>CM055655.1:17316767-17878992 GCA_029378335.1 Agrilus mali | reverse complement strand
CCTCTACGGCATTTGCTGCACGTTTTCCCGTTTTTCCGAAATTATCGAACGAAAATTGCAATTTTGACGTTTTCGTCCACGGCCCACTGAGAGATTGACATACAAACATCCATACAGCAGAACATTATTATATACTAGTGGAACCCCTCCAAATTTGGAGGGATAGTTGCTATTTTTGGTGGTGCATAGCACTTTTCAGTGGTGCATAGCACTTCAAACATTTTTATAATAGCGACTATCCCATAACGTAACCCCTTAGTGGTGCATAGCACTTTTCGGGGGTGCATAGCACTTTAAACAATTTAATCATAGCAGTCACTCCATACCGTAACTTAAGCAGATCCCTCTTGATGGTGCATAGCACTTCAAACATGTTTATGATATTGACCCTTCCATACCGTAACCTCTTGGTGGTACATAGCACTTTTCTGGGGTGCATAGCACTTCAAACATTTTAATCATAGTGACTATTTGATACCATAACCTCTTTGTGGTAAATACCACTTGCCGGTAGTGCATAGCACTTGAAACCCTTTAATTTTCAAGTTCGATGAATTTCACTTCATAATTATATGTACATTTTTTAAATCCAAAAGAGATACTTTACAAAAACACTAAAATAATGTTATAAACGGAGTACGTATGTTTAAACACTATATGTGATAGTTCGTTTTTGACAGTGGACAGTTATTGATTCAATAAGATTGAATATGGAATAGCAACAGAGTAATGTGTCTTTAATATGTTCACTACAGGCGTTTGATATTTATCATTTTCTTATTAATACGTTTATATTTGTTTTAATATGTTGTTCTTTAGGTCCAATATATATGGAATAGCAACAGAGTAATGGGTCTTTTAGATGTACCCTACAGGCGTTTGATTTTTATCATTTTCTTATTAATACGCTTATATTTGTTTAAATATGTTGCTTTTTAGGTCATATATATAATTTACTTATATAATTAAACCCGTTTTACTCGAACATATGACTATTTATAAACATTCTGATTTCACATGAAGTCTAACTACATTTTATATCAACTGGGATGGTTAATAATCCTAAATACAGGTATTCTATGCTGTTTAGTGATATAATTAGAGAAATGGACATTGTTGCTAGTTGTATTAATAACTTGTGTAGATAATATGTTATATATGACATATAACTTTAGAAACATCAATTACTTTAACTTGCTTTTGCAAGATTTAAACATAAGCACTTCCATAGAGTGTATTGAAATGTAAAAACATGTACTTCTAGAAGCGATAAAACCCAAAATTACAAAATACTTAATTATGTATTATTATCATAATAAAGTAAATTATGAAATGCTGACATGAAATAAATGCAGTAATCTCAATAAAGAACATTACATTGACTCCCTAAATTTGTCTGGAAAGTTGTATTTCAAATGAAAAATGACACAAAACGTATTCTGCAACACTTCTCATTCTACTAACTACCCATTTATTTATATATCACTCCTTATTGATGAATTTCGTTATTTAAAATCTCCAGAAAATATTTTCACACATACCTGTAAAAACAACATATTATATTTGCGTTTGGTACATCCATAGACGCTATCACGTTTATTATCAAATTAAACTAAATTATGAAACTCTAGCATTATATAAATGCAGCTAACTCAATAAAATTTCTTCATTAACTTCCCATTTCTGCTTAAAAAGTTGTCTTAAATAAAAATTAACACAAAATACATCCTGAAACACTTGACATTTTAATAAATATCAATAAGTCACTTCTCATTTATATATCAACTTATTAATTTAGCATTAAAGTTATCATTTACATCACACCCGTTAACATTATACCTGATTTACTTCAATAAGACGTTTTAACCGTCAAAATTTTGAGGTTAACACGTACATGACAAAATCGATACCGTGCATTTACATCTAGACCCGCCCACACTTCAATTGCTTAGTTCCACCTCGAAAACAGCAAAATTAACGATTTTTAATTAAAGACCCCGATTAAACGATAACACCTAGGACACCGAAAGTAGAACTAAATTGCGGTTTAATCCTTTCTTTAAACGTTTCAATCGTCAGCTAGTTTCGGGGTGTCGTATTATGAGAGGAGATAGATGCACACCGTTTCGTTGCAACGCAAAATCGTGTATTTTCCCGTTTTCAAATGCTAATATCTCTTAAACCACCCTAAAAAACGCAACGAAATTTTACAAATCTCTACTTCGGTTAACGCCGAATCGATCGCCTCTACGGCATTTGCTGCACGTTTTCCCGTTTTTCCGAAATTATCGAACGAAAATTGCAATTTTGACGTTTTCGTCCACTGCCCACTGAGAGATTGACATACAAACATCCATACAGCAGAACATTATTATATATGATGACTAGTGTAACCCCTCCAAATTTGGAGGGATAGTTACTATTTTTGGTGGTGCATAGCACTATTCAGTGGTGCATAGCACTTCAAATATTTTTATGATAGCGACTATCCCATACCGTAACCTCTTGGTGGTGCATAGCACATTTCGGGGGTGCATAGCACTTTAAACAATTTAATCATAGCAGTCACTCCATACCGTAACTTAAGCAGATCCCTCTTGATGGTGCATAGCACTTCAAACATGTTTATGATATTGACCCTTCCATACCGTTTTTATGATAGCGACCTCTCCATGCCGTAACCTCTTGATGGTGCATAGCACTTTGCGGGGGTGCATAGCACTTCAAACGTGTTTATGATTGCGACCTTTCCATACCGTAACCTCTTGATAGTGCATAGCACTTATCGGTGGTGCATAGCACTTTAAACATTTTAATCGTAGCTGTCACTCCATACCGTAACCTAAGCAGATCCCTCTTTGTAGTGCATAGCACTTCAAACGTTTTAATTATAGCGACTATTTGATACGATAATCTCTTTGTGGTAAATACCACATGCCGGTAGTGCATAGCACTTGAAACCCTTTTATTTTCCAATTCCATGAATTTCACTTCATAATTCTATATATTTTTTTTAAATCTAAAAGACGTATTTGAGAAAAACACTAAAATAACGTTATAAATGGAGTACGTATGTTTATACACTATGTGATAGTTCATTCTTGACATTGGACAGTTATTGATTGAATATGGAATACCAACGGAGTAATGGGTGTTTTAGATGTTCCCTACAGGCCTTTGATTTTTATCATTTTCTTAATAATTCGTTGATATTTGGTTTATGTTGCCTTTGAGGTCCAAGATATAATTTACTTATATATTTAAACCCGTTTTACCCATATAAATGACTATTGGTTAATATCATTCTAATTTTACATAGAGGCTTACTACATTTTTTACCAACTGGGATGGTTAATAATCTTGAATGCAAGTATTTTATGCTGTTTAGTGATACAATCAGTGAAATGTACATTGTTTCTAGTTGTATTAACTACTTGTATAGATAATATGTTAATTATTATGATATAGGTACAACTTTACAAACATCAATTACTTTACCTTACTTTTGTAAGATTTAAACATTAAGACTTCTCTAGGGCTTGTTGAATAGTAAAAACATGTATTTCTAAAAGAAATAAAACCCAAAATTATAAAATACCTAATAATATACCAATACATAGTTATATCTTACTTAAATGTTAACATTTGTCATCTCACTACTTATAGTAAATTTTTTCTGCACAAAATTTAAAAATATTTGCTCATACGATGTCCTATTCTTGCACAATGTCAACACTGCAAACTTATATTTTAACCATAATTATATCGTTTGGTGGGTACGTTTGAAGACAGTATCACCTGCAACCAACATATATCTCAATAAAAAACATTATATTGACTCCCTAAATCTTCCTAAAAAGTTGTCTTTTAATAAAATTGATACAAAATATATATTCCGAAGCATTACAAATCTCAATACATTACCAATTTATTTGAAATTCTAGCATTGTATAAATGCAGCTGAACTCAATAAAATTTCTTTCATTAACTTCCTTAATTCATGCCTAAAAGTTGTGTCTTAAATGAAAATTACACCACACAATACAATTATGAAACACTTGTACATTTTATCTGAATATCCATCTATTTACATAGTCACTTTCACTTTATATATTAACTTATTAGATTTAGCATTAAAGTTATCATTTACATCACATCCGTTAACATTTATACCTGATTTCTTCAATAAAGACGTTTTAACCGTCAAAATTTTGAGGTTAACACGTACATGACAAAATCGATACCGTGCATTTACATCTAGACCCGCCCACACTTCAATTGTTTAGTTCCAACTCGAAAACGCAAAATTAACGATTTTTAATTAAAGACCCCGATTAAACGATAACACCTAGGACACCGAAAGTAGAACTAAATTGCGGTTTAATCCTTTCCCTAAACGTTTCAATCGTCAGCTAGTTTCGGGGTGTCGTATTATGAGAGGAGATAGATGCACACCGTTTCGTTGCAACGCAAAATCGTGTATTTTCCCGTTTTCAAATGCTAATATCTCTTAAACCGCTCAATAAATCGCAACGAAATTTTACAAATCTCTACTTCGGTTAACGCCGAATCGATCGCCTCTACGGCATTTGCTGCACGTTTTCCCGTTTTTCCGAAATAATCGAACGAAAATTGCAATTTTGACGTTTTCGTTCCACGGCCCACTGAGAGATTGACATACAAACATCCATACAGCAGAACATTATTATATATGATGACTAGTGTAACCCCTCCAAATTTGGAGGGATAGTTGCTATTTTTGGTGATGATGCCATAATGCACTATTTCATAGTGGGGGCATAGCACTTCAAACATTTTTATGATAGCGACTATTCCATAACGTAACCTCTTGGTGGTGCATAGCACTTTCGGGGGTGCATAGCACTTTAAACAATTTAATCATAGAGTCACTCCATACCGTAACCAAGCAGATCCCTCTTTATGGTGCATAGCACTTTAAACATTTATCATAGCGACTTTTGATATCATAACCTCTTGTGTGGTAAATACCACTTGTTCGGTGAATGCAAAGCACTTGAAACCTTTAATTTTCCAATCCAGAGATCACTTTATAGCATATATGTATTTTTTAAATCCAAAAGTACATATTTTACAAGAAACACTAAAATAATGTTTAAACGGAGTACTATGTTTATACACTATGTGATAGTTCACTTCAAACAGTTTGATGATATGGAACATCGCATACAGATAATGGGTACATAGATTTTCGGGGTCCTACACTTTCGATTTTAATCATTTTCTTATTAATACGTTACTATTTGTTTAAATAATGTTGCTTTTTAGGTCCAATTTATTATAATTTACTTATATAATTAAACCCTTTTACCATATATATGACTATTGGTAAACATTATTATTCTGATTTCACATAGAGGCTAACTACATTTTATATCAACTGGGATGGTTAATCATCTTGAATGCAAGTATATTTATGCTGTTTAGTGATATAATCAGTGAAATGAACCTTGTTTCTAGTTGTATTAATAACGTCTGTAGATAATATGTTAATTATATGATATACAACTTTACAAACATCAATTACTTTACCTTGCTTTTGCAAGATTTAAACATAAACACTTCTCTAGGGCTTGTTGAATAGTAAAAAGCATGTATTTTTAAAAGAAATAAAACCCAAAATTATAAAATACCTAATAATATACCAATACATAGTTATATCTTACTTAAATGTTAACATTTGTCATCTCACTACTTATAGTAAATTTTTTCTGCACAAAATTTAAAAATATTTGCTCATATGATGTCCTATTCTTGCACAATGTCAACACTGCAAACTTATATTTTAACCATAATTATATCGTTTGGTGGGTACGTTTGAAGACAGTATCACCTGCAACCAACATATATCTCAATAAAAAACATTATATTGACTCCCTAAATCTTCCTGAAAAGTTGTCTTTTTAATTAAAATTGATACAAAATATATATTCTGAAGCATTACAAATCTTACTAATTACCCATTTATTTACATATCACTCTTCATTGATGAATTTTCTTACTTAAAATCTCCATAAGACGTTTTCACAGATACCTAACATATAACAAGAAAATATCATCTCTGCCTGTATGGTAACAATGTATACCCTTAGACGCTGTCAACTTTATTGTCTAAAGTAAATTATGAAACCCTGACATTAGATAAATGCAGCAATCTCAATAAAGAACATTATTTAATTACCCAACTTTGCCTAGAAAGTTGTGTTTTAAATGAAAATTGACACAAATTGTATTCTGAAACACTTCCCATTCTACTAACTACCAATTTATTTATATATCACTCCTTATTGATGAATTTCGTTATTTATAATCTCCAGAAAATATTTTCACACATACCTGTAAAAACAACAGATTATATTTGCCTGTTTGGTAATAATGTACATCCATGGACGCTATCACGTTTATTATCAAATTAAACTAAATTATGAAACCCTAGCATTATATAAATGCAGCTAACTCAATAAAATTTCTTTCATTAACTTCCTATTTCTGCTTAAAAAGTTGTGTCTTAAATAAAAATTAACACAAAATACATCCTGAAACACTTAACATTTTATTAAATATCAATTAGTCACTTCTCATTTATATATTAACTTATTAATTTAGTATTAAAGTTATCATTTACATCACACCCGTTATTTTTGTACCTGATTTTGAGGTTAACACGTACATGTCAAAATCGATACCGTGCATTTACATTTAGACCCGCCCACACAGACATTTCAATTGTTTAGTTCCAACTCGAAAACCGCAAAATTAACGATTTTTAATTAAAGACCCCGATTAAACGATAACACCTAAGACACCGAAAGTAGAACTAAATTGCGGTTTAATCCTTTCCCTAAACGTTTCAATCGCCAGCTAGTTTCGGGGTGTCGTATTATGAGAGGAGATAGATGCACACCGTTTCGTTGCAACGAAGAATCGTGTATTTTCCCGTTTTCAAATGCTAATATCTCTTAAACCGCTCCATAAATCGCAACGAAATTTTACAAATCTTTACTTCGGTTAACGCCGAATCGATCGCCTCTACGGCATTTGCTGAACGTTTTCCCGTTTTTCCGAAATAATCGAACGAAAATTGCAATTTTGACGTTTTCGTTCACGGCCTACTGAGAGATTGACATACAAACATCCATACAGCAGAACATTATTATATATGATGACTAGTGTAACCCCTCCAAATTTGGAGGGATAAATGCTTTTTTTGGTGGTGCATTGCACTTTTCAGTGGTGCATAGCACTTCAAACATTTTTATGATAGCGACTATCCCATAACGTCACCTCTTGGTGGTGCATAGCACTTTTCGTGGGTGCATAGCACTTTAAACAATTTAATCATAGTAGTCACTCCATACCGTAACTTAAGCAGATCCCTCTTGATGGTGCATAGCACTTCAAACACTTATATGATAGCGACCTTTCCATAACGTAACCTCTTGGTGGTGCATAGCACTTTTCGGGGGTGCATAGCACATTAAACAATTTAATCATAGCAGTCACTCCATACCGTAACCTAAGCAGATCCCTCTTGATGGTGCATAGCATTTCAAACATTTTTATCATAGCGACCCTTCCATACCGTAACCTCTTGGTGGTGCATAGCACTATTCGGGGGTGCATAGCACTTTAAACAATTAAATCATAGCAGTCACTCCATACCGTAACCTAAGCAGATCCCTCTTGATGGTGCATAGCACTTCAAACATGTTTATGATATTGACCCTTCCATACCGTAACCTCTTGGAGGTACATAGCACTTTTCTGGGGTGCATAGCACTTCAAACATTTTAATCATAGTGACTATTAGATACCATAACCTCTTTGTGGTAAATACCACTTGCCGGTAGTGCATAGCACTTGAAATCCTTTAATTTTCCAGTTCGATGAATTTCACTTCATAATTATATGTATATTTTTTAAATACAAAAGACATACTTTACAAAAACACTAAAATAATGTTATAAACGGAGTACGTATGTTTATACACTATATGTGATAGTTCATTTTTGACAGTGGACAGTTATTGATTGAATAAGATTGAATATGGAATAGCAACAGAGTAATGTGTCTTTAGTATGTTCACTACAGGCGTTTGATATTTATCATTTTCTTATTAATACGTTTATATTTGTTTTAATATGTTGTTTTTTAGGTCCAATATATATGGAACAGCAACAGACTAATGGGTCTTTTAGATGTACCCTACAGGCGTTTGATTTTTATCATTTTCTTATTAATACGCTTATATTTGTTTAAATATGTTGCCTTTTAGGTCCTATATATAATTTACTTATATAATTGAACCCGTTTTACTCATACATATGACTATTTATAAACATTCTGATTTCACATGGAGTCTAACTACATTTTATATCATTGGGATGGTTAATAATCCTAAATACAAGTATTCTATGCTGTTTAGTGATATAATTAGAGAAATGGACATAGTTGCTAGTTGTATTAATAACTTGTGTAGATAATATGTTATATATGACATATATCTTTAGAAACATCAATTACTTTAACTTGCTTTTGCAAGATTGAAACATAAGCACTTCCGTAGAGTGTATTGAAATGTAAAAACATGTACTTCTAGAAGCAATAAAACCCAAAATTACAAAATACTTAATAATGTACCATTATCATGATAAAATAAATAATGAAATGCTGACATGAAATAAATGCAGTAATCTCAATAAAGAACATTACATTGACTCCCTAAATTTGTCTGGAAAGTTGTATTTTAAATGAAAAATGACACAAAACGTATTCTGAAACACTTCCCATTCTACTTACTACCCAATTATTTATATATCACTCCTTATTGATGAATTTCGTTATTTAAAATCTCCAGAAAATATTTTCACACATACCTGTAAAAACAACATAATATCTTTGCCTGTTTGGTAATAATGTACATCCATAGACGCTATCACGTTCATTATCAAATTAAACTAAATTATGAAACTCTACCATTATATAAATGCAGCTAACTCAATAAAATTTCTTTCATTAACTTCCTAATTCTGTTTAAAAAGTTGTGTCTTAAATAAAAATTAACACAAAATACATCCTGAAACACTTGACATTTTATTGAATATCAATTAGTCACTTCTCATTTATATATTAACTTATTAATTTAACATTAAAGTTATCATTTACATCACACCCGTTATTTTGATACCTGATTTACTTGAATAAAACGTTTTAAACGTCAAAATTTTGAGGTTAACACGTACATGACAAAATCGATACCGCGTATTTACATCTAGACCCGCCCACACTTCAATTGTTTAGTTCCAATTCGAAAACCGCAAAATTAACGATTTTTAATTAAAGACCCCGATTAAACGATTACACCTAGGACACTGAAAGTAGAACTAAATTGCGGTTTAATCCTTTCTTTAAACGTTTCAATCGTCAGCTAGTTTCGGGGTGTCGTATTATGAGAGGAGATAGATGCACACCGTTTCGTTGCAACGCAAAATCGTGTATCTTCCCGTTTTCAAATGCTAATATCTCTTAAACCACCCTAAAAAACGCAACGAAATTTTACAAATCTCTACTTCGGTTAACGCCGAATCGATCGCCTCTACGGCATTTGCTGCACGTTTTCCCGTTTTTCCGAAATTATCGAACGAAAATTGCAACTTTGACGTTTTCGTCCACGGCCCACTGAGAGATTGACATACAAACATCCATACAGCAGAACATTATTATATATGATGATGATGATGATGATGATGATGATGATGATGATGATAATGATGATGATGATGATGATGATGATGATATGATGATGATGATAATGACTAGTGTAAAATAAACTTTAAAATTATTAAGTTGACAGTGATCAAAGTTACAAACGTCCGCATTTTTCTTGTTTTGCTTGTCAGTTTGTAATGTGAAAGGAATAAATCTTGGTTTTTCAATTTGACTACTGGTTTTCACCAGCCATACAATGTTAGTGGTGTTTGGTAGATTCGGATATTCATATTGGTTCATATTTTATCAATGTGTAGATTATAATCCTTGATTGTTGGTGAAAGCAGATAGACTGTGTTATCGTTTGATTTAGCTCTTGTTAAAATAAGCTCATGCCTAGCATTAGGAATAATTTTTCTATAATCTTCTGCAAAACCGAGTAGCATTTTTAAAGGAACACAAAAATTAAAATGTTTATCAGATAGTTTGATATTTTTATCCAATTGATTTTCCTTCAAACCCCATCCTGCAGTATACAAGGCATCGCTCTCATTGTGATTCAATGAGACATAATTTTTCATGGAAGTAGTAATTCCTACATTTCGATTACGATCAATTTCTATGCCATTAAGCTCGTAGCGGATTTCGTCAAACATAAAAGCTACACAATTGTTATTCAGTTTCATTCCGTCGGTAAAGTTATTACCATCATCGACTAATGTACCTTCGATGTAAAGAAAACTTTCACTTGGGATTAAAATTAAATCTTGATGCTGAATACATATTCGAATTGTATCACTAACATTGTATGTTTCTGCAAAAGGCGAATATGTATGATCAGTCCACCTTGTTATCGTTTCATCGTAACGTGGTTTTTCGGAAATTTCCAGTAAATAGTCACTCATTGCGTAATATAAATCCTAATGACTTTAGAAATTGTTTGTTCTCTTCTGTTAATGAAGTACGAGGAGTCGATGTGCTGAATTTGGTTGTTGTTTGTTTCAGGTCGGGCGTTGAACTACTGTTTTTCGTGGTTAGTGCTTGTTTATATTTATTTAAACGGTTTTGTTGATATATTAACATAATTGTTAAGAGAGATAACCTTGTTTATTGAGCAACCGCACACTAATAAATAATGTAACTGTTTCACAAAATGTTGTCTCTTATATACTATATTTCTTCGCGACAGGTCTTAAATGTAGTCTGATTGTAATGTTTTTATTACGAAAATCAATTACATTACCATCTTGATCAACTAATTTAATAAGAATTGAAGGAATGATGTTTGCTTTTATTAGAGGTAAATAAATAATATTGTTGGGGACTTCATTTATTTTAAAACCAGGTAAGAAATCAGTTGAAAATTCATGAATTGTATGAACAGGTCTATTGTTCTAAAATGATCCTGTTATCATATTACATTCTACACGTATGTTATTTACCTTATTAATGTTAACAGGTAAATCAGACGAGGTTAGTTTATGTGGATGTATTAAACGTTTACTGCACCCCAATAAGCTTCCAATGGATCTCTCCTTGTTGAAATAAATTGGATGTGTTGATTTAATTTCTGTTTGAAGTGTGTTAGTATTTACCAGAAATTATGACTTGAGGTTTAGTTTTTGTTTACTTCAATTAAATATCAATATATGTGCTGATATCGTCAATTTCATACGATCCAGTAGGTAACGCTATTACTTCTTCTCCCACATGAAACAAATTATTCCTATCGTTAATGTTAGGTATAGAGTTATAGGTGTATAAGCTGATGAAACCACATTCATAAGGTTCGTTTAACTCTGTAGGTGGAAAATACGTTGTTTGTACTATTGACGTATTTCCCGTAAACATAAGTGTTCTGGACATGATGAAGTTACAAATAAAACTAAGAGTTAACTGAATCCTTTTTTATTTATATATTCGTTCATATAGAAATTTTAAACATAAATGACCACATATTACAGAATTATCAGGTTGATATCTTTCATAATTATATTTAATGTTTTTTCCTAAATATTTAACGATTTCCGTAGGCGGTTTACGATTTCCATAACTATCGTAATATTCAATGTTCTCGCCTTTTTTATAATAAGCTACCCAATGAGTATCCGATTTGTTTGATTTATCTAAATTTACGATCCCACGTTCTGTTTGACGAGGCTTTTGTGGTAATTCGTCTAACATAAAAGTTCCTCTATAATTCGGAATATACCTTGTAAACATAAATAAATCCATTTCATTCAGTGCTCTCACTGATAGCATCTTTATTAGTTTTTTGGTTTTAAAAGAAGACCCAGTCCTTTGCGATGGGGTTTCAGAAATAATCCTCTACCAATGGCTATAGCTTCCATTTTTCTATTATGTCGTTCATTTTCTGCTAACTGTTTCCGTGCATTTTTGGCTTCGTTAACTGTTTTTGTAATCTGAGCAGCAGTTCCTGCTACTGTTCCAAGGGCAGACAAACCGGCAAATAATGGTACAAGAAATGGTAAAACACCTCCAGTTTTTGGAATAGGTATAACACGTGTTGGTGGAAGTTTAATATATTTTTTTTTTCCTTTAACCTGTTCTCTAGCAGCGGGTAAAGCAACTCTAATAGCATCCGTTATGTTTTAAGGTCTTTTTGATTTAACAGCAGCTCGAGCTTTGGATATGATATGTTTCAAAGTAGTGTGTTGGCTAGTTATTCCTTTACCCATCTTTTTTAGTCGTTTCCTTACCTTTCCTTCGTTTGTCTTCATTCCCATACGTAGCTTTGCTTTTGTTTTCATAGTATTTGTTACTAACCAAGCGCTCAGACGTTCACCAAACTTAGCGTCTTTTGCTTTCACCCTTTGCCAAGCTTTGTCAGCGAGTTGAAGATCGGCCTGATTTCTTAAGGAGATATCTTTCGAATTTCGATAAGTAATATCGTGTTCTTTGCATGCACGATCCAGAGGATTTATGCCTGGATCGCCTCTAGCTAATCGTTCAGTCAGTTTCGTTCCAGGACCACAATATTGATAACCGGGTAAGTGTAGTTCGAAGGGTAACTTATTAATTATATCATTGACTAATCCTTCACCTCGAATATATGAATAATGACTGATTACCCTACTTCGCTTTTTAATCATTTTATATTAGCTTGTTCAGTTAACGTTAGCCGTAGACAACTGATTATTCTTAAAAGAAACTTAATATACATATATACTGAACAGTTCTCAGTATGCGTTTCATTAGACAACATGATGCATTACCTATTAAAAATATTGAGGTGTGTAAAAATATTATACCAACAACTAATTGCAGACACAGTAAGTTGTTACCTAACAGTATACGGGGATTAATCGTCGGCCCTTCTAATTGTGGAAAAACTAATGTGCTCATAACTTTACTCGAACATCCGAATGGATTAAAGTTTGAAAATGTCTATGTCTACTCAAAATCCTTATTTCAGCCAAAATATGAATATCTCAAAAAGTTACTTTCTGGTATAAAAGGTATAGGATTTTACACGTTTTCCGAAAATGAAGATGTATCGCTTGTAGACGAAGCTAAAAGAAATTCGGTGTTTGTTTTTGACGACGTCGCGTGTGAAGACCAAAGTCATATTCGATCGTATGTTTGCATGGGACGTCATAAACATATTGATACTTTTTACTTGGCACAATCTTACACTCGTGTCCCAAAATATTTAATACGAGATAACGCAAATTTTTCAATTGTATTTAAACAAGATAATCTAAACTTGAAGCATATCTATGATAATCACATTAATACGGATATGTCTTTCAAACATATGAAAGATGAGTACGGGTTCTTATGTATTAACAAGGTTTGTATAATGGAAAATGATCGATATCGGAAAAATATTTATACATTTACTACCATTTAAGTGAAACGCAGTAGCCTAACAAGACCAATACTACTATTATTACTTGGATTACCGCAGAAGCCTGAGGTCTGTTCAAAAGCTGATAAGGTGTTAAAAAGCTGTTCGAAAGTTGATCAAACGTGTTCAAAAGCTATACAGATACCTCCATTGTTTATGTTATAAGTATAACGTGAAATATTATGAATGAGAAACTGGTTAAGGACATAATTCAAACTCGAAATGTAATTAAAAAAAATACGAATCGTTAAAAGCTAACGAAGTAGAAGATACGTTTCAGTTGGAACGACTTTTCCAACCTGTAACGAAACCTTTAAAGAAACTAGCAGAGATACCTTCATCATTATCAGAAAATTTAATTAAACCAGAACCAAAACAAAACACATCCGATTTCGATTATTTATCAAAGTTATCATCTCGACCGAAAAAGAAAAGGAAAATATCTGAACAGCAGGATGCAAGAGAAACTAATATTAGTATGGTACAAGAAGCAGATTCCAACGATAACGATTATGAAAATAATGACAATGATTCATCTTCATCATCCTTTGAGAAGTCTGAACAAATGAAAATACCACCTCAATTGAGTCCTTTACGTGAAACTGATATGATACCTTTATGCAGTCTCTTAAAATGGATAAAAAAAATTTTGATTACAAATATGGACCACATTTCAGTGTCCTCGATCATTCATGGAAAATAGGAAATTCGCCATTTGCCGTTACCAAGAAAACTTTTTTTATAAACGATAAAGCATATGAAGTTACCCCAGGAATAACAGAGTTATTTTTTTCGAGAAAACCTGAATCAAGTCAGTATAATGCAAACGACGAAAAAAATTATTTAGACATTGTAAATGATAATAATCTAATTCATCGTGACTTTGATAAAGGTAAGCAACAAGCTGGAAATAAAAGTTTTAAAAAACTATTAAATCAAAATGCCTCACCGAAAGGATCTGGCTTAATGAAAACATTTAGTGATAGACAGATTATATTTACTGGGATGACGTAAACGAGTTAGTTAACCGCATGAAATTATTAATAGCATCACAACAAGCAGGACATACGAATCATCAGAACGAAAATATTTCCATCATAGAAGAAATAAAAGAGGCTAACATTATTATATAAAAAGTAACTTATTCACCATTTGCTTACATTAGTAAAATGGTTATCGATAAGTTCGGACGTTCTTCGTCGCTTAAATCTCATAATAATTCACGTAACCGCACCTTTGGTTTTACTTTAACCTCAAGTGGTGACTTTGATTTACAACAAAAACGGATTTGTAATTTAACTCCAATACCTATCGATGCTAATGATGCCACAACAGAATCTTATGTTGACGAAAAAGGCAATCAAATGACCTCATTAAAAAGCGAGTTGTGGTTAAATATTCATAATTTAAGTAATTCATTGTTGAAACTTCAAAAAGAACATAACGAATTAAAATCAGAGGTTTCTGACAGCAAATTAAAAAAACCTGTATTAAAATCTCCATCAACAGCGGTAACAGTACCATCAGGTACAGATCCAACAACGTCGTCGTAGAAACAAAAAAAAAACTGATAAAACGAATATATCAATGAATATTGTGTAAAACTTAAAAAAAAAATGAGTAAACGTCAACTAGTAAATGAGTTACATAAGCCTGCACGTCAAAACTTTAAACGTCGAGCCGTTATTGTAAAGGGACTTAATGATCTATGGCAAAGCGATTTAGTAGAGATGCAGACTTACGCAACAGAAAAGGAGGGATTTCGTTATTTATTAACAGTTATTGACGCATTTTCTAAGTTTGCTTGGGTTCTACCGGTTAAAACCAAATCAGGATCTGACGTAACTGAAGCAATGAAGCAAATTCTAATTAGACAAACACCGAAAAATTTACAGATCTTGGTAAAGAATTTTATAATAAAGATTTTAGTAATTTAATGAAAAAATATGGAATCAATCATTACTCTACTTATAGTACACTAAAAGCTTCAATTGTTGAACGTTTTAATAGAACATTAAAAGGATGGATGTGGAAAGAATTCAGTTTATATGGTTCGTTCAGATGGATTGACCTTCTTCAGAAGTTGGTTGATAAATATAATAACACGATTCACAGAACTATCAAGATGAAACCAAATCAAGTTAATTTCAGTAATGAAGAGATTTTATTAAAAACTGTATACAGTAAAATTAAAGCATTTCCTAAACCAAAATTTAAGATAGGTGACTTGGTACGCATTAGCAAATATAAGCATGTTTTTGAAAAGGGGTATACACCAAATTGGACAACTGAAATTTTTGCGATTGAAAAAGTTAAAAATACCAATCCTTGTACGTACATTCTTAAAAATTATAACAATAAAATAATTCACGGATCTTTTTATGAATACGAATTGTTGAAAGCTAAACATCCTGATATTTTTCTTGTCCAAAAAGTTTTAAAAGAAAAAAATAATAAAGTATTCGTTAAGTGGTTAGGCTTTTCTTATGAACATAATTCTTGGATTGATAAAAATGACCTCTTGTTCTAAAATAAGAACAGGGTATCAGGAGACACAGTAAGTAACGTATATAAAGACTACGGAAATACGACAGTGTGTCATTTTTAGGTTAGTACTTAAACAAACTGTTTTTCAATATTCGGTGACTGTGTTAGTTAATATTTTCAAAAATGAAGTTTCTTTTTTGTTACTTTTTCATTTCGATGGTTTCATATTCAAGTTACCTTGCCAAGTAACGAAACCATACAAATTAATTTAGGATTTAAACTATTAACACCCAGTGCATCTTTACCTGTCTATAAGTCGGAAGCTCTTGTTAAAAGCGTAAGCGATAATAAAACAACTACAACAATTGCATCAGTAACTACTTCTGAAGAAACTCTAAGACTACAACAATTATATCAGAAATCACCACAACTACGGAAGCACCAATAGAAAGACAAATGAATCTGGTTACGGTAGAAGATGCCATTGAAAGTTTCCGAAGAAATCTAGTTCAAAAGGAAATGGAAATTGCAGGTATTATTAAAAGTGAACAACCTTTCTATAGACATTTTAAATTGGAATATGGTGATGGTATAGTTTTACCTATTAGATGTACCTACGAAGCTGAATATAAGGAACAACAGCTAAAAATTTCGTGTTACGAGTATCGCGAGCTCGGACATCAAAGAGTTTTGAGTAATGGGGAAATTGAAAATCTGTCAGCACTCGCCTCAGCATATTTACCAGAATATATCGATGCTCGAAATGTTAAACAAACTTATACTATGACAATTTCTTAAAGATAAAAAAAAAGGTTTACAATTGAATTATTCTTATAGTTAATATATGTTTATTTTTATTTTGATTTTTATTCTTTTTAACCATCCTTATTCCTAACCACTTATCTTATCTTAAAAGGGGATTGTATACTACTGAATTCAATCAGTCTGATTAAAATGGCGCTTCTGACAACAAGTCTGTTTATTTTTGCTGTGTTAAGTGAAAACAAATTTTTAACCTATCGAAATCCTAAATTCAATAACAGCGACGCTTTTGTATGTTTTAATGAGAACAATTGTACGTGGCCTGATTACTGAATAAAACTCACTCCATTAATCCAAGATGATATCTCAGTTTTTGAAGCGACTTCTGTTCCTCAAACTAGTACAAACATTGTAAAATATAAACTGAAATTTGTATACCCTAATAAAACACACAGTGATACCGAGTGGAAATCAGTTTTAAATTATACCTTCGTTAATCATTCTAACACACCTGGAAATTTATCTTTGATAGTATCGACTACTCAATTTTCTATCGAAAACTATATCATTAACGAAAAAAATTCGTATCACATTTATGTCCTTTTTGTGTTTATCAGTATTACATTTATATTACAGTTGTTGCTTCTTCTTCGTTCTCTAGGGTTTAAATGCGATAACCTTATACGTAAGCAATAAAAAAAATTGTGTGGTGGGATAAGTTCCTATATAAAATACTGAATAGTAGTAGTAGAAATAGTGTAGAAAGATCAGTAGTAGCAGTGATAGGTTGACAGTTGAATGTGATAAAAGAAAAAAAAATGAAATTTATTGTGATTGATATTCAAGAATTCAGAATTCCTGAATTTATACCTAAAGAATTAACGTTTGTAAGTGGTGTAACGTTTTTTTTTTCTATGAAAAATCCCGTTACTAAAGTTTTATTTAATTCGATTCAGTTTGTCTTTGTCTTGGTTCAGTTTTGTTGATTATTTCTTAATGTTGATCGACCTTCCGTCTTATCATCAAGGCTAACAACCTTCGCGCAGGACTAGGCGATCGATGGAGGGATCGATGAAATTTTCCGGTCGGTGCTCGAGGTCTTCTTCCTCGATCCTTGACACTGACGTGACGTGTGGTGTGTGTTTCTGTTCGTGTTTTGTGCATCTACTTGTGTAAACTTCTTTCCTTATTAATATATTACGTAAATTTATTCAAATTAAGTATTTCGTTAATTTTTCTTTAATTTTTCATAATTTCTCGAAGCACTCTTTTAAATTATTATTTTTTTCTTAATTAATTTTAACAATTTTTGTCAAAATTTTTTTTGTTGCCACGAGGCATTTAGTCCCCTTTAAGACCCGGAAACCAGCTGAAGTCCCTACGTTGGCGCAGGGTGCGTTATATGTTGGTTGGGC
Organism: Agrilus mali; assembly: GCA_029378335.1. NCBI lineage: Eukaryota > Metazoa > Arthropoda > Insecta > Coleoptera > Buprestidae > Agrilus > Agrilus mali. The sequence continues at coordinate 17,860,710 of CM055655.1, read as the reverse complement.
TTGTGTTGTCCTTGTAAGTTTTCTTTTAATGTACCTTTTTTTAATATACTCTTCAAGTTTTTTTTGTTTTTTTTAAGAGAGCTTCGAGCTCTGTAGACTCTCAGGATTCTGCAGGAACCACCGATGCACTACCCGGTGCTCAATAAAGTTTTCGTTGCATTCATTCTTTTCTTTGTTTGACAAAGTGGCGCCCGAGCTCATTTTCGTTTTAGTATTTCATGATAATTAAATTTTTTTTATAACAAACTATTAATGATATCAAACTCAAGTAATAGTTTTGTTAAAGTGGACAACAAATTGGGCATTTCCTTTTCAAACCACCAAAACCATTTGATGATTTGGACAACGCCGCAAATAGACAAACAAGATGGTTAGAACAAAATCATCATGGAATAAAATACTCTGAAGGATTAATTCCATTCGAAGATGTGTACTCTGTGTTGGAGAAGGTTATTAATCAAAAGGTCGATTTAATTTTTGTCAAAGGCAAGGAAAAGAAAGATTATCTTGATTGTATGTTGAAATCTGAATCTAACATAAAAATTATTGATTTAAGTTACAATCTATGGAATACATTTTTGATCTTAACCCTATAAATTCTTTCATAATCTTACCATTATTCTCATCTTTAAATAAACCAGGTACCTTCTTATTTATTAGAGGAAAATTATAAGGATTATCAGGTTTGTATCCTGAAGTATCAAAATAAGTGGAAATAGAACTTTTTATATCAGAATAGAAATATTCTGTTTGAATAGTGTATATAAAGGAGTCTGTATCCATATAATTTAATGTAAAATTCTGAGTAAATTTTGGCTTCATATAAGAGTAATTAAAGTCATACATTAGAAATTTTGATAATTCTAATACAGTAAAACCAAGATATATGGGCTTATTGTAAAAAGTTTTAACTCGATTTAACTGAATTGCAACCATATTCTGCGTAAACTGAGTTGCACTGTGAAAATTTGGTTTAGCAATAAGCGCTCTAGCGCCTAATTGCTTACCACAGTTTTCCCATTGCTGAACAATTCTCACATCTCTACGTTTATCAACATTTTCCATGGCTTTACCGTATACAGAATTTACTTTAAGTTTAAATATACCTACTTTAAACTCATTTTTTGCTTGCGTACAGTGATGGGTATTCAAAACAATTTATTTTTAACCAACGTGATTGTTAAAATTGGATAGCTCTATGAATTTTAACAAGTTTTAGTCCGTACTTTAAGCATTGTTGAAGATTCCTATAATAAATCACATAATTCCTTTTGTCTGTTAACTCTGGTATCAATTTTAAATATTTACTATTAGAAGAGGGACTCCATTTATTTTCTGCACAAAATGGTAACTCGTTGTGTTCATCGTGTAAATATTCGGGATAATTCAAATCAACTTCGAAAATATATCCAACTTCAGAATCTTCTGAAATAGCCATTATATTTATATTATCAACGTTTTTAACCCATTCAAAAGCACCATATGGAAGTGGTTGAGCCATAGCACAACCATATAAATTATTTACATCTAAATACATTAAGTATTTAGATGGTTTCGTTATATCATGATCTTCCATATATTTATTGTTAGCTACAGAATGATGATGAACGCATTGAGTAAGACCACCTCTGATGGACCTTTTTATAAAAGTGTGCATATCTATATCAGTTAGTAAATCAAGTTCTATACCTGTATACTTCAGCATAGCATCCCATGATAAACCAGGAACCGTATAGTATTGACATGGGTCAAGAGAGTGTATTCTATAACACACTTTTCTGAAGTTTTGGAAGATATCTGTTAATAACAAAACATCAGTTATTAAATAAATTTTCAAGTAATCCCATAAACTTTCACATTTAAATTCTTTCCACACCTTCTTTGCATGTCCATAGTCATCATCACAGTATTTGAAAACTGATCTGAGATGGTAAACATGTGTCCTCTAATTTATCCCATGAATCTAAATATTCATAGGGCAGTACACCTTTTCTAATAACCAGTTCAAACTGATCACGTATTGGAAAAATAGATCTTACATTTTCGAAGTCTGAAGATGATAAATTTTGAGCTATCTTTTCTATGCTTGACGGCATAAATCTAAAAGAATCGAGGAAACGCAATTCTACGGTTTCATGTTCATTAACATGAATATACTTAGAGAGTGAGACGTATAATTCTTTATTTAACGGAAGCAAGTTAATTTTTCCTTCTACCGCATCAAGTGCTTTTACAATTAAGTGACAATCATAACCGGAAAAATTATGAAACAACATTTGAAAAAAATTTGGTATACGATATAACAAGTTGCATTTATTATGAGCCGGTCCGCGGTATTTACCCGTAAAATGACAATGGTCAGCAACCCTATCGTTTTCTAGATTCTTTTGACATATGAAACATTTAACAGAAGTAAGGTGGATCTCTCTCTCTCTTCACGTGTTAATGGATTCATAGCCTTTGGATTTTTAAATATGTTGTTATAAATTTCTATGACATCATTAGTTAGAGACATTACAAAACCTTTAGGAGAATCAGATCCTTTATAAACACATAATCTGTTTAAACTGTTATCATAGGTACAACATATATAATATGAGAATGCGCATGGTATATGTTGTTGAGTATCTGTGGTTGAAGATGTAAAAGGTTGAGGTAAACAAGTTGATATGTCTTGTAATATACATTCAAAGTCAGCGTATATTACGAATGGTACCTGAATACCCCCCTGAAATTGATTAAATTTCAACTGACATTCATCAGGTTTAAGGGGAGATGGCATTATAGTTACCATTTTATTACACTCAGCTTTATGATGATCAAGTTGTTGTTTTGTATTAAATGATTGTTGTTTATGTTTTGTAATTTGACTATTCAATAATCTCGAAATATTTTTTATCCAAACATAATGGCATTTTTCATTTTCTTGTAAAAAAAGTAAATTGATGTGTTGCTTTTTCTAAGGCAGTGCAATAAAATGGTCCGACAATGTGATCTCCTTCTAAACCAAATAAATTTACACTTATTCAAAAATTGGTATATCATTCACTTTAATTGGAAAGTTTAAATTATGAAAATTTATTTTCATATTGTTCTTTAAAATAATAACGTTAGAACTTATATCACAAATATTATCAGAATATACCCTTTCACTGTTATATTCAACGGGACACAGCGGATATTACTGCCCATTTAAAACAAAAGTTGTCACTATTCTTCACATTAACACATGCCTTTTTGCTTTGTATACTTACAGGTACGGAACTATAACTTGAACCTTTTAATGGTTTGTATTCATTAATATTAATTTATTAATAAAGTATCCTAATTAACGTCTATCCACTATCCCTCTCTTGAAATTCATCAGTTTTCGTTAGTATTTGGTGCTTCATTTCGTTAAAAATTTGTTTCAAATCACTTTCATTAACCGCTATACACATTTTCGTTTGAAACGACTTAACAGACATTGTTACCTGTTCTTCAACAATTTTAGTGTATAAACCATATAATTCCATGTTAAATTTAAATGCTGTATGATTAACGAGTTGTCTTCTTAGTTCAGAAATGGCTATCATCTCAACTTCGTCTAAAAACTACAAGGGAATTAAACATTCCTCATTTTTGTTCTCGAACATGAGAGTTACAATGCGTCGTTTGAAACTACTTTTTACAACCTTTAAAAGAAAGAATAATTAACAAAAATGTAATACTATTTAAGTTATAATGATACTACATCACACTATCCTAACAATAATAATAAAAAATACGAAATATATATAAAGATATTCAACTAATAAGAAACGTACCTTAAAGCCTTCCTCATGTTGCCATGTTGATAATTTATTTTTATGTCTCAGCGTTCGAAGATGGGGAACCCATGCGTTTAAAGAAACTTCTTCTAAGCATACCTCACTTACTTTCGTAAGCCTGTCTTGTTTCTCCAAGGGTTTTTGTTGTTTATGTAAAACCAAGTAGTGTTGGTCAGCACTAGTCGAAGGCGATTGTTGGGAAGAAGATTGCTTTTTCTTACAATGGTATTCTGCATGATGCGTTAAACGATTATGTTTCATTAACTTTCCAAGTTTTGGAAACGTTAGCCCACAAATTTCACATAAAGGCATTTTTATACAGTTTTCCTCTTTTAACTCTTGCCTGTTGCTTGCTTCACACAAAGAAGTAGAAGAAGAAAGAAAAGTATATAAAAATGTCACTACTGATGACGTGCGTTGACCTACAATGAAAATATATAAAAGGTAGGTATATAAATTACCATTATTTTAAATAAAAAATGAAAAAAGGATAACTTCAAAATAAAATATAATTAATAAATTCTTACCTATCAGAGAAAATTACCCATCCTCAGCAACAGTTTCATCTGAATCATAGTCACTATCCTCTGGTTCGTTTAATCGTAATTTTTTAGCTACGTCTTTTTTTATAAAATAAGGTAAATCACTTTTTTGTATCACTCTGCTAAAATCGTTTCTTGAAAGGTTTTCGTTACGAACTATTCCTAAGATAATACTTAGATTATGTAACACAGACGGTGTTAGCCTTATTTTGCTTCCAAACTGAACACACTTTGGTAAAGAAACAGGAGGTAGATTTGACGATTCGTTTACCATGACGAACAGCACTTCTGAGTAAAAACATAATCGTAAACTCGCTGTAAGCCTTTTTATTCAAAAACTTGTTTACGTCATTCAAAATATCTCAAGATCACGAGACAATGTATGTAATTATGCTGACTATTATTTACATTTTTGAAAAAATTTACTTAATATTGTAACGAATTTTCTAGTCAAACTATTTATTTAAACAATTATTTATTTAACACTATTTATAACACTTAAACACTAACTTAAAACTACCATTTATATCACAACAATTTACTTATTTATATGTCGGAGATGGCGCCTGAAGGCGATTATTTTTTATTTATGGTGACATAGAGGCACAATTTACTGTCACCCTTAAGTTTAGTGCATGTTCCTTTTTAAAAAAGCTATTAGGTTACAGATGTCGATATTGTTTGTATTAGCAGAATAATAAGATTTAGAAACCATGTTTAAAGTCGAGATGACGAGTGAGATCATCGAACGTAGACACGGGCTGTCCTGGAGTGGTGTTTCTGAGAAATTTAGGAAAAGGGGCCATGTGTTGGCATGATCCCTGCCGCAGGGGGCGGCTGAAGAGGGCACTTCGGTATTGACTGCGAAATAGAACGGCCCGTGTATTCGTTTTCGACTTGTAATAAAATTTAAAGATTGTTATTATGTCCAGTTGTACTCAGTGTTCTGGTTATTTTAATTATCATGGATAATAATCAAGTAAATACTACCATTCGAGAAATTATGTCTGTTCCGACATATATAACAATTTATTTATATCACTTTGTCTATTATCGGTTTTAATTCGCGCACTGATGCTTTCTTACGACTACTGTTTTTCGGTCCAAAGATGATCACTATATATACACCTTTCGAACTTTCTAGACAGGAACTCGAAGAAATCCTGTGTATTCCGGAATGATGAGTAATAATTAAAAAGTCCTCGGTTATTCCAGAATTGAACTTGTTACTTGTCGCCGGAGAATGATTTACATCTTGTAAGTTGATAACACGAAAAGTACCGTGTGCGGTGTTTACGCCGTAAGCATGTTAGCGATAACAAGTACATGCCACAAATTGTTATCGCAGACACGTACTGTGTCACTGGTCGCTACACTACCCCCTCCTTAAGGGTGATTCGTCCCGGATCACATTCTGCCGTTCCTTCAGAGGATCATGCCGGTACTTGCAGGTGGATCCGCTTCGGCATCCGGTTGTCAAGTGGAAATGGCAGTCAACGGTCTTCAATGGTGACGGTCCTCGTCGTGGATTTCTGGCGCACACCAAGATTTATATACCAGTGTATCGGAACAAAACCTCCAGCATGTTTCTGACCACCCTCCAATCCAGCCCATCGAGTCAACATCCGATCCTCGGTATTGCCAGCTTCAGGATGTTAGCGTGTAGCAATTGCTCTCTTAGTTCTATAAGGGAGTCCCATAAGGAGTGGTAGGTAGGCTTCTCCGACGACTTGCTTTTGGTGACTAGATAGAAGATGGATTGGGTCCCATCGAGTAACTGCAATACTTTTCTTCCATCTTTGGCCTGGTCGAGTAACATCGGAGGTCGCCCAAACTTTTTCCGAAAGACCGTGGCAATCCCACGGCTCATGTCCAAATCCCTTGCCACACAATGGGCCAGCGAGTATTCCTTCGGGACGGCGAATAAGTCCCGCTGAATTTCGGTGGTGACTCCAAATCGGGCTTTACGGTGTAAGCTCTGTTCGGCCATAAATTCTTCGTACTGGGGCTCTGGCGATCGAGCCTGCACAACTCTAACTCGAGCTTCCTCGTGGTTGTCCCCAGCATATGGAGCCAGTCGGTTGAAGTGGACTACTCTTGGTTTTCCATTGGGAGTACGTCTAATTCGGTAGATTACGTCATTGATTCGTTTGATAACTTTGTACGGGCCTTCCCAATCTTGTTGCAGCTTCGGCGAAAGATCCCTTTGACGCTTCGGATTATAAAGCCACACCAAATCTTCTTCATGGAATCCTCCATCAGTGGCCTTAATGTCATATGCGTCCTTCATCTGCATATGGGAACGTATCTCGTCATGGGTGTCGTCCAATCGTCTTCGGAGTTCACTGACGTAATCTTCTCCAGCCACGTCTTCGCCAGGTTTGCATCCGAACTTTAAGTCGCATGGTAGTCGCAACTCTCGACCGAACAGTACCCTGGCTGGTGTTTGTCCAGTGGTTTCATGTATGGAAGATCGGTATGCCAAAAGGAACAATGGCAGATAACGATCCCAGTCTCGCTGATGTTTGGAGACCATTTTAGACAGGTACTTGTTGATGGTCCTGTTCATTCGTTCTACCATGCCGTCTGATTGGGGGTGTAGGGCTGTAGTACGAGTTTTGTGAATGCCCAATATCTTACAGATGTCCTGGAATATGGCTGACTCGAAATTCCGTCCTTGGTCGGTTTGGAAGGGCGTACGCTTCAACCCACTTCGTAAAGTAGTCCATTGCCACTACGATGTACTTATTTCCATCTTCAGATTCTGGGAATGGTCCGGAAACATCTATGGCAATTCTCTCGAATGGGCTGCCGACGTTATACAGCCGCATCGGAGCACGCTGTCCCTTCTGAGGTCCCTTACTGGCGGCGCACGTCGTGCACTTTCTGCACCAATCTTCCACGTCCTTCTTGCAGTTGACCCAGTAAAATCGTTCTCGTACTTTACCAAGGGTCTTTTTTACACCAAAATGTCCTCCTGAAGGGTCGTCATGGAGGCACTGCAGGACTTCCTTTACCAAGCTTCTCGGTATCACTAGCTGACGTCTGCTTTCGGTGCCATCTTGGTTCTCGACCACGCGCTGTAGGAGACCATCTTCTTCTTTAATGGAATCCCATTGAGCCCACAAAGATTTTACTTCTGTTGACTTGGCAGCCACTTCCTGCCAGGTTGGTCTTCTGCCTTCTTTCTTCCAATCCAGGAACGGTTTTAAGAGCACGTCGGAATGTTGTTCTGCCTTAATGTTGTCGGGCTGCCACTGCTCGTCCAGGATAGTTATCCTCCTGACCTCTTCGTGTTCTTCGACGCGTTGACAGTGTTTACAATTATCCAGGCAAGGTCTTCTGGATAAGGCGTCGGCGTTTTTATGGCTACTTCCCGCTCGGTGTTCTATGTCAAAGTCGTACTTTTGCAGCTTCTCTATCCATCTGGCTACTTGGCCCTCGGGGTTCTTAAAATTCAGCAGCCATTTCAACGCGGCATGGTCGGTTCGTAGCAAAAACTTTCTTCCGTAGAGGTATTTGTAGAAATGCTCCACGCTTTTTACTACAGCTAACAATTCGCGCCTGGTTACGCAGGAATTCCGTTCTGGTTTGGATAGAGTTCTGCTCAAGTAGCCGATGACTTTTTCTTCACCATTCTGTATTTGTGACAGAACCGCGCCAATTCCAATGTTGCTAGCGTCGGTGTCCAGGACAAACTTTCCAGTTGGTAGGGGATAGCTCAACACAGGTGTAGACGAGAGGGTTTTCTTTAGTTCTTCAAAGGCAGCTTGGCAGTCTTGCTCCCAACAAAATGGTCTACTCTCTTTTGTGAGTCGAGTCAGAGGCTTAGCAATTTTAGCAAATCCGGGAACAAAACGTCTAAAGTAGGTGCAGAGCCCAAGGAAGCTTCTGACTTGATGGACGTCAGCAGGTACAGGCCACTCTTGCACGGCTCTGATTTTCTGTGGATCGACTGAAACGCCGTCTCCGGATACTACATGCCCCAGGTAGTTGACGGTCTCTTGGAATAGCTGACATTTCTTGGGGCTTAGGTTTAGGTGGACATCCCGGAGTCTTCGGAAAACTCCAAATTTTGCAGATGGTCGTTGAAGTCCTTCCCGACTATGATGATGTCGTCGAGGTATACCAGGCAAGTCTTCCCAATTAAGCCAGCCAGGACTGTTTCCATAAGTCGCTCAAAGGTGGCTGGAGCGTTACACAACCCGAACGGCATTACCTTGAACTGCCACAGCCCCGTTCCAATGGAAAACGCTGTCTTCTCTTTGGCATCCTGGTCCAGAGCCACTTGCCAGTATCCGCTCTTGAGGTCTAATGTGGAAAATATCGTCGACCCTGAGAGTGTATCCAGGGTGTCATCGATTCGTGGTAAGGGATAGCTGTCTTTTTTCGTCACATTGTTTAATTGGCGGTAATCAACACAGAAGCGTGTCGAGCCATCCTTTTTCTTGACCAGAACTACCGGCGATGTCCAGGGGCTAGTGGATGATTCTATTACCCCGTCCCTTTGCATTTCACTGATGATGTTCTCAGCCTCCTCTCTCTTGGCCAGTGGTAGTCTCCTGGGTCGCTGACGGATTGGTTGTGCCTCGCCAGTATTTATTTGGTGCAGGACGACGTTGGTTCGCCCCTTCTTGCCGCCTTCTACTTCAAAGATGTCTTGGTACTTTTTAAGTAATCCATTTATTTCACGTCGTTGGTTAGGATTACATTTGCCACCTGCTTCCTGGCACAATTTCGTCAAGACTTCTGGTAGGCGTTGCGTGTCTTCCGTTCTTGCTTGTAGCTTTCTGGCTTGAGATGTTACAGTGTCCTGAGTAGTTAGCTTGAACTCTTCTCCGTCTAAGGTCACGACTTTTCTTTGGAAGCTCATGCAAAAGTCGTACTTCCGAAGCACGTCCAAGCCCAGAATGACGTTGTCTTCAATTTCAGCCACAAGCACGCAGTGTCGGAAGGAGGTCTTTCCTATGCGGATTCTGACGTAGCTCTCACCATGGACATTTACCATTTCCCCGATGGCCGTACGTAGCTTCCATTGGGTCGGTTGAAGCTTACTTGTAGTTATCACGGTGGCTCGTATAATTGTCCTGCTTGCTCCGGTATCCAACAGGAACGAACACCGCTTTCCATTTATATGTCCCGTAAGAAAAAGGCTATCAGCTCTATCTTTCATGGTTTTTGTCAGTGCAACAAGACCGGGGGCTTCTTGCTCCGGGATCGACGTTTGCCCCGCCGCGCCGACCCTGACTAGTTTTCCTGTACGCGGGGCTTATCTTCTTGAGAAGCGGATCTTTGCAGCTGCTTCTCACGTGGCCTAACTTCCCACAGTTCCAGCACCTGATTTGTCTAGGCTTCCTTTCTACCTTAGTTATTATTCGGCGGATCTCTTCCAGTATATCTTCGTCCCGGCCGGCTGACTCTTCTTTTAATTCCCGCACTCGACATTGTCGCTGCGACGCCTGTTTGACGACGTCGTATTCCAATGCTCGGGCCAATGTGTCTACCAAAGTCCTCGGCCGGTCCAGCCAGAGTCGCTGTTGAATTTCGTCGTCCTTTAGTCCGTCAATAAATGCGTTGACGGCCAATCTTTCCAGGGTATCAGCGGCCGTACCCGGATAGGCGAGCCGGACTAACCGTGCGATATCCGCCTCATATTCCTGAAGACTTTCTCCTGTCTTCTGTCGTCGGTTCTTTAACTGCACATGGTACACAGCCGTCAGATGTGCTTGGCCGTATCGCATCTCTAATCTTTTTACTAGCCGATGGTAGTCTAGTAATTCTTCCGGTGGTAACGTGTTCAAAATTTTGCCAGCACCATCTCGTAGAGCAAGGGCAAGTGAAGAAGCTCTCTCTTCTAACGTCCATTTGTAGGCTTTTGCAGCTACCTCGAATTGCGTCAAAAATGTTGTCCATGATGTTTTACCGTCAAACGTAGGTAGCTTCATGTGCACTTTGGATGAAATGACCTGTTCTTCTTTCACGACGGGGATTTCCTTGCCGTCTACTACGCTATGCCTTTTTTCTGTGAGTTGGTAACTGGTCTCTCGTTTCTCCGAATTCAGAACCATTTCTTCCAATCTTTTGCTTATTTCTTCTTGTTCCACCTTTACTCCTTTTAATTTTTCTCTTGTTTCTTCTTCGAATTTTCCCAGTTCTTCTTTCAAATTTCCTTCAAATTTTTCTAATTTTTCTTCCAGGACTTTTGAATTTTCCTTTAATTCTTCAAGGTTGTTATTTAATTTTTCATTTAGTTTTTCTTCCAGAACTTTTGAATTTTTCTTTAGTTTCTTTTCCAATTCGTCTTCGAATTTGTATGTGCTGGGATCAGAGCCTTCTCGTAGCAAAGCCTCCTCGAGCCGCTTCTGTAGGATGTTCTTAGTACCGGCTGTATCTTTATCTCGCTCTTCCAGTTCGCTTTTCAATTTAGCGACTTTCAACTCGAACAATTTCTTCGGCATTTTGATTTATTTTGTATTTTTATTATACTAGAAAATTCTCTGGAGGTCGATTCGCAGACCCCACACCTGACACCAATTGTAACGAATTTTCTAGTCAAAGTATTTATTTACACGATTATTTATTTAACACTATTTATAACACTTAAACACTAACTTAGAACTACCATTTATATCACAACAATTCACTTATTTATATAACAATTTATTTATATCAATTTGTCTATTATCGGTTTTAATTCGCGCACTGATACTTTCTTCAACTAACTGTTTTTCGGTCCAAAGATGATCACTATATATACACCTTTAGAACTTTCTAGACAATTCGAAAAGGAAATCCTGACGATTCTCGAATGATGAGTAATAATTAGAAAGTCCTCGATTATTCCAGAATTGAACTTGTTACTTGTCGCCGGAGAATGATTTACATCTTGTCAATTGATAACACGAAAAGTACCGTGAGCGGTGTTTACGCCGTAAGCATGTTAGTGATAACAGGTACATGCCACAAATTGTTATCGCACACACGTACTGTGTCACTGGTCGCTACAATACCTAATGTTTCATGTAGGTGTGTTTGCGTAGTGTGAATGACAGAACAGCCGCGGACGATCCGACCTACAAATCTGGGTACGCCCATGGTTGCTACGGATGTCGCTCCAGCTTGTCTGACTCGATTTTACAACCTGTTTGACTCTGTGATAGAGTTCTTCGAAACTAAAGATACAGAATTGCGCAACAAGCTCATTACATCAAAGAATGATATAGCTTACATGACAGACTTGTATAAATTGTTCAAGGACATGAATCTCCAACTGCAAGACGATGAACTAAATTTACTTAAAACACAAAAATTGTTGTTGCTGCTTTCGCAGCCAAACTGCTTCTACACAAAAATAATATGGGCAGATGTTTCACAGCTTTCCGAATTTATCAGCATTCTGCAGTAACGATGACTTGTTTGCCTACTGCCAACATTTGGAAAACCTCCACATTGCCTTCACCGAAGGATACCAGGACATTTTAGACTAGGAAATACCAAAAGTGGGTGTTGGATCCGTTTTGAAATGTCAACACAGCAGTGTCACCTCAGCTGGAAGAAGAACTTATAGAATTGACAACAAACGGAGAAATAAAAATCAAGTTCAAAAATAGCTACCAAGAATATTGGCTACAAAAACCGATCCCGCAATAGTACCCAGGATTGTGGTCAATCGTTCAACGATTCTTGATAGCATTCTCATCGTCATATTTGTGTGAACGTGGATTTAGTGCTGTGGCAACGCTGCTTACTAAAAAGAGAAATCGTTTGCATGTTAACGAACGTGGCGAGTTACAGCTGTTCTTGAGTAAATTGGAACCTGAACAAACTTATTAAACAGCATCAGATTCATCCTTCACATTAGTTTTTATATAAGAATCGGTTATGTTTGTTTTATTTTGAATAAAAGATACTCAATCTGAATACTATAAAGTTGCGTTTCAATAATCATTCTCATTGGCAGGTGTAGCCCGTAAGAGTTATTATTAACTTGAGACCTGAGCGCCGTTGTGTACTATCTACTGCGCTTAGGTCTCAAGTTAACTCTTGCGGGTTATAGTAAAAGTCTCGTTTAGAATGAATGTTTAATCTCCGCTTATATAGCTCACAATAATTAATTAATTTCATTTGAAGTTATAGTGGTTTTTAAGTAGGTGAAAAGATGGGGGCACTAAAAAATAATTGGCGGTAGACCTAATAAATTTGGGAGCCACTGATCCATTTAATCTTTATATGCATAAAATGCTGTGTAGTGTTGTAAACTTAGGAAGGATACCTCTAGAGTAAATTCTTTTATGTTTATTGTTTAATTCATGTACAATCTTCTTAAAACATTTCTAATTTATAATGTAGAAACTTACTTAGAGAACTCAAAACACAAAATCGAAATGCCGATTGTCAGTAGAATGTAGAAATGTTATGGTTTATTTTATAGATTATCCCAAAGAAATCAAACAAATTTTACTTTTTCTACTAAATTGTACGTATATACCACATGTTTGTGGCTTCGTCCATTAATCTTAATCAATCAAAAGTATAATTTACAAAATAACGAAAAGAACTTATTAAAAAGCGTATTTAGGACGTCATATAGATTAAATAGACGTACATAGGTTGACGTTTTTAGGTAGTCTTTTATATTTCAACAATTTACTTAAAACTAAACATTATCGGGGATACTTTGTTAAAACAATGCACATTATTGTTGTCATAGTGTATAAATTAACTTAACAAAGAACGCAGAGAAATAAGTTAAATAGAATGTTGCATCATATCTTATCTTTAACGAACCGCTTTTTACTATTTCAAGATACAATTTACACTGTTGTTCATAAAATGCTCTTAAAAAACCTTTACTGTCTTTTGCTAGTACACATATTTCTGTTTCGTCACTAGGCCCCAATTTTTTTATTGGAATAGATACTTTTCGTTGATAATAGGGCACCTCTTTTTCATATACCACCGTTGAAGGATCGTTTCTCTTCATTATAATAACACGTGAATTGGCAATGTCCTCATTCTTCAAAACTCTCCATCTTAAAATTAAATTATCAGAGTTCCTAAAACAAATATTATATCATAGTATACGAACATGCATGAAAAATAATGACCATATATATAATTTGTAAGAAGAGGTAAATTGATATACATAAATAACAGATATGTAGCCTGTATTGTCAAGGTCAGGTTCGAAATCGGCGGACTTAGGATACACCCTCTGAGCAACAACACACGTTTGGGAGTCGTATTTGAGGCCTCGTGTATTTCGATCTCTTCTCAATCATTTTAAATTTTCGTAAGCTTAATTACGTTCTTACTAGAGATATTGTTATAATGTACAGACAAATCTTGTTAAATCTCAGCTAGCCCAGACTTCAGCCCATAATTGGTGCGACAGCCCTAATGAGAAAATTCGACATTTCGAACTCAGTACCGTTACATACGGAATGGATAGTCCCTCTTACTTAGCTACTTGTTGTATAAGTGAAATTACTCTGCAGAAGATTGTTCTAATGAAAGCCATGTACTTCGTTTTGACTACTACGTCGACGAATTTCTAACAGGTAGTGATACCAAGGAAAAACATGCCACTCTCGAAAAAAATCTTGTTTACTTGCTTGCTTCAAACCTATGTACTGGAATTGAGAAAGTTTTGATCTGACGTTCCCGAAGTTCTTTTATATTGTGACGTTCTTGGGGTCCAAAACGCAACTAATTAGTAAAAGTTTATTAAAATAATAAATAAAAGTAACAAAAGCAATGAACAATTAAATAAACAACTAATCTAGCATAAAACGAGAACAATTTAAATTATCACAAACAATATTTATATACAGTTCAACACTAACTATTTACTTATCACAGTACTACTATTTACTCGCACTGCTATTTATTTTTATTCGCTTTTCGGTCTCACTATTTATTTGCTTTCTCGATCACTTTTAGTCAATTGTCTTCCTGGTCGCCGATGCGATCCCCTTAAATACTTTTAAAGAGTTCTTCCAGAATTTTCAAGAACTTATTTGCTCTGTGTAAATTCTACGAATCTATCGGCAGTGTTCCCCGGGACCATTATCTTTCCTTGTGTGTGTGCACACCCATGCCTGTATGCATGTATGTGTAATTAGCGCTTCCGAGAAACTTGTCGCGTTACACTGCCCCCTCCTCAAGAATGTTCCTTCCCGGAACATGCCAGTTCTCAATTTCTAGAGATAATGCCTGTACGGACACCAGCCGGTCCTTAGGAAGAAATAACAGTCCACCGTCTTCCTACTCGGCACTGGTGGTCTTCGGTATGGCCAGTTTATAAATGTCGCTAATATTTACTTGTGCTTCATTGTCGTTACTGCCCTGGTAAGGAGAAAGGCGGTTAAAGTGCACAATTCTGCACTTTCCTCCCGAAACACGTCGTATGCAGTAGATAACATCGTTAATACGTTTAACGAGTTCGTAGGGCCTCTCTCAGTTCTGCTATAATTTCGGCGAATATCCGCGTCTACGCCGAGGCAGCCTAAGTTCTCTTCCGAAGATGATGTTGGCGGGAGTCTGTCCGGTAGTTTCATAAATGGCGGATCGGTAAATTAGTAAAAATATTGGTAAATACTGATCCCAGGCTCTCTGGTGGTCGGAGACCATTTTCGATGCCCAATAGTGAACAAACTTGCTGGAACACGACTGATTCAAAATTACGTCCTTGATCGGAATGAAGCTCAAGCAGTACTCCGAATCTGTTTATAAAATTTTTAACCAGTTCTTCGGCTATAGTTTCCGCTTCTTGATTCGGCAGCGCGTAGGCATTCACCCATTTACTAAAATAGTCCATCACGACAACGATGTACTTTTAGCCGTTACGAGTTTCTGGAAATAGACCTGCTACGTCAATGGCTATACGTTCAAATGGGCTGCCGACATTATATTGGGGCATTGGAGCACGAGGTCTTGTTGGGGTCAATTACTGGCGGCACACGTTACACATTTTCTACACCAGTTGGTGACATCTTCCTTACAATTGACCCAGTAGAATCGGTCCCTCACCTTGCAAGCGTCTTCATTACTCCACAATGACCACCCGAAATGTCATCATGGAGAGCACGCAGGATATCAGGAACTCTCTTCCTATGGACAACCAATTGTTTCCTGCTCTCCTTGCCATCGGTACTTTCCACAAGACGCTTCAAAATTCTATCCTCTACAATTATAGAATTCCATTGGGCCCACAGCGATTTCAAACTTGGGGCGCAGGAAGATATTTGCTCCAATGTTGGCCGCCGTCCGTCCTTCTTCCATTCCAATACTTTCCCAAGTCTTCTCTGCAAATGTGTTTCCTTCTATAAAGTTAACTCTAGAACTTTAAGCACACTTATGGAGGACCTTCCCGAACCTACGATTAATCTTTCCAAACCTCTCCTCTACACCGGAATGGCATATGCAGGTTTCTTTCTGATTAAAGATTCTAAATTAAGAAATTTATTAAGACCTATCTGTGTGTCTTTGTGTGCCTGGCCACCAAGGTAGTGCACTTGAAATTAATTACGGACCTTACTTCGCAAGGTTTTCTGGCTATGCTTAAGCAATTTGTTGCAAAACGCGGTTTGTGCCAATATTTGTATTCGTTGGAGCGGAATGCGAGTTACGTGACGATTATAAACAATTATACCAAACTTCCCAAATTCAATCTTATTTTTAAAATAACATGGTTCAATTTCATTTTAATCCTGCGCGGCCTCTGCATTTTGGGGTTTTGTGGGAAAGATTTGTAAAATCCTTCAAGCATCATTTACGTCATGATGTATCCGATAAAAACCCTCTCACTTAGAAGAGTTTTATGCCTTTGTAGTTTAGGTGGAGGCGGAATTAAATTTCCGACCTCTCCTACAAATCAGCAATGCTTCTAAGGATCTATAAATATCCGGATATTTCCTTGTTGGTCATTCTTTAAACATAACTAATGTAGATCTTCAAGAAAGTTTAGTTAACAAACTAACCAGATACCAGATGCTGCAATCCATCGTTCAATATTTTTGGCGAAGGTGGTCTCAAGAATATTTGCATACACTCAATAAGAGCGGGCGGCGGTATGTTCAGTTTATTCTGCGCCAATGTACGATGTATTCGATGATTTTTGTTGTCTGCCGCACTCTTACATCTTTACCGAACTTTGGGTGTTTCTTTGTGCTGTAGATGTCGGCACGATTGTCGAGATTACGCGGTGGGGAAGGGATGCGTCTTGCGTGTATGTTCACGGAAAGAGTCGGGGTTAAATATAGTTTTGAGTTTGGTTGTGCGGACATGTTGCTGTAAAATTACTAACCCACATGTATTACTTACTTATTGATTTAAATTATACTAGTTGTAAAATTAAACTTGCAAATTCATAAACTTATTCCAAGGTGCGGCCCGCAATGCTATCCGTAGTTGCATGGAAAGATGGTTTACACTGTCCTCTCGGCACAAAATCTTCGTCATTGTCGTTATCACTACTATATGTTGAATATTCTTCCTCCTCATTTATAGGTATTTCTTCTCCTGTTTTTAAAACGTTATCCGTTTCTGATTGTGTTTCTTTCTGTTCCATTTCTAATATTACCACGCTAGACGTGTCCGGCTCGATAACTTCAACATCGCGACTAACTTTGACACGATTCGTACCGCGCTCCCATAAACGATATGCTTTTGACGCACTTTCGTACCCGACTAACACCATCTTTTCATCCTTTTTGTCAAATTTCTTGCGTTTGTCCTTTTATAATATGCACGTAACACGTACTTCCGTAAACGCGAAGATAACTGACATCCGGCTTTTTCCGGTAGAACATTTCACTTGGTGTTTTGCTTTGAAGTCTCTTCAGAGGAATTAGATTACGAATATGTGCCGCAGCGCAACAAGATTCAGCCCAAAGTCTCGTAGGTAAATGTGCTGCTAGCAATAGAGTGCGTGTCATTTCGATAATTGTTCGATTTTGCCGCTCAGCACGTCCATTTTGTTCAGGAACACGAGGTGTTGAAAATTCTTGTTTAATTGAGTGTTTTCTCATAATATTTGTCATCTCTTGACCACGAAATTCAGCAGCGTTATCAGATCGCATTCTTCGTATAATGTGACCAGCCGATTTGTATTCAGCAATAAGAAGTTCAACTTGTTCGACAATGTCTGATTTTCTGTTTATCGGTGATGCCACTACCATTTCACTAAAATCATCCGTAAAAACAGCTACATATCTGGATCCCCCAAACGACGTTTCTGACATCGGCCCAAAAATGTCATAGTGAACCAATTGACCAACTGTTTTTGCACGGGTATTCGACACCTGGAATGATTTGCGGTGTTGTTTGCCAAATACACAATTCTCGCAAAAATTGTTTTCGTTGTACTTGAATTTTGTTTTGCCTTTAATTTCCATTCCTGTGACTGCATTATTAGTTACCGAGTCATTTATTGAATTGAAATTTACATGACCAAAGCGTTCATGCCAACGCTCAACGGAAGCCGCGGCCGAACTTACTTTCTGTGCACTTCCTTTTTCCGTAATCACACGAAAATGCATTTTGTACAGATTATCATCTGTACGACTTGCGTAAGCGATCAATCTTCTTTTATAGAACATTCTAAGTTCCCGCTTGTTTAACTGCGCAGTTGCACCATGATTAGTAGCGGCCCCAATTGAAAATAAATTTCGATCAATGTCAGGAACATACAGTACGTTGGTTAGCAAATGCTGTAGTGTAGTTCCATTAGAGCCTGTTTCAATCTTTATTGTACCAACACCGTGGGCATCAATGACCATTTCCAATAGTAATTCTTTTTCTATGTTGCGAAGAAAATTCGGTATATATTTCGAACCACTCGCGATGCGATGTCATGTGATGTGACGCACCGGGATCAGCATAAAACTGATCGCTATTTGCCGAACCTTTGTTGTCACCGAATGCTGTAAACACGTAAGTTCCCGAACTTTCGTTTTTTGAACCGGAAGCACTATTGGCTACACCCCGTTTTTGTCTCTCTTTTTGTATCCAATTTTTCCGCAATAATTACACTTTCCAGTAAATTTTTTTTTGCGATTCTTGAATCTGATTTTATTTTCGCTTTCTTCTTTTTGGGAAACCTTGTGCACCAATGCCATATTATAATCTTCGTTTGATGACATCGTTGGAGAACCATGAATTAACATTTCTTGCTTTAAAAGTCGCGACACTAAATTCGCTCTTGTTTGGTTACTTTTATCAAGCGAATCCCACGCAGCAATAAAAGGTTTATATTTCTCTGGTAAACTCAGCAAAATTTTCGTTATAACATCCACCTCACTTCGTGGATGTCCCAAGTCTTCCAGCCGTTGTGCCATGTGTTCGATGGTGGCTACATGTTGCGAAATTGTTGAATTTTCGTCCATTTCGTATTGAAAGAATTGTTGTAATAGCATATGAACAGACGCTTCGTTCTTCATTTCATAAATTGAGACTAAACGGTCCCACAACTTGTCTGACTTGCTCCTTTTCTAATGCAAAGCCGATTATCATACGCGCTTTCTTGTCTAGTTTTTCCAATTCTGCTAATTGTTCAACTTGATCATCGGTCGGCCTGGATAAAGTTCCATCGACAACATCTAATAGTCCATAAACATCCAAGTACGATTGGATTTGAAACTTCCACACATTAAATTCAGTTCCGTTGAATTTCGAAGGTGATATCTTTTCCATTTTAACTTTCAAATTTTAGCAACCCGAACGCGAAAATTTACACTATGCACTTTTGCTTTCTTTTTATCAATTTACGTAGAAGCCACCTGGGCCCATAAGCTGTTGTTTGATTTATTATTTATTGTAAAGTAAATTAGTAAAAACAGTAGTAAACACGAGTTGTTGCTATCAGAGTACCTGCCGACTGACTGACTTACATAGCGTTAAAATGCACAAAGAAATATTACATATAACAATCAGGCTACTGTGGTAGGTAGACAAAACAAGAAACTGATATAATAATAAAAATAACATGAGAAGAATCAAATGATTAATCTATAACACATACATATAATCTGACAAAGAGCGCATTGAAAAAACAATACTTCAACATATTTATACAGCAAATTATGGTTTTGCTAATGATTATTGCCTGAATAACTATAACGCAGCTGAATCCATTGAGATTGACCCTCTAGAAAATTACGTGTGTAGATAATCTAAATTCACCTAATGACAGTGACATATTAGAATTAAATCCTTTAAAAGATCTGCGCACGCAATATATAAACACAGATAACCTATGTAATTAATACAAAAGCATCTACAACAACACGGAACCATTAGGTAAAAATTTTAAAGTAAGAAGAGGGACGAAATTGGAGATAGTACGAGAAGTACCAGTTTACCAAAATACGACACAATCAGAGCATATGAGCTGAAAAACAACATTGTTTTTAAATATAATGAGGAAGTGGAGTTCAATTGTCAGAATACGAAACTACTATATACTGTCTTTAAGAAGATTTTATTAAAAACAGCAAGAAAGATGTGAGAATCGATAAAAGTAAGAAATAAGAAAATAGCATGGTGAACAAACGAGATTATACAAGATGTCAAAATTAAAGACAAAAGCAGAAAGAATTTGGAATAAATAAAAGAAGATGAAGATAAATGTCACGGTAGAAGTTGAGAAAGCCATACAAAAAGTCAAGATGGGAAGAACTGCAGGACACGATGCCATTAGACCTGAAATGAAAAAGGTGGAAATTTTATTTCTTAAAAAAGTCTATATGAAAATACGGGAATTAGGCTGAATTCCAAAGGATTGGGAAATCGGCGTAATTGTACGGATTTTAATGAAAGATGATAATAAAGGTTGTAAAAATTATAGGGGAATAACACTATTAAGCGTTGAAGCCAAAGTATACGAAATAGTTCCGGGATCAAAAATGACCGAAAAATGAGCACATCCTAACAGATACATAAAACGTTTTCGAAGACATATTCAGGGGAGAGTACGATTCCTGAAACGCCACGATTTGAAAGCCGTTTTAGACGTAGTCGAGGTCGCTGAGGACGGGAAAAATAGTCAAAAAATTCCTACTCGCTTGGTTTTCAAGTTATCGAAGTTCGAAAGTTGAAAAATCAAAGTGAAAATTTTTATGAAACAAATGTGTTTTGTTATGTAGTTTGCAGTGAAAAACACGAAAAAAATTGTTAAAAAATTCCAGGTACCATATTTTTAGAGATGTTGAACCAAAAATGTGAAAAAAAAATCAATTAATTAAAAAAATGATGATCGACCGGTTTAAAACGTTGAAAAATGTAGGTATAATAGTTATGCAGATCATTTGGCGTCATCCAGAATGTGACCAAGGGGTGTTTTGCTTAGGTTACGGTAAGGAATGGTTATTGCTCTAATTAAAATGTTTGAAGTGCTATACACCACCGCAAAAGGCTATGCACCACCGAAAAGTGCTATGCACTACCAAGGGGTGTTTTGCTTAGGTTACAGTAAGGAATGGTTATTGCTCTGATTAAAATGTTTGAAGTGCTATGCACCACCGAAAAGTGATATGCACTGAACTGTTTTTAATTAAATGATTTTTATTACACATTTTTGGTTCAATATCTAGAAAAATATAGTAGCTGGATTTTTTAACCATTTTTTTCGTGTTTTTCACGACCAATTACATAACAAAACACATTTGTTTCATAAAAATTTTCACTTTGATTTTTCAACTTTCGAACTTCGATAACTCGAAAACCAAGCGAGAAATCAAAAAATTTTATTCTTCATTTTCGTTTTATTTTGGCTTGGTTAGCCTAAAAAAGTTGTCAAATCGAGGCGACTCAGGAATCGTACTCTTGCCCATATTCACAATCCCTAGTGTCCGTAGCCTCAGAAGAAGCGCTTAGTAGAGTGGATAGACAGAAGTTATGGCACATACTGAAACAAAAGAAGTGAACGAAAAATGACTAAATAGAAGCTATTAAATGTATGTACCAATAAAGTATGTAGAAATGTTGTTAGGAGAGGAAACATTACCACAGATGACTTTATATTCGAGCAAGGATTAAGGCGGGGAATAATCTTAAATACTATACCTTTCATCCTAATAATGAATGAAATTATTCAATAAACAAGACTACATCTGAGAGAATTGCAATTGCAAATTTATGTACCTTGTTTGAGAATGAAGAATATAGAATAAACTGTGTTATTTTTACTCACTATGTTTTTAGCTTATATCTCTCAGTAATATTATTTCATAACTTCGTGTCGAAACTAGTGAATAAAACTTGATTGGTTTTTTCCAACTTATTTACTTCTATAACGAAACAAATTGCTATTTATTGTGCTTGTAGATGGAGTAAAGGAATTGTGGTTAAATTTTTTTCCGGATAATGTATAACTAAAACATTGAAAATATGTGTCATTTTTAAAAGAGGTTGATATTGCTTAATACTTGTTTGTGTTGAAATGGTTGTAATTATCACATTCAGTCCTATGTCAGTTGTAAGTTCACTCCTGTTCTTTAATAGACCCAATAAGATATTCCTGGTAATTAGCGGGTCAGTTTCGTTGCTTTATTATTATCGTTTAACTCTCTGATTGTATAATAGAGGTAAGAAAATAAATAAATAACAAAAACGATGTATAATTTAACTTTACTTACATTTTACTTATTGAACAAGTTATATGTCAAATTTGGAAAATAATCTCTTTGAAAGTAAAAACAGTCTTTCACAAAACCTTCTTTTTTGAGGACGTTATGTAGATGACATCCTTTGCATATGGACAGGGACACTTAGACAATTAACCCAGTTGTTACTACTGTTTGATATACGGATCAACGGAGAAACATCCGTTTTATTACAATGCAAGCAGTTTCTATTTAACGTCGTTTATGTCAAACGTTAGCTGTGTGGTTCCTTTATCAGTCAGTACCGTTCTGTGCTCGATTGAGTTAAACATTTGAATTGTGTACGAATTGTTATTTTCGCCAATTTTATGATGAGTCTTGCAAGGTGAGTACAGCCATGATTATTTTATATTTTAGAGTATTTCTTATCAGAATATGGAAGACTGTTGATCTCTTTTTGTAAATTGATAGCACAATAATCAACTTTCTAATATTCTCTGTTGCCAATTCAATGATAAACTCAGTGGTCCGTATATGGAACGCTAGTATTATGTCTCATTTACACTGTTGTGATAATTCCAATTTGAACGCAAATGATAAATTCGCAAAAGTTAGACCACTTTTCGATATGCTGAATTCGAATTTTGTGACATTTTCCCCATACGAAGATAATTACAGTATCGACAAAGCAATGATACAGTATTATGGCGGCCATCCCTGTAAGCAATATATTCGTGGCAAACCAATAAGATGGGGATGCAAACTTTGGTTCAGCGCAACTCTTCTTGGATATGTTATCTGATTTCTGCCATACCAAGGAAAATCTGTAGTGGATTAGCTAGAATACGACAAACTTGGACTAGGGGAAAGCATAGTTTTGCAATATTCTGACGTTCTCCGTAAAATAGACAACCAAGCTCCTTTCCATCTGTTTTTCGACAATTTTCTTACTTCGATAACCTTGATCGATGAACTACGTGAACGAGGTTTGAAAGCTACTGGAACGATCAAAGAAAATCGACTGTCTGGTTGTCCATAGCCGAAGAACAAAGAGCTGGAGAAATCTGAGTGTGGTACATTAAGTATAAATCAGCTAAGGATGAAGAAATTCTAGTTTGCAAATGGAATGATAATAAAGTGGTCACAGTTGCTTCAATATGCTTTAAAAGTTACACCAACTGTAAAAACCAGGATTTTTTCTCAGAAACATAAGCGATATATACTTCTCCGAGGACTTGCTTTTGGTAACTATATAGAAAATGGACCTCGGCCCCGTCGCGTACCTGCAATTCTTTTCTTCCATTTTTGACCTGGTCAAGTAACATCGGTAATCGTCCAAACTTCTTTCGAAAGACTGTGGCAATCCCACGGCTCATGCCCAAATCTTTTGCCACACAATGGCCAGCGAATATTCTTTCCTGTTGAATTTTGGTTGTGACTCCAAATCTGTCTTTATGATGTAAGCTCAGTTCAGCCATAAATTCTTCGTACAGGGGCTCTGGCGAAGGAGTCTGCACAACTCTAACTCGAGCTTCCTTGTGGTTGTCCCCAGCATAGGGAGCCAGTCCGTTGAAGTGTACTACTCTTGGTTTCCCATTGAGAGTACGTCTAATTCGGTAGATTACGTCGTTGATTCGTTTGACAACTTTATACGGGCCTTCCCAATCTTGTTACAGCTTCGGCGAAAGACCCCTTTGACGCTTCGGATTATAAAGCCACACCAAATCTTCTTCATGAAATGCTCCATCAGTGGCCTTAATGTCATATGCATATTCACTGGCTATCTGCATAAGGGAACGTCGTCGTCGATGTCGTGTAGTCGTCTTCGGAGTTCAGTGGCGTAGTATTATCCAGCCACATCTTCGCCAGGTTTACATCCGAACCTTAAATCGCATAGTTGTCGCAACTCTCGACCGAATAGTACCCTTGCTGATGTTTCATGTACAGAAGATTGGTATGCCAAAAAGGAACCATGGCAAAATGGTCTACTCTCTTCTGTGAGTCGTGTCAAAGGCTCAGCAATTTTAGCGAATCCAGGAACAAAATGTCTATAGTAGGTGCAGAGTCCAAGGAAGCTTCTGACTTGATGGACGTCAGCAGGTACAGGCCACTCTTGCACGGCCTTAATTTTCGGTGGGTCGACTGAAACGCCGTCTCCGGATACTACATGCCCCAGGTAGTTGACGGTCTCTTGGAATAGCTGACATTTCTTGGGGCTTAGTTTTAGATGGACGTGACGAAATCTTCGGAAAGCTTCCTCCAAGTTTTTCAGATGGTCGTTGAAATCCTTTCCGACTACAATGATGTTGTCGAGGTATACCAGGCAAGTGTTCCCAACACAGCCGACCAAGACGGTTTCCATCAGTCGCTCAAAGGTGGCTGGTGCGTTACGCAGCCCGAACGGCATAACCTTGAACTGCCACAGCCCCGTTCCGATGGAAAACGCTGTCTTCCCTTTGGCATCCCGGTCCAAAGCCACTTGCTAGTATCCGCTCTTGAGGTCTAAGGTAGAAAATATTGTCGACCCTGACAGTGTATCCAGGGTGTCATCTATTCGTGGTTAGGGGTAGCTGTCTTTTTTCGTCGCATTATTCAATTGGCGGTAATCCACACAGAAACGTGTCGAACCATCCTTTTTCTTGACCAGAACTACCGGCGATGTCCAAGGGCTAGTAGATGGTTCTATTACCCCGTCCCTTCGCATTTCACTTATGATGTTCTCGGCTTCTCCTCTCTTGGCCAGTGGTAGCCTTCTGGGTCGCTGCCGGATGGATTGCGCCTCGCCGGTATTTATTTTGTGCATCACGACGTTGGTTCGCCCCTTCTACTTCAAAGACCTCTTGGTATTCCTTGATTATTCTTTTTATTTGACGTCGTTGGTTAGGATTAAATTTGTCACCTACTTCCTGGCACAATTTCGACAAGGCTTCTGGTAGGCGTTGCGAGTCTTCCGTAGTTGTTTCTAGCTTTCGGACTTGAGATATTACGGTGTCCTGAGTAGTTAGCTTGAACTCTTCTCCGTTTAGGGTCACGACTTATCTTTGGAAACTCATGCAAAAGTCGTATTTCCGAAGCACGTCCAAACCCAGAACGGCGTTGTCTTCAATTTCGGCCACAAACACGCAGTGTCGGAAGGATGTCTTTCCTATGCGGATCTTGACGTAGCTTTCACCATGGACATTTACCATTTCCCCGGTGGCCGTACGTAGCTTCCAATGGGTCGGTTGAAGCTTACTTGTAGTCATCACGTTGGCTCGTATAATAGTCCTGCTTGCTCCGGTATCTAATAGAAACGAACACCATATCCCATTTATACGTCCCGTCAGGAAAAGGCTATCAGCTCTGTCTCTCATGGTTTTTGTCAGTGCGACTAGACCTGGGGCTTTTTGCTCCGGGATCGACGTTTGCACCGCCGGCGCCGCGCCAATCCGGACTAGTTCCGGTACGCGGGGCTTATCTTCTTGAGAAGCAGATCTCTCCCTCTTGCAGCTGCTTCTCACGTGGCCTAACTTCCCACAGTTCCAGCACCTGACTTGTCTGGGCTTCCTTTCTATTTTTGTCATTATTCGGCGGATCATCCTTTCCAGTTCATCTTCGTTCCGATCGGCTGATTCCTCTTTTAATTCTCGCACTCGGCATTGTCGTTGCGACGCCTGTTTGACGACGTCGTATTCCAGTGCGCGGGCTAATGTGTCTACCAAAGTCCTTAAGTCCGTCAATAAACACGTCGACGGCCAATCTTTCCAGTGTTCCATCGGCCGTACCCGGATAGGCGAGCCGAACCAACCGTGCGATATCCGCCTCGTATTCCTGAAGACTTTGTCCTGTCTTCTGTCGTCGGTTCTTTATCTGCACATGGTGCACAACCGTCAGATGTGCTTGGCCGTACCGCATCTCTAACCTTTTCACTAGCCGATGGTAGTCTAGTCATTCTTCTGGTCGTAACGTGTTCCAAATTTAGCCAGCACCATCACGTAGAGCAAGGGCAAGTGAAGAAGCTTTTTCTTCTAACGTACATTTGTAAGCTTTTGCAGCCACTTCGAATTGCATCAGAAACGTGCTCCATGATGTTTTACCGTCAAACGTAGGTAGCTTCATATGCACTTTGGATGAGATGACCTGTTCTTCTTTCACGTCGAGGATTTCTTTGCCGTCAACCACGCTATGCCTCTTTTCCGTAAGTTGGTGACTGGTCTCTCGTTTTTCCGGATTTAGAACCATTTCTTCAGCTGGGCCAATGTTTTGTTTATTTCTTCTTGTTCAACCTTTACTCCTTTTAATTCTTCTCTTGTTTCTTCTTCGAATTTTCCCAGTTTTTCTTCCAATTTTCCTTCGAATTTTTCTAATTTTTCTTCCATATTCTTTGTATTTTCGTTTAATTAATTTAATTCTTCTTCCATATTCTTTGAATTTTCACTTAATTTTTCTTCCAGGACTTTTGAATTTTCCTTTAATTCTTCAAGATTTTCATTTATTTTTCTTCCAGATTCTTTGAATTTTCATTTAGTTTCTTTTCCAATTTCTTTTCAAATTCGTCCTCAAATTCTACGTGCTGGGATCGAAGCCTTTTTGTACCAAAGCCTCCTCGAGCCGCTTCTGTAGGATGTTCTTGGTCGTCTCGCTCTTCCAGTTCGCTTTTCAATTCGACGACTTTTAACTCGATTAATTTTTTCGGCATTTTTATTTATTTTTATTACACTAGAAAATTCTCTGGGGATCGATTCGCAGACCACACACCTGACACCAATTGTAACGAATTTTCTAGTCAAAGGAAATCCTTATGGTTCTCGAATGATGAATAATCATTAGAAAATCGTCGATCATTCCAGAATTGGTTGTGTTACTTGTCGATGGATAAAGATTTTACATCTTGTAGGTTGATAACGATAAAAAAACCGTACGCTGTGACTGTGTCATAAACATGTTAGCGATAACAAGTACATGCACACAAATTGTTATCGCACACACGTACTGTGTCACTGGTCGCTACAGTATGATTTTAAATATTAATAAAAATAACTAACCGTTACATCATGTGTGTAATTATATTATATAGCTACGTTTTAAGTTAGAACTGAACAAAAGTCTACACGGTCGCCATGCTCAAAAGTCTGTATTTACCGAGTTTTTCACCCCTTAAATAAGAGTTATAGGTTGGGCAAGAAATGTTTATAAATCGAAGATCAATAAAAAACAACTTTATATAGAGGTTTTTGGGTCGCTGGTCACAAATGTGTTCACCGGTTCGTCGTCCCCATCAGTGCTGTCACCTCTATAAGGCGCAAGGCGGTTCAGGTGGACGATCTTCGCGTCGGCTCAGAGTTTCCTTAGAATTCGGAAAACCATGTCGTTTATGCGTTGTAAACCCATATAAAGACCATCCCAAGCTTATTGTAGTTTCGGAAAAAGCCCCTTCCGTCTAAACAGGTTATAGAGCCGTACTTTATTGCCGTTAAAAAAACATGCAGAATAGGCACGTCGATGGTATTTGGTTCTCATTCGGTCACTTTCAAGTGGCAAGTGTATTCGCACAGCATTATGGATGGTTTAGTTCTTATAATTGGTCACCTGAACTTCATATCAGATTGTAATCTTCCTTTCCAAATAAAATACCGGCCGGTGTTCCTCCAGTCGTCTCAAAGGTCTCCGATTTATAAGAATATAGGAACAAGAGTATATGTCGGTCCCAATCACTCTAGTGGTTTTAAAAGGATTCCAAATCACAAGCTCATCTCAACCCTTTAGCCACAGATATCACATTCTATTTTACAAACGGGTAAACAATCTAATCTGTCGAATATGTCTTCTAATAACAGTGAAATAAAATTAATTAGTTTTGGCTTAAAATATTCACCTAACATCCCAACATCTCAAGTAGACTTATACATGCTGGTTTACTGCCGATAAATTTAAGTGAAACATTGATAGTTGCTGTTTTATTCTACTTATTGATAACCACGTTTCACAATAAGTGCACCGTGGACAGTTTAAATAATTTTATCTTGACCAGAGTTCCAATGCATACCGAGTGTTTTTAAAGTGTATCGTTTTTATCTCGTAATTGTTTGTTTATGCTGCAGTCGAGTAAAGTTTGAAATGCTTAGGAAGAATTGGATGCACATTGCCTCAGGTTAAAAAGGCCTAATTAACTAATAAATTTAAGTGAAACATGTTAAACAAAGAATAGTAATATCAATGTATGTATTTATACCTTTACAGATCGTCATTGTTAATCGCTTATATAAGATTTGTTTATGTTGCGGCTATGTAGAGAGCTTGTTTAGTCTTCATAATGATTACGTCAGCAGTTGTATTGTAACATATCAAGTTAGTTTAGAATGCTTTTAAAACTTTACTTTAAGTCAGTCTAATTTTTGTCACCATCGAATACACAAGTAACTATCAATAAACACGTTATATATTCGGTCGACTACGTTTTATTCCTTAATTAATTTATCAGGTTATGGGCCCAGGTACGTCGCGAGTGATTTAAGGGCAACCTGGCGGTCGATATACAGTGTGTAGCGAAATAGTAGTCACGTTTGAGTCGTGCGATAATTAACATTTTTAGTGCTTGTTTTTAAGTCACGTTTAAGTCGTACAGAGCAAAGCAATAAACGATGGCAACAGCAGCAATAAAATTTGACTCCGGAGTATACCGAAATTTGACGGTACAAATTTGCAACTTTGGAAATTCAGCCTGACAATTTTACTTAAGGCGGAAAACCTCCTGCAAATAGTAGATGGAACTGAAAAGGAACCAGCTGACAAAACATCTACAGAATGGAAAACATGGGACAAAGGCAATTCGAGGTCTCAAGTTATTTTGTTAACGACCATTACTCAAGAGCAAATGCAACATTTATTAAATTGTGAGACGGCAGCTGATATGTGGACAAGGTTACTGGCAATACATGAGCAGAAAACAGAGGTATCAAATAAGTTAATTTGGCAGCGTTTTTATGATTATAAAATGCCAGAAAATGCAAAGATTGCAGAACATATCCCATCTATTGAGCTACTAGTGAGACAATTAAAAGATATTAAGGAGACTATCAGTCCCAGTGCAATATGCTCAAAAGCAATAAATAGTCTGCCACATAAATACAACACCTTTCGAACAGCATGGGACTCAGTGGCCAGCGATCAGCAAACCTTTGAAAATTTGGCAGCACGGTTGTTAAAAGAAGAGTCGAGAATGATTAACGACGACACCGAAGTTTCACGTCTTGCATTAGAAGTCCAAGCTTTGCAAAGTAAACTAGAAGCTGTGAATTTAAAGAAGAAAAACATCCGGGATTTAAAAAGGAACAGTAGCTGTAATTATTGCAAGAAAAAGGGGCATTGAGTGCGCGAGTGCAGAAAAAGGATTGCAGATCTTAAGAACAACAAAGACAAATCGAGTAGTGAAACCGCTGCATATATTTGCGATATCAGCTCTTTATATACTGAAAGCTCAGGGGTTGAAGAAACTAAATGGATATGTGACTCAGGGGCAAGTATGCATATGACCAGCAAGAAAGAATATTTTTCAACTTTGGAATCATTAGACAAACCGTTATTTGTTAGAATAGCAAATGATAGGTTAATAACTGCAACAGGAAAAGGAACAATAGAAATACAAGCTAATGTCAATGGCAAATGGTATGACAGAGTTGCATAATGTACTCTATATTCCTGAACTCTGCAGAAGCCTTTTTTCAGTGGGAGTAATGACGGACAAAAATTTTACTCACCATTCAAGCAAAACTCAGTATAAGTTTCTGGATCGCGAAGGAAGAATATCTTGCATGGGTAAAAGAAAAAATAATTTGTGGATTATGCAATTTAGAATGAAATCAATACCGGAATGTAATCTGAGTGTTACCAATAAAAATTCGTTAAAACTGTGGCATGATCGCCTAGGGCATGTCAATGTAAATATGATTAAGAAAACCTGTGAAATGGTTAACGACCTACAGATTAATAATAATCAAAAAGAATTTTTCTGCAAGCATTGCCAATTAGGCAAACAATCAAGAAAATCGCATAAAAATTTATCAAGAGAAAAAGCTAAAAATCCAGGAGAAAAGATTCATAGTGATGTTTGTGGACCTATGAATATCGAATCACCTAGTGGGTACTTTGTACTGTTTAAAGACAACTGCAGCGGTTACAGGTCTGTTTATTTTTTGAGGCACAAGTCGGATGTTCTTAGCAAATTTAAAGAATATAAAGCCAATACTGAAAAACAAACTGGCAACAAAATAAAAATTTTTAGAACTGATCAAGGAAAAGGTGAATGTATCAATAAAGAATTCAGAGATTTTCTTAACAAAGAAGGTAGATCAGAGAGAGAAATGAGGACTATTGTGGAAAGTGCAAGAACCATGATGATAAACAAAAATGTTCCTCAAGAATTGTGGTCTGAGGCAGTAAACAGTGCTGTCTATATTTTAAACA
The DNA here is from genome assembly GCA_029378335.1 of Agrilus mali. Classification (NCBI taxonomy): domain Eukaryota; kingdom Metazoa; phylum Arthropoda; class Insecta; order Coleoptera; family Buprestidae; genus Agrilus; species Agrilus mali. The sequence continues at coordinate 17,830,314 of CM055655.1, read as the reverse complement.
GGACTGCGTCCAGCCAATTAAGTGATATGACGTCATACGAAAAGTGGTTTGGAAGAAAACCAGAAGTAAAACATATAAGAGTCTTTGGGAGTCCAGCATACACGTTAATACCATCTCAATTTCGCAAAAAGTGGGACCCTAAATCCAAACAGTTAATGTTTGTGGGATATGACGGTTATTCCTCAAATTACAGACTTTGGGATTCTGTCAAAAGACGAATCGAGGTTAGTTGTAACGTAAAATTTGACGAAACTGAAACAATGTCTATGAAAAAGGAAACATTTTCGTTAAAAATAAATTAAAAGAAGAGATAAAAAACACTTGGTAGTTTCACTAATATTTATTGAAAAATTCTTGACGACAGTCGTTTCGGTTGTTACACCATTATCAAAAGAGTAGATATACTAAATAATATTTCTTATGTCTAGGCTTAAATACTAAGGTTTGATGCTAGTTCTTAAAAGTGAGGATATCTGAAAATCTATTTGGTCATTCGTTACCTCTTTGTTATTAAGAAGGGCTTTATTAATTTCAACAATTTCAAGTAGATTTAAATGTTTACCCTTGTGAGTGTTGTGGAGTAATTCGATATTATCACAATCTAAAGTATGGTTGTTCACAATACAATGTTCCGCGAAGCCGCTGCATAGATTTTTTTGTGCAATTGATTTTTGATGTTCTAAAATCCTAACTCCTAGAGCTCTACCTGTCTGTCCTATATACATTGCCGGGCAATTTTTACAATTTATTTGGTATACTCCACTCTTTTTTAACAAATCCGTTTTTTCTTTATTATTCGTTAATAATGTATTTAAATTTAGTTTATTTACACTTATTGTATTTATGTTTAGTTTTGATAATCTCTTACTTATACTATTTGTTAGATTCGGAATATAATTAATATAATAGTAATGAGTTTTGTCTTTTGTGCTTGGCAAGGTATAGAAATGTTTTAAAACTAATTTCTTTCGTTTTTTATTTATAAGAGTGTCTATCATACTTTCCTTATAACCATTATTTCTAGCTAAAACTTTTAAGAATTGGATTTCTTTGTTAAAATTATTTTTATTTAAGGGTAAAGTTAATAACCTGTGTATGAAACAATGGAAGGTGGAATATTTAATATTACTAGATTGTTTGGAATTGAAATGTGGAAGAGTATCAGTGTAAGTAGGTTTACGGTAAACATCAAATTCTATTTTATTATTTTTTCTGGTAAGGTTTAAATCTAAAAAATTTAAGACACCTGATTTTTCGACTTCGCATGTAAATTTGATGTTTTTGTATAACGAGTTTAAATAATTTAAAAATAGTTCCAATTGTCTTTCTGTACCTAGCCAGACGCAAATAACGTCATCAACATATCTTGCCCAAAAGTGGACTTTCTGTATTAAGGGATTCTTAGAATTATAAACCAGGTATTCCAAATGAGACATGAACATTTCACTTAATAGCAGCGATAAGGGAGACCCCATAGGTAGACCATCTGTTTGTGAATACAACTTGTTGTTGAATCGGAAATAACTTTGTTCTATGCAGATATTTACAGCCTGTGTTAATTCATCTTTTTGTAAAATGTCCAAATTACTATAATCAACAATATTTCTAAGAATAATTTTTAATTCTTTAATAGGGATAGAAGGGAAAAGGTTGACTACATCAAAAGACACCAGTTTTGCATTATGTGGTGAATGTAAATCTTTTAATTGTTCAACTCGACCTAGAGAGTTTTTTATGGCATATTTTGAATTGAAATTTGTTACGGTAGGTAGAATCTGGTTTAAGACTTTGCAAATTTGGAACAGTGGATCTAGACGAACCAGTTAATTTACAAGAAGACAATGAAAGCGACAATGAAGACGACGACCAAACAAATTCCGTAAGTAATCAAGACCTTGATGATGAAGATTTTGAATGCAATATACCACTTGATATGGACAATAATGTAGAAAGAAGACAGCTACGCGACAGAAACAATTTAGTGCGGCCTAATTATTATGGTATTATGGCGAACTACAGCTCCATTTTTGAACCAATGTGCTATGAAGAAGCGACAAAATGCGATAACTCTAAAGAATGGATGCAAGCTATGCAGAAAGAAATGGACGCTCATCAATCAAACAAGACCTGGGATCTGGTGAAACTTCCAGATAACGCTAAATTTATTGACAATAAGTGGGTGTTTCGTGTAAAAGAAAGTGAAAACGATAATACGGTACGCTATAAAGCTCGTCTCGTTGCGCGCGGGTTTACACAAGAAAAAGGTGTGGACTATGAATAAACTTTTGCACCAGTAGTGCGGTATGACTCCATACGAATTTAACTCGCGTTAGCAGCAGAAAAGGACTTACTGATCGCGAATTTCGATGTGCAAACGGCATTCCTGTACGGCAGCTTAACCGAAAGTGTGTACATGAAGCAACCTGTAGGATTTGAAGACAAAGAAAATCCAGATCTGGTATGTAAATTAAATAGGAGTCTTTACGGTTTAAAACTGTCACCCAGATGTTGGAATAATAAGTTTACTTCATTTTTAAATGACTATAAATTTAGACAATTACAGAGTGATCAGTGCGTATTTGTCGGAATTTTTGCTAACTCCGAAGTGTATTTAGCAATATACGTGGATGACGGACTTTTAATGTCAGCATCTCAAAACGCGATAAATGAACTTATAAAGACATTACAACAAAATTTTAAAATAACTGTAAACATGAACAACAGAAAATTAAACTTTGTTGGACTTGAAATTCAACAAGACTTATGTGCAGGGACAGTATCCATTCACCAACAAGGTTATATATCAAAATTGCTCAACAAATTAAACATGAGTGATGCCAAACCATTAACAGTTCCAGCTGAACCTGGTGAATACCTGTCAATAGTGACCAGCAATAATAGGTGTAATAAGAAGCAACCATATCGTGAAGCGGTTGGGTCGTTAATGTTTTTAGCAACCTCTAGCCGACCTGATATTACATATGCCGTAAATCAGGTGAGTCGTTTCTTCAACAATTGGACTGAACAACATTGGCATGCAGTAAAAAGAATCCTACGATATCTAAAATGCACTAAGCATTTTAAAATTACGTATTCGAAGACATCTCATATAGAAGTGATGGGCTATACCGATGCTGATTACGGCGGATGTATAGACACCAGAAAATCTACTAGTGGCTATGTATTTATCCTTGCGAATGGTCCGATTACATGGCGAAGCCAAAAACAAAACGTGGTAGCCCAATCGACAACCGAGGCAGAATACATTGCATTGGCGTTAGGTGTAAGAGAGGCCCTATGGTTGAAGTCATTCCTCGGTGAGCTGAACATCAACGTTGCGACAGTAAAAATAGGAGTAGACAACCAATCTGCGATAAAATTATCCAAAGCGCAACAACTTCACAATTGCACCAAACACATCGATGTAAAAGTGCATTTAGTGCGGGATTAATGTGAGAAAGGAAATATTTCGTTAAATTACGTGAGTTCAAGTGAACAATTAGCGGACTTATTTACAAAACCGCTCGCAAAATCTGTTCTTAACAAATTCATTGTTAAACTAAATATGTCCATAACTGAAAATTGTTAACTTGTTTCCTGATAAATTGTATTTTATTTCATTAATAATCAGTTTTAGATATTAAATTGAATCTGTAAAAATATAAATAAGTGGGAGTGTTAAACAAAGAATAGTAATATCAATTTATTAAGTAAAGGACTCAAATATTGCCCAAACATATCTAATAAAAGTGATTCCACCTATCTAGCAATCAACACAGAATTAGCTATCAATACTTTAGACTGTCATAATACAAAATTAGTAGAAAAAATTTCTTGTTCTGAAATCATTAAGAACAATACTACCATCTCAAATAACTCAGAATTACAGATCCTTAAAAACTTAAAACGGAAAATTAAAAATAACGACCTAATTCTGTGTAAAGCTGATAAAGGGAATTCTGTTACCATTTTACCAAAACAAGGTTATATTGATAAAACCCTGATTTTAATAGATAATCAGAATTTTGAGGTACTACTTGTTGATCCCACATCAAAATTTCAGTTAGAAATCAAAAAAGTTATTACAAATTGTACTCACATTTTTCCAGACGCAGCAAAATATTATTTAACTACCATGAACCCCCAAGCACCCATTCTTTATAGCCTACCTAAAGTACATAAGCAAGGTTTCCCTATGAGACCAATAGTTTCATATTTAAATGCTCCAGCCCACAGGCTTTGTAAGAAACTAAATTCTACTTTACCAACGTTAATTAATTTCAAATCGAAATTCTCGATTATTAACTCTTTAGACTAAAATAAATTGGAAAACCTAAAAATACCGCCCAATAGTAAACTTGTATCATTTGATGTACAAAATTTATTTCCATCAATCCCTTTAGATCATCTATCAAACATTATTTCTCTCTTAATAGATAATAGTTTAGATTTGTGTAATTCATCTAAAACAGAACTTAAGTTACTCTTGAAAACGTGTTTAAACCAATCGTATTTCAAATTCAATAATAAAATTTACAAACAACTAAATGGTTTACCAATGGGATCTCCCTTATCCCCTTTGTTAAGTGAAATTTTTATGAATTATTTTGAAGAGAAACTTTTTTCCACAAATAGTTACCTTACGAAAAACGTTTTATTTTGGGCTAGATATGTTGATGATATTATTTGTATCTGGTTAGGTTCCGACAGACAATTGAAATTGTTTTTAGACTTATTAAATTCATTCTATAATAGCATTAAATTCACTCTAGAAATTGAAAACAACAAATCTCTTAATTTTTAGGACTTAACACTCATTAGAACTGATGATAAGATCTCTTTTGGGATTTATCGTAAACCAACATTCACAGATACTTTACCTCACGCAAATTCAAGACAATCAACCACCATAAAATTAAGCGCCTTTCATTCATTCGTACACAGGTTGCTATCTTTGCCACTAAGAAAAAATGAATTTGAAAAAGAAATTAATTTAATTAAAACTTTAGCCCAAAATAATGGTTTTGAAGCATCTCTCATAGATAAATTAATTATAAGAAAGAAAAAGACCCTCTTACTGAATAAAATATATGTACCACTATCATCGGAAAAAAATGAAACAAAACAATTTTATTTTATTAATTATGTACCAAAGGTTAGCATAAAATATGTAGTATCTTAAAGAAACATAAGATAAATACCATTTGTGTGAATAAATATAATTTAAAAACCTTTTTATGTAATAACAAAGAAAAAATCGAAACATTGTCAAAATCAGGTGTTTACCAAATTAATTGTAAGAATTGTGAAGCTATTTACATTGGACAAACGGGTCGTGCTTTGAAAACACGCATAAATGATCATTTAAAATCCATTCAAAACAATAATAAATGCACAGGTTTCTCAGAACACTGTATTTCTAACAACCATTGCTTGGACATAGATAATGTTAAATTACTTCATAATTTACCTAAAGGTAAACGACTTAATCTTTTGGAAATCCACGAAATATCTAAAGCTATTAATGATAACAAATTAGTCACTAATGACCAAGTAGAATTTAATATTTCACCGTTGTTAAAATGTCTAACTTAGTACTTGTAATTACTGTTATGTATGTTTGTTGTTTACCTATAAATTGATTTGCATTTTAGAACTTAATTTAGTATATTCTCACTCTTTGATAATGGCATAACAGCCGAAACAATATTGTTAGAGATTATTTTAATAAACCTCGTGAAACTTAGCCAAGTGTTTTCTTTTCTCTTCTTTTTAGAAGTGTTATCCTTTTTATTAATTATGTTTCACCAAGTGCCGTGCGAACTCTCAATTTCCCAAAAAAAGGATTCATGCCAACAGATGGATGTAGCGAACACAACTTTGTCGTTCAATCCACCATCAGTGATGCTCGCCGCACGAAGCCAACTTACACCATCGCTTGGCTTGACTTGGCATATGCCTTCAGTTCCATCCCTGGAATGGGCTGGTTTGAACCAACATGTACCTAAGCAGGTCATTTCACCGTCTTTCTGCCAAGTGTACGACGAGGATCAGAAGTGATACTGGGGTCATACAGAAAATCCCAATCCGGGCTGGGATGAAGCCGGGATGTCCGCTGAGCCCAGTCATCTTCGATCTTACGCTCAATCCTTAATGAGAACGACATCTCGACTCCAATTAAGTTACAGCTTCCTCAATATCCAAATTAACGTGCTTACATATGTTGATGATCTCGCCTTAGCCTCGCAAATTGGGCAGGTCTTCGGTTCAACCCCGGAAAATGTGCAACCTTGACTATGGAAGCAAATAGTTGTGCGGCATCATTTAATAAAAGATGCCATTGCTAACAATCTTACTACACTCGAACATTTGCAGACAATCGAGATGCCCTCAGACATATTACCAAAGGGTTTAGTATCACTTAATATACTTAATACTATAAAATTTTAAATATGATATCGATGAGGCGTTAATTTCTTGTAACTCCATAATTCACAAAAACACGAGAAAGGTTACAAAACTTTGTGTATTGAAATAATTATTGTGTTTTTAATAAAAGTTTTGTAACCTTTCTCGTGTTTTTGTGAATAAAATTTTAAATATTTTGAGCATCGTTAAAGTTAATACCCATATGCTCGTGGAAGTGTTGAAAGTAAACCATATTTTGTTGTATACTACATATATCTTTCTTATTTTAATACGTGTCGTGCTTCTTGGAGGCAATTGCTTTTGCTTGATTTTTCTTTTTCGCTCTATGTAGGAACAATGGTAACGGGTTATTTGAAAAATACAGGTCTGTGCAGAAATCTCAACTAGCGCGTTTCATTTCTTCAACAGGTAAGATAGTTTTAGAAGAAGAAGTATTTTCTATCATTTGAAACTGAAGAGAGCATAAAAAGAAAGAAAAAGTGGAGTATATCCGATATATAAAAAGCGGAAAATAGTAATAACCTATGCCGCGTTCCAGAATGATCGAGAAATAGTTGCTAGATGATTCTCGAAACTTCCAGCAACTATTTCTCGAACATTCTGGAACGCGGCATAGGGTTTTACTCTATTTTCGCAGTCGGCGCGTGTCAATTTCATCCAAAACGCTACGTCCGTCACAGTATGATGTTTTACTGATTAATAGCCATCTTATTTACTATGTACGTATACTTATAGTTACCTTTCGGTGGTTCTAAATTCTATATCCGGTACTAAATCTGTAAGGTTTTCATGCAGACGTGTACCATTAAGTCCATCCTTTGTTTCAATACATATTAAACGTTCATCCTCAACTTCAAGAAGAGGTGTACCATATAAATAATGGGGCTCATCACAAATGATTTCTTTATAATACCATGCAACAGTTAATTGTTTCTTTAAAATCCTATGAATGGGTTTTGCAAAGCAGTTGCAAACTAGTGGATTTCCTGCAACAGAGTTTATACATTTTTATAATAAGCACTTTCTTTTAAACTCAATCGTGAAAAGCCACAATACGATATGCATATTTTTTAGGTACGTGTTTTAATAACTTTCGATCTGTTTCCTTATTGGGTCCAACAAAAAGACGACTTTAACAAAATATTTGAAGGTGTACACAAAAATAACGTATATTTTAAATTATTCTTTAACTTGAATATGGCATAGAGAACTACGAACATACTTCCCCTCAAACTGTAAAGGATACGGCTCAAGTTCTATCTTTAGTCGTAAACTTATTCATTAAACTTATGGAAAGCAAAGCCTCAGTAAAGGAGTCTACAATATAACGAGAACTTTCCTCATATTAATTAGGTATAAACATATTTTATATTTTATCTGCTATATAATTATATCGTGTACCTACTGTACAATCTTGTGCTTTGAGATTTTTGGCTCAAAGTTCTCTATCTTTTATTAATTAATTATTTATATTGTAAAAGAAAACTCACAAATCAAGGTGGCAAAACAAATATATGCCTTTAATAACTTAAATTTAATTAATCAAGGCTACTTTTATATATGTACTGGTGATTTTAGTGGCAGCGTTACAGAAATTTTACCGTAAAAGCATCTGGCTAGTTGTTGTCTTTTTTATATTAAAGTAGTAATTGTAATATTTGAACGTATCCAATAATCTATTGATTCTCTATATAAAAAAAGGAAGCGAGAGAGGTGGTTAGACAGAGGTGGTGTGACGTGTTCTAACGTGTTGTACTTGTTTTAAGCTTTCTGTTAAGGCATCAGTAATATTAATGTAATAAGTTTCTTCACAAGTTTCAGCAAGAAAAAAGAGTTTAATAAAGCCTGGTTGTTTTCTTTATGCTGGTCGACCATTTCAACAGGTTATGGGCCCAGGATCCTAGCCTCGAAAATCCTACGCCTCGACCTAACACCTAAAGTAAAAATTAACAAGAACAGAAGGATTCAAACCATGGATTCGGAAAAGTTTGGTTTTGCGAAATTGGACAATACCAATTATCAAAACTGGAAATTTCGCGTGAAGATGTTATTAATAAAAGAAGACACTTGGATAGTGATTGATGAAAGCGAACCAAACGAGCCAGACAATACCTGGAAGAGAAAGGATGCCAGGGCACAGGCAGTAATATCTCTAAGTGTAGAAGATAGCCAAATAATACACATTTGCAAATGTAAAAGTGCTAAGGAAATGTGGGAGGAATTAAGAAAGATACATAAAAGAAGTAACCTAAGTAATAAGCTGTATCTATTGAGAAAACTGTTCCAATCAAGGTTATCAAACAAGACAATGGAAGAATACATTAAAGATACATTGCAGTTAGTTGAAAAGCTTCGAGGAATTGGTGAAACAATTGAAGATATTCATGTAGCAGCATTATTGCTTGGAGGCTTATCTGATGATTATGCAACTCTAGTTACTGCATTGGATACAAGGTGAGATGATGATTTAACGTTAGGATATGTAAAAGGAAAATGATTGGATGAATAGAAAAGGAAACATGGAAATGAGACAGAAAGCGCAATGAAAATAGTCAAAGTACGAGAAAATGACACACGAGAATGCTATTATTGTAAAAGAAAACAACATTTAAAAAAAAATTGCTACTTTTATAAAAAGGATATGACAAGGAATCGAGAAAAAAGTGAGCTTAAAGAAAAAACTGCAGGTTTTGATAATCATAACGCAAAAATGGCAATGGAAAATAAAGCAGAGACTAGCAGTGAATTTTGTTTTAACATTAATCTAAAAGAAGAGAATAACATATGGTATATTGATTCAGGGGCAACTAGCCACATGTGCAGTAATAAATTTTTTTTTTTAAATATAGAAAAGGCTGAAGTAAATAAAATAAAGGTTGCAAATGGAGAAAATATGACTGTAGAAGGAAAAGGTAATATACACATAACGATAGAAACAGATAAAGAAATAAGATTATTAAAGCTCAAGGATGTATTATATGTTCCAAAACTACATAACAATTTGCTATCAGTGTCACGAATAATTAATGCAGGTTATACAGTAAATTTTAATGACAAGTATTGCAATATCAAGAAAATGATACATTGGTAATAAGAGGAAAACATTGTAAGGGTCTTTAAAAATTAAAAACAATTTCTGAAAGGTCAAATTTTGTACCAAATTCTTGAAGTCACTTGGGAAATTGTATTCATACGTGGCATAGACGTCTGGCCACAAAAGTCCAAATATTATTAAAAATTTAGTTACAATGAGCCAAGCAACAGGAATAAATTTACAAAGATGTAATGAAGTTAAGCAGTGTATATCTTGCATTGAAGGAAAGTTGACAAAAAAATTGTTCCCTCAGGTATCTGAAAAGAAGATGAACGAAGTTTTAGAATTGGTCCAAGTAATATTTTTTGACGTTCACGGATGATTATTCACGATACACAAAGATTTATCTTCTTGAAAGCAAAAACGAGGTGTATGAAAAGTTGCAGGATTTTTTTTCGGAAATGATAAAGCAGTTTAATAGGTATCCAAAGATTTTAAAAAGCGATAATGGTAGAGATTACACCAACGGAAATGTTCGGAAACTGTTAAAGAAATTTGGTATTAAGTTCCAAAGTACTGTACCTTACTGCCCGCAACAAAATGGGGTTTCGGAACGAAAAAACAGAACGCTTATGGAATCAGCTAGATGTATGCTCAGTGATGCTAAGTTACCATACAAATATTGGGGTGAGACTGTAGTTACAGCAAACTATTTAACAAATAGATTACCCACAAGTAATACAGATAAAATATGTTTTGAACTGTGGACTGGGACAAAACCAGATTTATCCCATTTGGTAACCTTTGGAAGTCAAGCTTTTATATACATTCCAACAAAAAAACGAACTAAATTGGAAAAGAAAGCCAAAGAAGAAATTATGGTTGGATATAGTGAAGAATACAAAGGTTATCGGATTTTAGATCCTAAAACAGATAGGGTTACAATAAGTAGAACAGTGAGGTTTAACGAATACTTAAATCAGCCTTTCCAGTCAATGAACGAGTGTAAAATTCAAGAAAACGACACAGAAGAAAATGACGCTTGTGAGTACAAAGAAGAAGAATTGAAGACAGCTAGTAACGGTGAAAATGAAGAGAAAAAACAAAAAGAAAGAAGTGATGATAAAAATAATAGTGATAGTGAAATAAGTTGGAGTGACACAAATGATATAAGTAAATCTAAAGAAATAGTGACAAGATCTGGAAGAATCTCAAGACGAAACCATTTAGAAGATTATGTAACTTATAATACAATAGTGATGAATGAAAACAACCCAAGCAATGTTAGTGAAGCCATGACAAGAGAAGACAGTTTAAAATGGCGTGAAGCAATGGAAGAAGAATATGATTCCTTAATTAAGCATGGAACTTGGATTTTAGTGGATCTTCCACCTGATAAGAAAATAATACAAAACAACTGAATATTTTGCTATAAAAATGGAAATAATGGAAAACGTTACAAGGCACGACTAGTCGCGAAGGGGTACATACAAGAATTCGGAGTAGATTACAATCAGACTTTTTCACCGGTCGTACGAAACTGTACTATAACAATTCTATTTAGTTTGTCGGTAAGATTAAAATTAGTTATAAGCCATTTTGATTTTGACAGTGCATTTTTAAACAGAGATAAATGAACAGATCTGTATGAATCAGCCGGAAGGTTTTATTGATCAAAATAACAAAAACAAGGTTTGTCTATTAAAGAAAACTTTATATGGCTTAAAGCAATCCAGTAAAGTCTGAAATGACAAGATCAAAGATTGTTTAAGTAAAATGAAATTTGTGCAATCTGGTTATGAGCCTTGTGTTTATTTTAAAAAAGTTGAAAACTATATTCTAATAATTGCAATTTATGTAGACGATTTAGTTATACATATGTACAAATTCAATCGAATTGAAAAATAGATTTAAGGAGGAATTAGGAAAAGAGTTTAAACTTAAGGATTTAGCAGAAATAAGAAATTTTTTGGGCTTACAAATTGATCAGAATAAGAAAGCTAATATAATAAGAGTGAATCAAAAGCAATATATTTTGGATTTATTAAATAAATTTAGATTGTCAGACGCGAGAACTGTAGCAACACCTATTGAAGTGGGATTAAAGTTGGGTCCAAACAATAAGGTGGACTGTAATTTACCATTTCAATGTTTAATCGGATCATTGATGTACTTAGCAGTTCATACAAGACCAGATATAGCTTATTCGGTATCTTAGTCAGTTCAACACGTCATATAGTCAGGAACACAACAATCATGAAAAAAGGATTTTAAAATACTTAAAATTTACAATAAATAAAAGTCTAGTTTTTAAAGAATGTAATAATGTAATAGGATATTGTGATGCAGACTTCTCCAACGATATATGTGACAGGAAGTCTTACACAGGATATATATTTCAATTTGGAAATTGTGCAATTTCATGGGAGTCTAAAAAACAACCATGTGTAGCACTCTCTAGTACCGAGGCGGAATACATCGCTATTTCTCAAGCAGGAAGAGAGACTGTTTTTCTTAAAAATTTCATCAGTGAATTCATAGAGGTCAATGAACCAATCAAAGTTTTTAATGATAATCAAAGTGGGCACAAAATTGTTGAAGGTCACATACGTCACAATAGAACGAAGCACATTGATACTAAGTATCACTTCATAAGGGAAATTGTTAAAAAAGGAATTGTTAACATTGATTACTTGCCCACACTAGAAATGATTGTCGATGTTTTGACTAAAGGTTTATCGAGTGTCAAACATAGGTTTTGTATAGACAATTTTGGATTATGTTAATCAATAGCTAGGTTGTAGAATCTGTAGATTAGGGGGTAGTGTTGTAATATTTGAACGTATCTAATAATCTATTGATTCTCTATGTAAAAAAGAGGAAGCGAGAGAGGTTAGACAGAGTTGGTGTGACGTGTTCTAACGTGTTGTACTTGTTTTAAGCTTCCTGTTAAGCCATCAGTAATATTAATGTAATAAGTTTCTCCACAACAAGTTTCAGCAAGAAAAAAGTGTTTAATAAAGCCTAGTTGTTTTCTTTCTGCTGGTCGACAATTTCAACAGTAATGGCATGTGCAAATGTTTGAGGAGGTTATTATCGATCCTTGCAGGGCGTGGGGTAAGGTCTCTTCCTGTATGCTTAAGCATATAAACATTTCATTGTTACCAATATGTTTTTATTAGAAAACTGCTTTTTAATGCACGAAACGCGTTAAATGCTCTTCTGTTCATTATTTTCTACTATTGCAATCAATATTACCTCAAATTATTATTTAATGTTTAATTTTTAAGTGACTTTCATGTTTTAATTGAATATATAGAAACAGTGGACACAGCACTAACGCAGATTTAGTGTTATCATGTTGGTAGAAATTTTCATGTACATAACCCTCGTATTAATTCTTGTTATAGTAGCGTTAAGATGCCAAAAATTGTTCTTCAACAATTTTTGTATTTTTTGTTTTAAATAAAGTTTGAAGGGTTTCAAGCATTTATTATTTTTTTTAGAGGTGAAACTTCTTGTCATTTAAACATATCCATAATTTGGAAAAAAAACACAAGTTTCAAGAAAAAATATATGATTTGAAATCATCACCTGATGATGCCACTGTGTGGTGAAACAATATAATAGTGTGTATTTTCAACAATATATATTTTTCTTGAAACTTGTTTTTTCAATTATATTTTAATTTCTTATTTAATAAATTTAGGATCCATGTAAGCCAAAACAGAATCCTTTATTAAACTTAAACTAGTCAATCTCCAATCTTTATTGTATTGGTTAGGTATTTCCAGTAATTAAGACATTTAGGTATTCCTGTTAATGAAAGTTCCTAGCACACACTTAAGTTTTAGCTCTGTCGAAGCAACTGTTGAGTTTTTTTAAATGATATAAATATATTGCGACGGACGTATCATTTAAAATGACGTTGACATTCGCCAACTGCGAAATTTGAATGAACGTTACCTATGACGCGTTCCAGAAGGTTCAAGAGTTGCTGGACGTTTCGAGAGTCACCTAGAAACGTCCATATTACTATATAAGGAACAGCGTTGGACAGTTTGACAGTTTTTGGATAGAAGAGAATCACAGAGACAAGTTCGAAGTGAAGAAAAGCGCTTAAAAAGCGAAATAGCCAATGAGTTGTTGTTGTTATTGAAATAGTTATCGTATCGTTGTTTTTATAGAGTTAATTTAATAAAAAGTGTTTGAGAGAAAAATACGTGATATTGAAATTACGTAACAATTGATTACAGGAGTAAGGATTTATGCCAGTAACAAGAAGTCAAGCGGCAAAAATGGAGGAGCAGATAAAATTTTTGATGGAAATGCTTAAAGAAATGAAGGCAGGGCAGGAAGAAATTAAGAAAGAAATGAAGGCAGGCCAGCAAGAAATGAAGGAAGAAATTAAAGCAGGCAAGGATGAAATGAAGAAAGAAATTAAAGCAGGCAAGGATGAAATGAAGGCAGGTCAGGAAGAAATGAAGGAAGAAATTAAAGCAGGCAAGGAAGAAATGAAGGAAGAAATTAAAGCAGGCCAAGAAGAAATTAAGGCAGGTCAAGAGAAATTGATAGAAGATATGAGAGCAATAAAAATTGAGCAAGAAGGATTGAAAGAACAGTTAAGTAAGAGTAGAAGTTCAAGAAGAGTTAAAGGAAGTAAGAGTAGAAGTTCAAGAAGAGTTAAAGGAAGTAGGGGCCGCACACAAAAAGTTTCAAAAGGAATTAGACGAAATTAAGGCCAATCTAAACGTTCAAGAGTACCCAAAACTACACAAAATCGAAGAAGGAAGTGTAAGAATGTCGAGAATAAAACCACCAACATTCGATGGGAAGATCTCTTGGTCAGTCTATCTTAAACAATTTGACGCTGCTGCCAAGGCAAATGAGTGGAACGAAACGGAGAAAGCCACTGCCCTGATCTTAGCGCTACGTGGGGAAGCTCTACACGTTCTGCAGGGTATACCAGAAATGCAACAAAACGATTTTAAAATTTTGGTGGACCGATTGGAGATGCGCTATGGTGATAAACACCTACAACAAATGTACCAAACGCAGTTAAAAAGTCGCTATCAACGTAGCCACGAAAGCCTCCAACAATTCGAAGCGGACGTTGAAAGACTTGTGAGGTTGGCTTATCCTAGTGCCCCTCAAGACTTTACAGACCAGCTGTCCACCCAAATGTTTGTCGATGGAGTGCGAGATTTCGAAATACAGCAAGCCCTGCGCATGTCTCGACATAAAACCGCAGGCGAAGCATTGTCGCATGCGCTAGAATACGAAGCAGCTAAACAAGCATCCACAGGACATGTTAGAGTTCGACACTCTGGTTTCAATATTGATGACGACAGCGAGAAAGAAGTAATGTCTTCAAAACCGAAAGAAGGGATGAGTGAGCGCCTACGCTGTTGGACTTGCGACAAACATGGGCATCTTTCACGCGATTGTCTCAAAAGAAAGAGAGAATTTACTTGCTGGAATTGCGGAGGTACGGGGCACTTGAGCAGCGGCTGTCCATCTGGAAGAAGACAGACGTCAGCCGCCAAAGAAAGCAAACAGGGAAACTAAGAATAGCCGGCCTTACGGGGCGAAAGTCGGCTTTGCGTCCCCAAGCCCCAATCATCATCTCTGTATCGGAAACAACCACTGATAATTCACTTACTGTGGATGATTTTGTGAACGGCAAGAAGTTAAAACTGATAGTGGATACCGGCGCATCAAGAACGATAGTTAACCCTCGTATAATCGCTAAATGGAGGATTCAACCGCTAACCATAAATGCTGTCTTAACCACTGCGACAGGGGAAACAACATCGTTCCATGGAGAATGCGAAGTGGTGATCGGTCTTGGAGACGCAAGCCTGTACCAACAAGTGCTGGTGGCCGATATCACCGACGACATAATTTTGGGACTCGACTTCATGGAAAGACATCGAATCCAGCTAGACATGGGAACAAAATGTTTACTTAATAGGAAATCAAGAACTACCACTAGAAAGAAATGGGACTGATCACCGAACACTACGGTTTGTCGTTGCTGAAGACCAAGTTTTACCTGGACACTCCGAAGCTGTTGCCCGAATTACAATAGAGGACAATGTCCTTTATGAAATGACTGGAGTCATAGAGCAAGACAACGAAGAATTGAGGCAGAAAGCTATCCTTGTCGGAAGAAATGTGGCACAAATCGGCTTGACCACGATTCCAATCAGAGTTGCCAATCTGAAAGGCTTTGAACAAAAACTTACCAAAGGAACACCAATAAGGACATTAGAACCAGTCACCACCGTCAATCATTTGAACCAAATTAGAGAACAGAGGGAAGAAAACGGGAAGCTGCCAGAAGCATTACAAGAATAAATCAACAAGGCAACAAAGCATCTTACTGAAAAGGAAACTGGAAAGCTAGAACACCTAATTCAAAGTTATAAGAACGTCTTTGCGATTGATGACACCGATTATGGAAGAACAAAGTTAGCGTACCAGCGAATCAACACAGGAAATGCAAGCCCAATCAAACAGCCACCCAGACGAGTACCATGGGCCAAACGAGAAGAAGTCGATTGATCAAAGACATGCGCGAGAAAGGGATAATAGAACCATCGAAAAGTCCATGGACCTCCCCTATAGTTTTGGTACGTAAGAAGGACGGATCAACGAGATTCTGTGTTGATTATCGACGATTGAACGAAGTAACACATAAAGACAGCTATCCTTTGCCACAAATCGACGACACGTTAGATTGTCTGTCGAGCGAAATTAAATGGTTCTCGACGTTGGACCTAAAGAGCGGATATTGGCAAGTCGAAGTGCATTCTGAAGACAAAGAAAAGACTGCGTTTACTACTGGGAACGGTCTCTGGCAATTCAATGTAATGCTCTTTGGTCTATGCAACGCACCAGCTACCTTTGAAAGATTAATGGAGACCATTGTACAAGGCTTGAATTGGGAAATCTGCTTGGTCTATTTGGATGACGTCATTGTGTTTGGGCGAATGTTTGAAGACCATCTCGCTAATCTGAGCAAAGTACTTCAGAAATTCACAGCGGCAAAGCTAAAATTAAATCCCAAAAAGTGTGCTTTGTTTACCATAGAAGAGAAGTGAAATACCTAGGCCATGTCATATCAAGTAACGGCGTTGGTACAGATCCTGACAAGACCGAGGCAGTTAGTAATTGGCGGCAACCAACGAATCAGCACGAATTGAGGAATTTCTCAGGATTGTGTTCGTAGTACAGAAGATTCGTGAAGGGTTTTGCAGATGTGGCTCGCCCCTTGCACAGACTTACCGAGAATGGAGTGCCTTTTGATTGAACGAACACCTGTCAAGTAGCTTTCCAAGTTCTGAAAAATAAGTTGTCTAACACTCCAATTTTGACTTTATCATTGTCGATACTGATGCGAGCAATGTGGGTATTGGAGGGGTTCTTTCCCAAGTTCAAGACGGTAAAGAAAGAGTAATCGCATATTTTAGCAAGACACTGTCAAAGGCCGAGAAGAACTATGTGTGACCCGCCGAGAACTATTGGCCGCGGTAAAAACTATAGAACATTTCCACAAATATCTATATGGGCAAGAATTCCTGCTGAGAACTGACCACTCTTTTCTTAAATGGTTGCTGCGATTCCGAAACCGTGAAGGACAGGTGACTAAATGGTAACAGCGTTTACAAGAGTACAATTTCAAAATTGAACATCGGCCAGGAAAACACCATGGTAATGCCGGCGCCTTATCAAGACGACCATGCCCACGGAATTGCAAACATTGATCTTCTGTGGAACGAAAAGAAGGGTTAGAACAAATTCCGTGCCTACATACCACCGTAGAGAGACAAGAAAATTGGGGAAGACACAGTGTTGATTGAAGAACAGCGAACCGATGATGACCTTGGACCCATCATGAAATGGAAGGAGATAGGAGAATCTCGACCAACGTGGGCGGATGTAAGCCCCCTGAGTACTACGACGAAATGTTATTGGGCCCAATGGGATTCCTTAAAGCTCGAGAATGGAGTCCTTAAAAGAATATGGAGTTCCAATGGAGATTCACACTGACCAAGGCCGAAATTTTGAATCAGGAATATTCCAACGAGTGTGTGAATTGATGGGAATAAGGAAAACTAGAACGACTCCGTTGCATCCTCGGTCTGATGGCATGGTTCAGCAATTTAATGCGACTATAGAAAACAACCTGAGGATGTTCGTAAACGATCATCAGACCGACTGGGATCGCCACTTTCCCTTATTCCTTCTGGCTTATAGGACATCCATACACGAGTTGGCTCAATACACAATGAAAGAAACTGATCGGGATCAGCGCTAGAGGGGTGGGGGGCCAGTGTAACGGACGTATAATTTAAAATGACGTTGACATTCGCCGACTGCGAAGTTTGAATGAACGTTACCTATGACGCGTTCCAGAAGGTTCGAGAGTTGCTAGACGTTTCGAGAGTCACCTAGAAACGTCCATAATACTATATAAGGAACAGCGTTGGACAGTTTGACAGTTTTTGGATAGAAGAGAGTCACAGAGACAAGTTCGAAGTGAAGAAAAGCGATTAAAAAGCGAAATAGCCAATGAGTTGTTGTTGTTATTGAAATAGTTATCGTATCGTTGTTGTTATAGAGTTAATTTAATAAAAAGTGTTTGAGAGAAAAATACGTGATATTGAAGTTACGTAACAATATGTTATTAAAATGACTTGAATTATCCAATTTAGGAAAAACTGTCACTATGAATTTTATGTGCAATCACAGCATTACTACATCAATTCCTTACTACTACATATATATTGATCTTTGTACAAACAATTAATAATTAATAATATAAATAGTTTATCATCGTTTTAGATTTCTTTTGCGTAATTGAATCTTAAATATTGTGTCAATTAAACTAAAATTAGAAGTGACTGAGAATTAGTGAATATAATTTCAAAAATAAGTAAATAACCTAACCTAACCTAACTTTATTTGCTTTCGCCCGCAACCACTGTTCCCTTGACAATAACTATTAATACATGCATTACTCTGGCTTCCCTGCAGCAATAATTAAAATTTTAATTACCTCTGAAATAGATTATAGTTCCATTTTCCACTAATTTTTGAAGATCAGTACCGAATTCAGAGAAATTGTTGAAATGAATATCCAATACTGACAAGTTTTTGCATTTATTGAAAACACGCCATGGTAGATCCTGTAGTTGATTGTGTGATATATATACTGCAGAAATAGTACCCGGTAAATTAAAAGTTTCTTCTTCCAGCGTGTCCTCCAACTTATTAAACGACAAATCAATCACTTCCAGTTGAGTAAGATTTCCAATTACACCTGAAAGGTAAAGTATTCTGTTAACACATATACTGCACTCTGGTAAAAATGTTTATTCTTGAATGAACCTCAATAGTTTTGTCAGTTTTGAAGGACAGAATGCACTTTGAGAAAATATTCTTCCACTTTAAAGGACATTTATCCTACAATGAAGCGATGTGTATTTTCGGGATTTCGTTATATTTAAGTAATCTACTTTGTGCCTTTTTAAAGTTTTAATTTAAAAAGGCTTGTGTCAGTCGAGAAGTACAGACCAGAGCCGATACACTTTAAATCGATGCAAATAAACCGAGGTGCTATGTTAAATAGGGCGCTTAGATTTATTTTTAAATAACAAGTCTCAGAATTCTTAACCAGATGTTACATTTGCACAATGTTTATTCCTTTGTCATACATACGTATTTAAATACGTCCGATTTATACGACTTTAAATTAAATGGACTTTCAAGTAGACTAAAATAGCATAAAAAAATTAGAAAACCGAAACAATTTTTTAAGCATTCCTTACAAGTAATACGCATAAAATAAAATATGTCACTTTTTAAAATAATCAACTCTTTAACAAAAATTCAATTTTGGGATATTTTAAAGTGTTACTTAAACGAGGAAACTACACGTGGTACATTCAAACGATAGTTTGACCAGTGAGTTAAACATGAAAGGAATACAACAATAAAACGATGTTTAATTTCTGCACGATTAACGGAATGTTCTGGAATAGTCTATAGAATTCTCCAATCCTCGTTCTATCTTCCTTCCACTACCTTTTTTAATCCTCTGCAATATTCTATCTTTTTCTACCCTACACCTGACACCAATTGTAACGTCTTTCAAACACCTCTCCAACTTGAAGCAATTTATTTTAAAAAATAAATATAAACAACGCTACTACAATGCATTTACTTCTGCCGTTACTGTGAACTACTACAGATAAATGGACAATAACCTTTTCCCATAAAACGTTGAAGATGTAATATTGCCTTTTTTATTTCTTCTTTCATATCTTCAATTCGCTGTTTCAAATTCGTCTTTTTTTTTCTAGTTTCTTTTCCATTTACACTTCCCTTCTTCCATCTTCTTTTCCGTCTCAATTTTTCTCTAGGGTTTTCTTTTCCATCTCGGTTCTGATGTCCTCCATTTTCTTATTTAATCGTCCTTGAATGTTCTAGCCTTCTGTTTCGTTTCTTCTTGAACTTTCTCCGTTTTCTGTTTCTTCTTGAACTACTTTCTGTTTTTCTTGTATCATTTTCATCATATATTGTACTGCTTTTAATCTCTCTTTTAAGCCTTATTTTCCCATCTTTATATCTGCTTGTAATTTTTCCTTCAGCCTTCTTTGTGCATTTTATGAAGTCGATTTTCGTGTTCTCTCTAATTGTTATGAACTATATTTTTGTGGTACTCCAGCAGACCTAAATGCCACATTTCCTTTTCGGTTTCACTAAAGAAATATGAGTGATTATGAAACTGAAAAAAATTAATCCAGAAGTAGGAACTATAATGAAAACATATTCACGAAAAAAACTCTGGTGAGTTAATTCCCAATTTTGATTTTGACGGCATTCCATCGCAGCAGTATGTTGATACTATAGATCCTATATTAGAATGGGCTAAGAGTAGTGACTTAGTACACCTTTTAAGGGTTATTTTAAATCGATATATTTCTTTTTTCTTCCAATTCATCTTTGTTAATTATAAGCTAGTTTATTTCTCACTCACTTATAACCTTTTTTTAGATGAATATTGTTTTTTTCCGTTTTCGCGACACGTGTTTCGCCTCTCGGCATTGTCAAGCGACTGATGATGGGTTTGGGTTTCGTCGTTTATATATGTTCTGTAGTGGTTGGAAGATTGCTTCGGATTGGTTATTTAGTTGTATGTTGATAATTTTGTTGTTGACTTTTTCTTTATAGATTTCTAGGTTTTCTAAAATGTTCATTTTCTTGCTTTTTGGAATTGTATGAAGAACTTGGACTGTTTTTTCAATGGGGCCTGGTTTATGGTTATTATTGGTTAGGTGTTCAGCATAATTGGAGTCTGTTTTGTTATGTTTGTACGATTAAATATGTTCTTTGTATCGATAAAATCGGATAAAAATGGAAATTAAAGAACAACATAAACTTAAGCAAAAACTGAACAAACAACTTTTAAACTTACATTACAAAATTATTTCAACATACGGAACAGAGATATGGTTCGAGGTAGAAAAACATATCAACACGAACATCAAAACCAAAACTAAATACAGCCTACGACACTCACCACAAATTCTATGGAAAAGTGAAAAATCTCACAAACATCACATTCGACCACAAGGAAACACATATACTTCGTAAAGGCCTCAAATACAACTTGAACACCAAAGGATTAAAAAACATCGAAACATTAATAACCGACGCTGAAGTGGCCATCCAAAACCTACCTGAAGAAACACAAGAAAGAAATAGACACCTCGTAGCTAACGAAATAGACAAAATATTGAAAAGTAACAACATAAATTAACAAAAGACAACATAAAAGAAAACGTATTAATAAAAAACATCAAAGAAAAAATTAAAAGCAACAACGCAATCATTACGAAAGCCGATAAAGGAAATACACTAGTCATAATGAACAGCAACGAATACATACAAAAAACAAATGAATTCATCAAAGCAAATGGAATAAATCAAATCAAAACTAATCCCACCAACAAATACCAACTAGAAATAAAACAACTGACAAAATCATGTAAAACCATTATACCAGAGAATAAAGCATATAAACATATACAAATGAATCCCCAAGCACCAAAACTCAGAAGCCTACCAAAACTGCACAAACCGGACATACCAATAAGACCCGTGATTAATTACACAGAAGCGCCCGGATACAAACTATCCAAAACAATAGCCAACATACTGAAAAATAAACTAAATCTTGATTATAAATATGCAATAAAAAACCGGAATGAATTAATAAACAGAATAAAAGAATTGAATTGAGGAAGCTTTAAGATATTGTAACTCCATATTAACGAAGAAAAACAACAACAACAGTTACAAAAAATTATTTATTGTACCACAATGTACATTTCGCCACACTGTGGCTTCTTCAGGTGGAGAAGTTCTACATGATAAGCTTAATTACAGATCCTTAAATACTAAAATACAATGGAGGGGAGGAACTACACATACTACTCAAATACTTAAAATTACAAATTTAACAATGGAGAGTTGTTTACATCTAACTGATCATTAATTATTAACCCTTTCTTATTTAATTTGTTAATCTCTAAATATTCCAGTAAATTTAATTTTAATCCTTTATTTTCTGAATGTAAGATCTTATAATTTTCGTCAAAAATGTGATCATTTTCTAATAGATGTTGAGCATAGGTGGAATTTGAGTTTTTCTTTTCAAAACTTTTCTTGTGTTCTTGGATACGGTCTTTAAAACATCTACCTGTCTGGCCTATGTATGATTTATTACAGCTACCACAGTTAAGTTGATATACTCCAGATTTGTTTTCTTTTTTTGTTATGTTTTTATTGTTTTTTATATAATTCTCTAGTTTGTTATTTGTTTTAAAGGAAATGGTAGAATTTGTATAGTTTGATAAATATTTACCTACTTTTATCGAGAAATTACCTAAATATGTAAGTGAAGTATATTTTGAATTTTTGTTAGCTATATGTGGGTATACTAGATTTATGGTATTCTTATATAGTTTTTTATTAAGCAAATTCTTTACGACTGAAGTATTATAACCGTTATTTTTAGCTATGACATAAATTCTATTTAATTCGGTATTGTAATCTACTTGGGACATTGGTACTGTCAGAAGTCTATGAAGGGAAGAATGAAAAAATGCGTGTTTATGAGATAATGGGTGGAAGGATTTAGAGTGTATTATAGTGTCTGTATGTGACTCTTTATGATATATTGCGAATGAATGTTTGTTATTATTGTTTGATATTGTTAGGTCAAGGAAATTTATAGAATTATTTTTTTGAACTTCTAAGGTGAATTTAATTTTTGTATGTAACTTATTTAGAAAATTAAAGAATTGAGATAATTGCCTGTCCGTTCCTAGGAAACCAATTAAAATGTCATCTACGTATCGATAGTAATACAAACATTTCTGAAATAAAATATTTCTGCTTATTGTTAATTCTAAATTACTCATGAATAATTCAGCGAGCAAAGGGCTCAGCGGGTTACCCATAGCTAGGCCTTGTTGTTGTTGATAGTAGGTATTATCGAAAATTATGTAGTTTTGTTTCAAGCAAATTGTTAATAAGGAAATTACCTCATTAATAGTGACTAAATTTACGTTATTGTTTTCAAGTTGAATTTTGACTATATTTATTACTTCATTAGGAGGAATGCTAGCAAATAAATTACATACATCAAAAGAAATGAATTTGCAAGAGTTAGGTAAATCCAAATGGGAAATTTTATTTATAAGGTCAAGTGAATTTTTCAGAGAAAAGGTAGGTTGGAAATTTATGAGTTCTGAAATTTTTTTAACTAAAAATTTTGAAAGGTTCGTACATGGTGCTTGGACGTACGAAACGACCGGGCGAATTGGATGGTTATCTTTATGTAATTTGATCAAACCATATAATTTTGGTGCTTGTGGATTCATAATAGTTAACATATATTTTTGTCTGTCATTTAGTAAGCCATACGTATTATTTAAAATGTGTTTTATTTCTTTCTGATAGCTTTGTGTCGGATCTTTTTTGATTTCTAAAAACGAGTTTTCATTTAGAAATGTTTTGACTTTATGTATGTAGTCTTTTTTAGAAATAGCAATCACAGTATTTCCTTTGTCGGCTTTCGTAAAGACGACGTTGTGGGTAGTTGTTAACTGTTTGATGGACTTAGCTATTTTAGTTTCTTTATTCGTTTGTATTTTTTGTTTAGATGTTATGTGATCTTTGAAAAGTCTTTGTAATATGAATTTTTTATCTAAACCTATGCTCTCTACATTATGACTTTTACGTGTAGCATATTCTGTTTCTACGGCTAAAAGTTCTGTAGTTTTTTTGTTTGGATCAGGTGTAAACATCAGATTCCTGAGTAACTGCAAAAAAGAGAACCTGTTCCCTAACCATTTCGTCCTGAGATGTAATCACAAAGGACCAACAGCAGATAAGACTCTACAAAAAGCCAAGAAGATCTGGATCTCGGAATCATTAAAAAGCCTATACAAGAAGAGGGACATCTTATCCAGCTACATCAAGGTACTTCATTCAGAACTCTCTTATAATCTACACGTTTTAGAATTTAATAGTTTATTTGATCATATTCATCACAAAATTAAACCTATAACAGACAAAAAATTCAGAATTCAACATAACAAATTGTTAACACTTAAAAAACGAGTAGTTAAAACTCATTCAGATATTAAGTTAAATTATAATGTTAAGTTTTTCGATAGATTCATTAACCTAAGTGATGTTGAGTTCAATTTGGAACAAACAGAACTTTTAAAGAAAGGTTTCAATTATAATCTTACACCTGATCCAAACAAAAAAACTACAGAACTTTTAGCCGTAGAAACAGAATATGCTATACGTAAAAGTCATAATGTAGAGAGCATAGGTTTAGATAAAAAATTCATATTACAAAGACTTTTCAAAGATCACATAACATCTAAACAAAAAATACAAACGAATAAAGAAACTAAAATAGCTAAGTCCATCAAACAGTTAACAACTACCCACAACGTCGTCTTTACGAAAGCCGACAAAGGAAATACTGTGATTGCTATTTCTAAAAAAGACTACATACATAAAGTCAAAACATTTCTAAATGAAAACTCGTTTTTAGAAATCAAAAAAGATCCGACACAAAGCTATCAGAAAGAAATAAAACACATTTTAAATAATACGTATGGCTTACTAAATGACAGACAAAAATATATGTTAACTATTATGAATCCACAAGCACCAAAATTATATGGTTTGATCAAATTACATAAAGATAACCATCCAATTCGCCCGGTCGTTTCGTACGTCCAAGCACCATGTACGAACCTTTCAAAATTTTTAGTTAAAAAAATTTCAGAACTCATAAATTTCCAACCTACCTTTTCTCTTAAAAATTCACTTGACCTTATAAATAAAATTTCCCATTTGGATTTACCTAACTCTTGCAAATTCATTTCTTTTGATGTATGTAATTTATTTGCTAGCATTCCTCCTAATGAAGTAATAAATATAGTCAAAATTCAACTTGAAAACAATAACGTAAATTTAGTCACTATTAATGAGGTAATTTCCTTATTAACAATTTGCTTGAAACAAAACTACATAATTTTCGATAATACCTACTATCAACAACAACAAGGCCTAGCTATGGGTAACCCGCTGAGCCCTTTGCTCGCTGAATTATTCATGAGTAATTTAGAATTAACAATAAGCAGAAATATTTTATTTCAGAAATGTTTGTATTACTATCGATACGTAGATGACATTTTAATTGGTTTCCTAGGAACGGACAGGCAATTATCTCAATTCTTTAATTTTCTAAATAAGTTACATACAAAAATTAAATTCACCTTAGAAGTTCAAAAAAATAATTCTATAAATTTCCTTGACCTAACAATATCAAACAATAATAACAAACATTCATTCGCAATATATCATAAAGAGTCACATACAGACACTATAATACACTCTAAATCCTTCCACCCATTATCTCATAAACACGCATTTTTTCATTCTTCCCTCATAGACTTCTGACAGTACCAATGTCCCAAGTAGATTACAATACCGAATTAAATAGAATTTATGTCATAGCTAAAAATAACGGTTATAATACTTCAGTCGTAAAGAATTTGCTTAATAAAAAACTATATAAGAATACCATAAATCTAGTATACCCACATATAGCTAACAAAAATTCAAAATATACTTCACTTACATATTTAGGTAATTTCTCGATAAAAGTAGGTAAATATTTATCAAACTATACAAATTCTACCATTTCCTTTAAAACAAATAACAAACTAGAGAATTATATAAAAAACAATAAAAACATAACAAAAAAAGAAAACAAATCTGGAGTATATCAACTTAACTGTGGTAGCTGTAATAAATCATACATAGGCCAGACAGGTAGATGTTTTAAAGACCGTATCCAAGAACACAAGAAAAGTTTTGAAAAGAAAAACTCAAATTCCACCTATGCTCAACATCTATTAGAAAATGATCACATTTTTGACGAAAATTATAAGATCTTACATTCAGAAAATAAAGGATTAAAATTAAATTTACTGGAATATTTAGAGATAAACAAATTAAATAAGAAAGGGTTAATAATTAATGATCAGTTAGATGTAAACAACTCTCCATTGTTAAATTTGTAATTTTAAGTATTTGAGTAGTATGTGTAGTTCCTCCCCTCCATTATATTTTAGTATTTAAGGATCTGTAATTAAGCTTATCATGTAGAACTTCTCCACCTGAAGAAGCCACGGTGTGGCGAAATGTACATTGTGGTACAATAAATAATTTTTTGTAACTGTTGTTGTTGTTTTTCTTCGTTCAGAATAAAAGAAGTTAAAACAGAAAAAGACTCAAAACATCTCCTGTGACATATCAAATCTATACACAAACATACCAATCGAAGAAACAATACAAATAGCTAAAAACATATTAACCAAAAATAAGGTACAACCACCAGTAATAAACGAAATAACAACAGCACTGCAAGTTTTACTCAAACAAAACTCTTTAAATTCAACAACTATTACATACAAAACAAGGTCCTCGCAATGGGAAGTCCACTATCAGGTGTTATGGCTGAAATATACCTACAAAATTTCGAAAATAAAATACAAGATACAATTAAAAACAAGTTCAACACAACAACATGGATAAGATATGTTGACGACAAATTCTGCATAATCAACAACAATAAACACATAGAGCTTTTAAACTATTTAAACAACATACACAACAACATACACTTCACAATAGAAGTAGAACAAGACAAGAAAATTAACTTTTTGAATTTGACCATAATTAGAAAAGATAAAAAACTGCAGTTCGAAATATATCGAAAACCGACGCAAACAAGCACGATCATTCATGCCGAATCAAATCACCCAAAACAACATAAATATGCAGCCTTTAGAAGCCTATACTACAGACTAGAAACAACACCACTCAACAAGGTTCAATACAAAAAAGAAAAAGAAACCATCAAACAAATAGCCATCGAAAACGGATACAACGAAAAAACCATACACAAACAAATAATTAACTCAATCCACAAGAAAAGAAACAAAAACCAAGAACAAATAACAAAAAATAATAATAACAATAACACATCAACAAAATGGGCAACTTTCACTTACGTCGGCAAAATAACATACAAAATCACCAATATTTTCAAAAAACATAAAATTCAACATAGCTTATAGAACCAACAATAACTTAAAGACGAAACTACCCAAAAACATAGAAAAAGAAGATAAATTTGAAAAATCAGGAATATACAAACTAACAGGCACAACATGCAACAAAAAATACATCGGACAAACAGGAAGGAAAATTAAGCAGCGATACAAAGAACATATTAAATCGTACAAACATAACAAAACAGACTCCAATTATGCTGAACACCTAACCAATAATAACCATAAACCAGGCCCCATTGAAAAAACAGTCCAAGTTCTTCATACAATTCCAAAAAGCAAGAAAATGAACATTTTAGAAAACCTAGAAATCTATAAAGAAAAAGTCAACAACAAAATTATCAACATACAACTAAATAACCAATCCGAAGCAATCTTCCAACCACTACAGAACATATATAAACGACGAAACCCAAACCCATCATCAGTCGCATAGACTAGGATAGATGCACGACTCGCGGTATTTTTGGGATGGACACTCAGCGCCATCCGTTGTTTGCCCCACATTAATAAGACGTTACTTGGAATATATATAAATGGAAATGACAAAGAAACTTTCTAAACTATTACGCCATCTATACATGAAACTATGAAGCATCATTTAAGGCGCGCATTTCAAAATTTAACCAAATTTTTAATTATTTTATTGGAAATTGAAAAAAAAACAAATATAATATTAACAAATTTATTAACAAAGTATAAATGCAGTAATCAGTACAATTAGTACAATATACGAGTAAATAGCAAAACATCAAATTAAAATACTTAATAAATACTAAAAAAGTAATTATGTTATTTTCAAATAAAACCCAATTTGAACGTTTTAACGTATTTAGTCATATATTTTTTGTTCAGAATGAATATAATTTCAATTTGTTATAAAAAATAGAAGCCAAACGTTAAAACGTTAATAACATGTTATAAAAATAACAAAGTTCTGTTCGATAAAGTGTTCGACCAAACAAAAAATTGGGCAACATGCGAAATAATACATAAATACAATAATAAGGATAAATATAACTAATAAATAATTAAATTACCTATAATTGCTGCATTTAGCAGCAGCAAGATTAATGAGTGGATCCGCGTAAGGCTTCTGGATTTTCACTCCACAGTGGTGTAAACTGCCAGGCAATGTTGTTCTGTGTGGGACAGAAAACACCTTTTCCACTCATACACGTTGCAAATGGGGTTGTTTGGGAAACTTGTACCTACAAGAATTACAACAAATAAATGTATTCTCTTGTATACTGAACATCATTTCATTGTTACCTTGGGGTAATTTCCCTACATCCTTCGACGCAGCATATTCTTGTGTATTTCCATCTTTTTATTATCTGTAGTAATATCAACAGCAGATTAATAAACGATTACTACCTATTAATTTAACTAGTTTTGATTCGAAGAGCAAAGTTTCTAACAAGCACTATTTCAGACTATAATTACTTATTGTAAAGCATGATTGACGTACTTAATACATTACTTACTTTCAGGACAGGTAAAACTAGTTCTCACAAGCACTTTTAACAAAATTTTTTACGATTAAAAAATGGTAACGCCACACACGTTTTAGCAACGTTTCCAACTAATGGGGAATTTCTCTGCTGATAACAAATTACAACAACAACCGCCGTCGCGTGATCTGTTGTCGTTTCACTAAAAAGTATCAGTAATGTATGTCGGTAATATCGATTTTAGTAATTTAAAAAATATCTGTAGTTCATGTGGGGCAAACTAAGGTGGCGCTGTCGCTCGACATTTCATAGCCTGATCAGTCGCTTGACAATGCCGAGAGGAGAAACACGTGTCGTGAAAACGGAAAAAAACAATATTCATCTAAAAAAAGGTTATCAGTGAGTGAGAAATAAACTAGCTTATAATTATTTTAAATCGGTTCAGTGGACGTGCAGAATGTGTGGTTCTAGCCAGACGTTATGACACTTGGCCAGAACTTAAAGAAGCGTTAGCAGCAAACTTTGGCTTCGAGTGTTCAGTTAAAGGGCTCATTTCTAATTTAATTAGGTTTAGAAGTAACAAGTAATCAATTAAGGAAACTTAAATAATAAAATTGCAAAAATTCGCGACGATCCCACAATCATCGCAATGAAAATATCTATATCAATCAAATAACATTCTTGCATTATGTTCCAAACGATACTGAACCAGCTTTTACACACGTTAAGTCACAAACGTCAGAAATTGCTTTCTCGCATGAATATTCAACTGGTAAACGGTTGTGAGAATGTGAGGATCAAGATAAAGTCAATCAATTTAAAACAAGTAAAAATTACCTCTTGTTTTTCCCGTAGTTTGATTGGGGTCCCGAAACAATTACAAAGACGACATCATAACTTCTACAGCAGAAATGATGTATGGCACTACGCTAATGCTTCATGGAGAATACTTCATCCAAGAGGATCCATAGCAAAACACAAAATCTTTTCTAGAACAGCT
The DNA here is from genome assembly GCA_029378335.1 of Agrilus mali. Classification (NCBI taxonomy): domain Eukaryota; kingdom Metazoa; phylum Arthropoda; class Insecta; order Coleoptera; family Buprestidae; genus Agrilus; species Agrilus mali. The sequence goes on along the minus strand of CM055655.1, from coordinate 17,800,656 downwards.
ACGGCTGGTCATGCGCAAAACGAGATGGTTTTAAAGTCAGTATTAAGGGAACTCGATTGAGTTAAAATTGAGAGTTAAAACCGCGTTCATCAAATCCGAGAAACCGCCGCATTCGTCCTAAGGCACTAACAACAACAACCAGGTCCCACCGAAAACTATTACGCAGGGACTCAGAACATATCCAGACCCAAAGACGCGAAAGGTGGGGGGGGGGAATACTGTGACGTTCCCACAATATAGAATTGCGTTTTTAAAAACTACTTACTAGGTAGGTTTCACCGTTTTATTTTCTCATTAGTTTTTACATATTTCGAATTCTATCAACCACATACAAATCTTAAACCGATCTTCAATTATATATACTTATTGGTTGTTTGCTTTTTTATTGTGAATTCACACGAATATCCATAGAAAGAATACAATCGTGCAAGGTAAACGAGGGTTGCAAAGGTAAGGAAAGATTTCGCTGTAAAAAAGATTTAGATGAACTTTTGTTTGCGAAAATTATGAATATATATGTTATGCATTCAAAATGCACAAATAACTTTTTAAAAATTTTTATTAATTTGAAAATACAAGCGGTACGTGACCACAGGTCTAGTAAAGCTAGAATCCGTTGAGATAGAAAGAAACATAGGTTTTATACTGAAACACACACATAGAAACATAGAGTCTAATTACATATGCTATTGGCGACAGTGAACATGCTGAAGTTTGCAATATTAACGTGGAAATCTTTACATAACATATATACATATTGGGTATATAATGAAACTATAATTTACCTATATGATATCGTGGGGAAAGAGGAACCCGCAAATGTATGCATATATGCAACTTACAAAATACAAAGTAAATGGAACATTACTTCTCTGCCCGCAGCTAGCTCTTACATGTTATTATGGATCACCCCCCTACACACACATCCCCTGTCGGAACAACTATCATCTCATGTACACTATTAGAAAGTATCCTGCCACCCCTGTGTCTATCCGAACCCCTCTTCCTAACTGGAAACACGAAAATGGTGCTCCACAAGGCCACCTCAGCTTTGTAACCAGTTTTCCTCGCTATTCTAATATGTTCATCAGGTCAATATAAATAGCCGCCTCTAGAAAGAATTGATAGTTGACTTTCGGATGCGAAATATAAACAACAATCAGAAGCGACATACACAGTAATGTAAATAAAGCGAATTATTGTTTGTCAGATTAATAAGTAGTCATTAAATGTTCAAGTGTACAAACTGCTATTTTAAAAAGTATTGTAACATAAATAGTGGTTAAATAAATAATTTCAACTAGAAATTTTTTACAATTGGTGTTAAGTGTGGGGTAGCAAATTGACCCTTGGTGATAGAAGAAGTTAATTAAACTCGAGGAGGTCTGGCAATTAGACCACTTTACAAAGGCGCTCCAGGAGGCTATGACATTAGGTTTTTATTCTAGCACCTACGAATTTTAGGATTAATTCGAAAAAATATTAATAACAAAGTCAGGAAAAATTGGAAGAAAAATTTAAGGAGAATTTATAGAGATTGGAGAAAAAGAGTGAAATTCGGAGAAAAATAATATAACATAAAATAAGAATTCTAATGCAAAATTCACTAATGAAGGAAATGGAGGGAGAGTTGGTAGGCATAACAATATCTGGAAGGATTAATAATGAACTTTCGGAAAAGCAAAACAGAACGAGCATCACTGACGAAGTTATTAACTTGAAACAGGAGAATGGGCATTCCGTTTCATCGAAAGCATTAACGAAGCCACCAAAGTTCTCAGAGCTAACAAAAAGGACTCCTTGGTAAGATCTGTAGCTAGCTCTAAATGCAGAGCTTTTGTTACGAAACACACAAATAGGCTTATATATGCCTTGCTTGTCTTAAAGCCCCTGCCTGATTTGGATTTTAGGGTAAATGGACCCGCGTAATCAACTCCCACCATCGCGAACGGCCGTTGGGGTTCAGTACGTGCAGAAGGTAAGCTTCCCATTATAGGACTAGGAGATTGAGCCCGGTATCTGGCACACTTTACACACTGGCGGATAACACCTCTTGTTTCGCTTCTCCCGGAAACAGGCCAGAAACGGTCGCGTAGAGAGACCAGTGTTTGTTGCGGACCGGCATGAAGTAACCTCAAGTGCTCGTCTCAAATTATTAATTTTATAAGCTTTTCCCCAGCGGGTAATATTATGGGATGTCTCTTTTCGAAATTAAACACCGAATTGACCAAACGGCCCCCAACGCGCAGCACACCTTGTTCGTCCAAAGTCGGGTTTAGGCCTAGATTTCGAATATTTTTGTTAATTGACTTGTTTGCCTTAAGCAATCGATATTCTTTTTTAAATGCTCTAAATTGTAGAGCCTTTATAGATTGAATGAGCGCATTTTCGAGGTCCTTACAAGTTAAAGGACCGATTTCACGTTTATCTCTAGTCGTTGCGCAGTTTGTCTTAAACCTACGCACGTAGGCGATTATTCTTTTTAGTTTAGCTAGATCGGAGAATCGATTGACTATAAATTCATCGCGTTCGGGTGCGGAAAAAAATGACTTAATCGTTTTGCGTAAATCGGGTAGCTCTTGGCGTTCGTCTAAATCGAGGTGTGAGATAGGCCACACATCAGTCGGCTGTGCAAGCCACTCGGCGCCATGCCACCATAGTTGCGCATCCCTCAGCAGCGCGGGCTGCATACCTCGCGATAATATATCCGCGGGATTGCTCTTCGTTGGGACGTGCCTCCACTTAATCGTACTTGTCAATTCTTGTATCTCAGCCACTCGGTGACTCACGAATGGCTTCAATTTGTTTGGCGGCGTTCATAACCAGCCTAGTACTACCGTTGAATCGGTCCAGAGAGTTACTTCATCAATCGTTAATCTTAACGAGTCTAATATCTTTTTAACTAACCGCGCAAGCGTAATAGCGCCGCAGAGTTCTAGGCGCGGCATGGTAACTGTTTTTGTGGGTGCTACCTTGGTTTTGGCGCACAGCAGATTCACCCAAATAACGTTATCTTGATCGATAGATCTCACGAATACGCATCCACCATACGCACTCTCCGAAGCATCCGAAAAACCGTGTATTTCGACACGCGTAGGCTTTTGGCAAATAACATGTCTGAGATCTAAATTCGGACCACTGAAACTGAATGTGAATTGGTAGTATTTCGTCCCAACCCACCTTTTCCAGCCATAAGGATTGTAATAATATTTTTGTTAATATTGCGCATGGACTTACCAGACCCAATGGGTCGAAGGCTTGACTTATTTCTGATAATATGCCTCTTTTGGTGACGCTTTGTTGAGGCTAACCTGGACATATATTGTACATTAAGGAGTCTAACTGCGGACACCACGTCAACCCCAATGTTTTCGCAATTTCATTTTCCCCGAATTCTAGGACCTTGTTTGGCGATTCGCGACCTGGAACGTATTTTAGTACTTCCGGTGTGTTAGAGAAAAATTTTCTTAATTCGAAGCAACCTTGCGCGAGTACGTCTGATACTTGTTTACAAATTTCGGCGACCTCCTGTATCGATTCTCCCCCCGTGAGCATATCATCGACGTAGAGGTTATTGTCGATTATGTTAGATATTTTAGGGAGATCGGCTTTATTTTCTTCAGCCAATTGATGCAATACTCTCGTTGCCAAAAAGGCGGACGAACTAACACCGTATGTAACCGTTACCAAGTTGAACGTTTCTAGAGGAGCCTCAGGACTAAACATCCATACTATTTTTTGTAGCGGCCTTTGCTCCGGTTTTATTAAAATAGCTCTATACATTTTCGCGATGTCCGCTGACACTACGAATGTGTGCTGTCGAAAACGGACGAGGATGGAAAAGAGGTCTTGCTGTATCGTAGGCCCGATCATTTGCAGATTGTTTAAGGAGTAGCCCGTACTTGTGGGTGACGACGCGTCAAATACTACCCTTAGTTTGGTGGTAATACTGCCTTCGCGAAAAACGCCGTGGTGCGGCATATTCTACCGTGTCCTTTAAAGGCAAAGCTACCACGAACCTACCATCCTCGTTTCTTGTGAAATGAGCCTTAAAATGCTCTTCGCATGCATTTTTTTTCCTGCATTTCGGATCGTTTTGTACGTTCCCCGTGGCTACGAAGCTTTTTGTACTACGCTTGTTATCGCGCTTGTCTTGGTTTTGAGGTTTGGCTCGATTTTGTTCAATTGGTTCTAATGGTTCGGCGTGATTTTTTAGAAATATTTTAGCTTTTCAAAGTTAGGCGCATCTGTTTTTGTTTTATGAGTTTCCCACTCGCGACTTGTGATTGTGTCTAATTTTGTGCTGACCAAATAAATTAATAATGTTCCCCAATTATCCGTGGGTTCCCCTAAACCTTCCAACGCGCGTAAGTTTTTTGTTAGAATGTCAAGCAGATCACGAATGTTTTCTGCCGACTCGCGGTTTAGCGGTTCAAGGTTAAATAGATTTTTTACGTGATTGTGGATTAATGCCTATTTATTGTTATAACGGTCCTCAACAGCATTCCACGCGATTGCGTAGTTGCTGGATGAAAATTCAAGTGATTTTATTATTTCCGCGGCGGAATCTTCAAGACAAGCTCTCAAATAATGGAAGCGTTATATATCACTGAGTGATTCATTATTGTGTATTAGAGATGTATATATATCACGAAATTCCAGCCAATTTTGCAGCGAACCGTTGAATTTGGGCAACGTTATCGTAGGTAGCTTAACATTTTTGGAAATTTCGCCATTTGCGTATTGAGAACTAGCTTCCGAATTTACGTGGCTGCTTTGGCCCTGTGAATGTATTGAACTTTCCTCGTTTTTGTGTTTGTCTTGATCGTTATTTTGTATTATGTTTTTTGCGACAGCAATTTGCTGGTAATATTTATCCTCGAATTCCGCGCGTATTTCATATTCTTCATCAATATTTTCACAGAGGCATTCTATTTTGTCTTGCAATTCGTAAAATTCATTTAATAAAGAGCCTTCGATATCAGAGACGCGGCTTGACAGTTGCAGCAACTGAAGGTGGCTTACTTCTTCTATTTGACTTAATGACTCAACATAAAATTGGTAAGTTTGGCTTTTAAAGCGCCTCTACTTCTTTTTTGCGATTCAATTTCGGACATCTTTTGTCGGGTAGTGAAACTAGTTTAGGGAGCAAAGACTTAATCATTTTGACAGATTTCGTTTGTGTTTTGATTGGCAATGACCACCCCGCAATAATTAGACAAGTTTGCATGCAAATAAATCGATACTGAACTGAAGGATGTAATGAAATTGTATAGTTGGGAGACTCACGCTTATTTCCTTGCTTCGTCTTGGGCTTTCCTACAGTTGTCACTGTATTGATCTTTCTGTTGTCGTGTGGCGTTGCTGTACGTCTCGGCGTATGGAATGAATGAATGGCTTGGCTTTTTCCGTTCTCTGATTTTTTTTTTAACTTGTATTCTTTTTTCGACTTCTGATAACACTATCCCGCTCGAAAGGACCATATGTTGGGGATGATTGCCTTGGCAGCGAACGGAATACACTTTCAATTTTCGAACAACTTTATTTACTTATTAAACAACGACTATTATACCGATACAACGTGGCAAGAAAAGGGGGTGATCAATAAAATGTCTTCTTCTTAGCAGTTCTGACACGAGTCTCGAACCGAAGTTGAACAAAACAAAACTGGATGACACATAGTGGCTAAAGCTACCCACAACCGAGGACCGGCACTGTCTAAAATGTCTACGGCCGGAACACATTAATTAAAACGAACAAGTTTCACTAAAAATTATATTGACTCAACAATATTGTTTCGGCCAGTTCAAATGGCACTCCATTCTCGGTAAGCCTATGCAAGGGGCGAACAACGCACACTTTTTGGGATTTCATTTTAGTTTTGCCGCTGTAAATTTCTGAAATACTCTGCTCAGATTGGCGAGATGGTCTTCAAACCTTCGCCCAAACACAATGACGTAATCCAAATAGACCAAGCCATTCAGTCCTTGTAAGATAGCCTCCATTAATCTTTCAAACGTAACATTACATTAAATTGCCAGAGACTGCTCCCCATAGTAAACGCAGTCTTTTCCTTGTTTTCAGGATGTATTCGACTTGCCCATATCCGCTCTTTAGGTCCAACGTCGATAACCATTTAATTTCACTCGACAAACAATCTATCGTGTCGTCGATTCGTGGAAAAGGATAGCTGTCTTGTCGAATTGTCTCACCGTCGTCGTCAAAATTCAATTCAGCCTATCGAATTCTAACTTGTCACTTGGATGCTTGTTTGGCTGCTTCGTATTCCAGCGCGTGCGACAATGCTTCGCCTGCAGTTTTATGTCGAGACATGCGCAGGGCTTGCTGAATTTCGACATCTCGCACTCCACCGATAAACATTTGGGTGGTCAATTGGTCTGTAAAATCTTGAAGGGCACTAGGATTAGCCAAGCGCACAAGTTTTTCGACGTCCGCTTCGAATTGTTGAAGGCTTTCACGACTATGTTGACATCGACTTTTTAACTGAGCCTGATACATTTGTATAGGTGTTTATCACCATAACCAGAATTTGAAAATCGTTTGGCTGCACTTCTGGTATACCTTGCTTCCCCACGTAGCGCTATGATTAGGGCAGTGGCTTTCTCCGTTACATTCCACTCATTTGCCTTGGCGGCAGCGTCGAATTGTTTAAGATAGACTGACCGAGAGATCTTCTCATCGAATGTTGGTGGTTTTATTCTCGACAATCTTACACTTTCTTATTCGCATTTGTTTGGTTTTGGGTATTCTTGAACGTTTAGAAGGGCCTGCATTTCGTCTAATTCCTTTTGAAACTTTTTGTGTACGGCCCTTACTTCATTTAATTCTTCTTGAACTTCTACCCTTACTTCGTTTAACTTTTCTTGAACTGCCATTCTTACTTCTTTTAACATTTCTTGAATTCCTACTTTTGCTTTCTTTACTTCTTCATGAACTTCTCCTCTTACTTCCTTTAACTGTTCTTTAAATCCTTGCTTTCTCTAATTTTTTTTTCATTTCATCTTGTCCTTCCTTTATATCTGATTTCATTTCTGCCATCATTTCTTCCTGGCTTTCCTTAATTTCATCCTTGTCTGCTTTAATTGCTTCCTTAATTTTATCCTTGCCTGCTTTAATTTCTTCCTTCATTTCTTCCTGGCTTGCCCTCATTTGTTCCTGACCAGCTATAATTTCTTCGTTCATTTCTTTGAGCATTTTAATCAAACATTTCATCTGCTCCTCCATTTTTGCTGATTGACCTAACTCGATCACAATTTAACAACAATTTAATAACTATTTCAATTTCGTAATAATTTTTTATTCACTTTTCTCTCTTAACTGTCAACTACTGCTGTCAAAGACAGTCAAACTGTCCATAGCCGTCGCTTACGTAGTGTTGTGGACGTTGCTAGGTGATTCTCGAAAACTCCAGGAACTGTTTCTCGAACCTCCTGAATAACGGTAAGAGAACTAAGAAAGGAAACCAAAAATCTAATACGAATCTAATCCTAAAAATTCAAGGAACTTAAACTCAAACAGACAATTACTAAATATCAAGAGAATTAGAGGCTAATTGTCCACACCTAAATAAAAATTATTGGTCAATTTGACCAGACAAGGCTATTGCATTGGAAAACGAAAACTAAAACTATTTAAATTGCATAGCACTTATAATCAAGCGCCTAAAGCAAACGAAGAGAAATTAAAAAGAGCGGCATTCAATATTCTACACTTACTATGTAAGCGCCTATAGCAGACATAATGGATTAATCATAGTCAACGCACGAAATAATTTTTGCCACTCGGCAAATTGGGTAACCTACCCTGTCAAACGAACTCGAGATTAGTCACTTCTAAATCACGTAACGAAAATCACATAAGCAAACAGCACTCTCAAAACCTCGCTCTCTCACAATAAAAAAAAATTCGCAATCTACACCGCATCTAAAATGCAAAACTCTGAAACACCAAAAATAGGCCTAAAGCCCAAAACATTAAATTAGAACTCGAACCTGAAAACACAGATACATTCCGCATCCCGAAATCATAGCACTCACTGCCAGAAAAAAACCTAACTGCAATCAAATATTGCACCGCATAATATGCACACAAAACTGCACCTACAAATGCACAACTGCATCAAAACTGCAAAGGAAATCACCCGGCATAGGGAAAATGCATCTTAACTGCACCAAAAGTGTGCAACAACAAATCAACTGCACCAAAACAAGTGGAGAAATTTAAACTGGACGAAAACAAGTGCAAAAAACCTAAACTGCACCTAAAACAAGTGCAAAAAAACCTAACTGCACCAATACAGGTGCACGAGACTAAACTGCACCAACCAAAAGCATAACCGATCAATCCATAATCAAAAACTGCAGCTATCTGCAAATTAAAATGCAATATCGAATCATATCGCATACTTATCGTAAGTGCGTTTTATTTTCGCAGTCGGCGCGTCAATTACACACAAAACACGTCAATCACACTGCCCCCCTCTAATGCTGATCATCCCGATCAGTTTCTTCCACTGTATACGGAGCCAACCGGTCGAGGTGTACAACTTTCATCTTGAATTTCTTAGGACCTCGTTGTATCCTGTAGACGACGTCGTTTATCCGTGTAATCACTTTAAATGGGCCCTCCCAATTCCGTTGTAATTTAGGGCACCTTCCTTCCAATAAATATTGTCTGTAGTGTTATAAGACATTTTATTCCAACAAAGGTAATATTGATGAACATGTTCTTCTGGTGCGCGTTGTAAACATTTAAAATAGTACTAACGGCAGATAACAGCTAATCATACCAAAAAATTTAGTAACAAATTCCTTGCAATACTTTATGACATTTGGGAGTAAGCACATAATGAAGAAGTAGGATAACTTCGTTATGATAATGCCTCACGTTACGAAATGCTTTAAAGTGTACGTCCTTTTTACAACTTAGGACTTATATTTCTACTTTTTGATCGTCTGTTATTGTATGAAAACATCTTTTAAATACAAATTTCTACTGTTGGAAGTTTCTAATTCATTAAACGTATGACAAGTATACAATTCGATACGATAAATCATAACTCTGCTATTTCACGGCAAAGTAAAATTCAATGCATTCATTTTTAAATTTACTTGTTTTAACCAAAACACGTTGTAGGTGAACAATATTAATCAACATACATTAGATTGTATTTTTATACAGTTAAATTCTAGTAGGCGATGCCTATTTTGTGTAGGTATACAACACGAACGAAGTTGTCGTGGTTATATAACCAACTGTAAATTGAAAATTAAGCTGCAGTTGAAGTTAGTGTCGGAGACAATCTCTACATTCTAAAGAAATTATAAAACTGTTTTACCTTTTCCTATATTTGAAATTAAATTGTGAGAGAGATTCAGCTTTTTAAAACGACCACCACTGAGAGCCAAATCGTTAGTTAACACAGGAATAAAGTTGAAAGAAAGGTCGATGTCTTTTAACTTATATGGTATGTAAGGATCACTAGGAAATGTCTTCTTGTTGATAGAACTGATTTTATTATTGCTGATATTAAGCTGCAAGAAAGAGAAATATAAACATAAACAAAAATATACCAAATATATATCACAGTACATTTTAGAAAAGAATAAAGATTAATTGTTATAATAAAATCTGACTTTGTCATGCAGGTTCTAATGTAACTAATAAATAAACCGAATAACAAATTTAGATAGGCACCACAAAAATATTGCATATCAAAAATACACCTGGAGTAGAACTTGTTTTATTTTACGTGCTACCTTACTTACATAATTAAATTATTTTACAAAAGTTTTGCATATATATGTGGTTCAACAAAACTGAGTAATACATCAGACGTTTTGATTTGAAATTAACACACCTAGTTATTTTATATGGAACGGTATATTTCTTATGACAAATTCGAATTTAACACACAATTTTAAGGTAATTTTGACAACTAACTTTTGTGCCCACAATGAGAAGTTTCTGAGATAATTTAATGTATAGAATAAATCGCAATCGCAGCTCTAATGATAAAAAATTGTAACTTTTACAACAAAATTACTTAGGAGTGTTGTAATTTTTACCGGTTGTAATCAATTGAGTCTTACGACTAAAATCGTGTTAAAATTAAGTTTCATAATACATAGCGTTCAGAAAAGATACGCAAATTTTAAAATACGAAATAACTTCTGTTTTTCAAATAGAACCTACCATAATTTAATTTGTCCTTCGATTCTTACAAATTGTTTCATGTGGTGCTACTTGTAGCCCTTACAAGAGCGTATTTTGTCAAATAATGATTTGTAAAAGTATTTATTCTCATTGGAGAGGGGCATTAAAGACTTTGAATGTAAAGTAGACAATTCTTCGAAGGCTAAAATTGCTTTACCAACCACGCGCTTAATATAACGGTCTTCCTCATATATATGCTCTTGCTTTACAAAGGCCCCCAAAATGAAGGAAGTTGACAGGAATGAATCGCCACTCGAATAGAAAATCTATCATATGAACAGCAAAAGTCCATTGATTAGTCTTAATTAATCGAAATCTTAATTAATAAAAATGATAATTTACTATAGGTGCCAACAAATCTAGCCCGTTGGTTGTCTGAATACATATCTTAACATCTCACCAAACGCTTGAGCGTGTTTATAAATGCGTACATAGACTATTGGAAACAATTCAAAATCGCCATGGTTACGCTACATAAAAAACGTAGGACTTCACAATAATCCACGCCACATTTTGAAAATTAGCACACATCAACTCTCGTCCATACTATTGATGTACTTAACTTATTCGCCACGGATGGTACTTAATCCCATGCCTTAAATTCCGTCAAGACAAAATAATAATATCTAGGTACCGTTAATGTATAATATATATATATTATATATATATATGTGCTCAAAGTATTATATGGGGACAGATTTTAGAGACAACGTATTTTTTAAGGGCATTTGTATACTTTGGGGACAGGTCTCAAAAAGAAAATATTTTCAAAGTATTATTTGGGGACAATTGTATAATTTGAGGACATTTGTATACTTTGGGGACTGGGCTCGAAAAAGCAATTCATCAACAAAGGCAATGGGAAAAAAGAGCATGTTATCAATAGCCAAGTACCTATAATTTGAAACAACTAGAGTCGTTAGATCATTGAAAACGATATAATACTATTAAATATATATGCTCAAAGTATTATATAAGGGCAGATATTAGAGACGACGTATTTTTTAAGGACATTTGTATAGTTTGAGGTCAGGTCTCAAAAGAAAAATATTTTCAAAGTATTATTTGGGGACAATTGTATAATTTGAGGACATTTGTATATTTTGGGTACTGGGCTCGAAAAAGCATTTCATCAACAAAGGTAATGGAAAAAAGGAGCATTATCTGCAAAAAAAACCTTCTGTCTATAACAGGCCTCAAATAATACGTTACAATGCGTAAATGTCCTCAAACTATTTGAGTATAAATACATAATATTCAACCTATTGATTCTTCACACAATTAAAAATTCATTGTATTTTAGACAAAATATTCCCTTATTAATAATCTGCAGGACATTGTTTCTGATATACATTATTTATCTGTTTTTTATTATTTTCCGGAAATGAAATCTTACAGAAGACAACCTGTTGGTAGCTACATTACATGAGACTCGACATTTTTTGTTCTGATTTGAGTTCGATTTAAATAGTTGAATACTTCGTTTTTCTTTTTACATGTAAAGGATATACTTATATTGTTAACAGAAACCTATTTCAGGTACACAGTGGTGGGAAAATGCTCAAATCCGTGTTCTAGTGTAGTCGTCAATCAGATACTATCAATGCCGTTATTAATGTTGATTTATTTTTACAACGTTGTCCTCAAAAAACACCTTTCCTCTATAACAGGCCTCGAATAATACGATACAATGCGAAAATATCCTCAAACTATTTATGTATAAATACTTATTCAAACCATTGATTTTTTTACACAATGAAAATCTTATTATTAGTATTTTAGACAATTATTCCTTTACTAATAGTCTGCAGGACATTGTTTCTCATATACCTTAAATTGCTTATCTGTTCTTGCTCCAAAGATAGTTTTTTTTTTTGAGGTCGTGTCCTTGAACTATCAATACCATAGATTTAACGCATCTTTTGAGGTCTTGTCCTCATTCTTACATCTAAAGTTAATTTTCTTTGTTTACGTTTCATTGATAATTGAAACTGCTACAGCTGGGCGTCGCGTTAGCACGTCGTCCGACCGTTGCACCGCGGCAGCTAGTCGGTCGCGCGGTGCAACGGTCGGCCGTTCGACATTGAGCCTGACCCGTAAGCGCCCGGCGACAGCGGCGGTCGGTCGCCGAGAGACGGTCGGCCTACCAAGGAGTCGCTCTCAACGCGACCGAATTCGATAATTTTTCAGTCCCGCGCGCGGTGCAACGGTCCGGTAACGCGCCTTAACATGCATTTTTTCGCTATTATAAGGGGCATAGTCGGACCGCGTCTACTCGGGCCGCTGCACCGCACCAGCTTGCCAGACGCGTCCTCGTCTGCCGACCGGCCTCAAAACATACCTTTTCCCTATAACAGGCCTCGAATAATACGATACAATGCGAAAATGTCCTCAAACTATTTATGTATAAATACTTATTGAAACCATTGATTTTTTTACACAATGAAAATCTTATTATTAGTATTTTAGACAATTATTCCTTTACTAATAGTCTGCAGGACATTGTTTCTCATATACCTTACATTGCTTATCTGTTCTTGCTCCAAAGATAGTTTTTTTTTTTTTTTTGAGGTCGTGTCCTCGAACTATCAATACCATAGATTTAACGTATCTTTTGAGGTCTTGTCCTCATTCTTACATCTAAAGTTAATTTTCTTTGTTTACGTTTCATTGATAATTGAAACTGCTACAGCTGGGCGTCGCGTTAGCACGTCGTCCGACCGTTGCACCGCGGCAGCTAGTCGGTCGCGCGGTGCAACGGTCGGCCGTTCGACATTGAGCCTGACCCGTAAGCGCCCGGCGACAGCGGCGGTCGGTCGCCGAGAGACGGTCGGCCTACCAAGGAGTCGCTCTCAACGCGACCGAATTCGATAATTTTTCAGTCCCGCGCGCGGTGCAACGGTCCGGTTAACGCGCCTGAAAATGAGTTTTTTCGCTATTATAAGGGGCATAGTCGGACCGCGTCTACTCGGGCCGCTGCACCGCGCCAGCTTGCCAGACGCGTCCTCGTCTGCCGACCGGCTTCAAAACATACCTTTTCCCTATAACAGGCCTCGAATAATACGATACAATGCGAAAATGTCCTCAAACTATTTATGTATAAATACTTATTCAAACCATTGATTTTTTTTTCACAATGAAAATCTTATTATTAGTATTTTAGACAATTATTCCCCTTTCTAATAGTCTGCGAACATTGTTGCTATATATTTCATTCATTTTTCCCAAAAATAGTTTTTTAAAAACCGACGTGCAATGAATATCAAACAATGTTTCGCAGACTATTAGAAAAGGTAATTGTCCCAAATACTAACATCTAAAAAATTTTCATTTTTGTTTAATAATCAAATTTTAATTAAAGTAAATTTTACATAAATAGTTTGAGGGACATGTTCGCGGTGTATCGGGCGTTAAATTTGAGGGCCCGCCCTAAGGGGGACAAAGGCGAGTGTTCGCCGGAGAGACGGGCGGTAAAAGGAATCTACTAATAACGGCCAAATTGATAATTTATCCCTGGGTTGAAAGGCGTTAACCCCCTAAAATGACGCTATTTGGGGGGATTTTCCCACCACTGTGCACCGCGCCCCTTAGGGTTTCTGGGGTTAAAACATAACTATATCCCTTAAAAGGCCTCGGGAAAAAAAAAACGAAAAATAATCAAAATTTTTTAATATAAATAACTTTGAACAAAAAAATTTATTAGTTTCACGTCTATTTTTACTATTTTTAAAAGGTTATTCCCCTTTTTGTTAAAGGGAAAAATTTTATTTACGGAAAAATAATTAAAAACAGATAAGCAATATACATCAGAAACAATGTCCCGCAGACTTTTTAGAAAGGGAATATTTTGTCTAAAAATAAAAATAAATTTTTCATTGTGTGAAGAATCAATAGGGTTTTAAATTTAAATATTTATACATAAATAGTTTGAGGACATTTTCGCATTGTATCGTATTATTCGAGGCCTGTTATAGAGGAAAGGTATTTTTTGAGGACAACGTTGTAAAAATAAATCTACATGAATAACGGCATTGATAGTATCTGATTGACGATTACACTAGAACACGGATTTGAGAATTTTCCCACCACTGTGTACCTGCAATAGGGTTCTGTTAACAATAAGTATTTTTTGAGGACAACGTTGCCAAAATGAATCTACGTGAATAACGGCATCTATATAGGTATACTATGCCTAACGTATTATTTGGGCCCCATTTTTTCTATTGCGGCAACAAGTGTAAATGCATCACCTCTAACCCCTATAACAGCAGTTTCAATTATCAATCAAACGTAAACCAAGAAAATTGATTTTAGGTGTAACGTATTGAATGAGGACAAGACCTCAAAAGATACGTTTAATAGATTTAACCATAGATGATATTAATAGTTCGAGGACACGACCTCAAAAAAAAAAACTATCTTTTGAGCAAGAACAGATAAGCAATGTAAGGTATATGAGAAACAATGTCCTGCAGACTATTAGTAAAGGAATAATTGTCTAAAATACTAATAATAAGATTTTCATTGTGTAAAAAAATCAATGGTTTCAATAAGTATTTATACATAAATAGTTTGAGGACATTTTCGCATTGTATCGTATTATTCGAGGCCTGTTATAGGGAAAAGGTATGTTTTGAGGCCGGTCGGCAGACGAGGACGCGTCTGGCAAGCTGGTGCGGTGCAGCGGCCCGAGTAGACGCGGTCCGACTATGCCCCTTATAATAGCGAAAAAATGCATGTTAAGGCGCGTTACCGGACCGTTGCACCGCGCGCGGGACTGAAAAATTATCGAATTCGGTCGCGTTGAGAGCGACTCCTTGGTAGGCCGACCGTCTCTCGGCGACCGACCGCCGCTGTCACCGGGCGCTTACGGGTCAGGCTCGATGTCGAACAGCCGACCGTTGCACAGCGCGACCGACTTGCTGCCGCGGTGCAACGGTCGGACGACGTGCTAACGCGACGCCCAGCTGTAGCAGTTTCAATTATCAATGAAACGTAAACAAAGAAAATTAACTTTAGATGTAAGAATGAGGACAAGACATCAAAAGATACGTTAAATCTATGGTATTGATAGTTCAAGGACACGACCTCAAAAAAAAAAACTATCTTTGGAGCAAGAACAGATAAGCAATTTAAGGTATATGAGAAACAATGTCCTGCAGACTATTAGTAAAGGAATAATTGTCTAAAATACTAATAATAAGATTTTCATTGTGTAAAAAAATCAATGGTTTGAATAAGTATTTATACATAAATAGTTTGAGGATATTTTCGCATTGTATCGTATTATTCGAGGCCTGTTATAGAGGAAAGGTGTTTTTTGAGGACAACGTTGTAAAAATAAATCTACATGAATAACGGCATTGATAGTATCTGATTGACGACTACACTAGAACACGGATTTGAGCATTTTCCCACCACTGTGTACCTGAAATAGGGTTCTGTTAACAATATAAGTATATCCTTTACATGTAAAAAGAAAAACGAAGTATTCAACTATTTAAATCGAACTCAAATCAGAACAAAAATTGTCGAGTCTCATGTAATGTAGCTACCAACAGGTTGTCTTCTGTAAAATAATAAAAAACAGATAAGCAATATACATCAGAAACAATGTCCTGCAGATTATTAATAAGGGAATATTTTGTCTAAAATACAATGAATTTTTAATTGTGTGAAGAATCAATAGTTTGAATATTATGTATTTATACTCAAATAGTTTGAGGACATTTACGCATTGTAACGTATTATTTGAGGCCTGTTATAGACGGAAGGTTTTTTTTGCAGACAATGCTCCTTTTTTCCATTACCTTTGTTGATGAAATGCTTTTTCGAGCCCAGTACCCAAAATATACAAATGTCCTCAAATTATACAATTGTCCCCAAATAATACTTTGAAAATATTTTTCTTTTGAGACCTGACCTCAAACTATACAAATGTCCTTAAAAAATACGTCGTCTCTAATATCTGCCCTTATATAATACTTTGAGCATATATATTTAATAGTATTATATCGTTTTCAATGATCTAACGACTCTAGTTGTTTCAAATTATAGGTACTTGGCTATTGATAACATGCTCTTTTTTCCCATTGCCTTTGTTGATGAATTGCTTTTTCGAGCCCAGTCCCCAAAGTATACAAATGTCCTCAAATTATACAATTGTCCCCAAATAATACTTTGAAAATATTTTCTTTTTGAGACCTGTCCCCAAAGTATACAAATGCCCTTAAAAAATACGTTGTCTCTAAAATCTGTCCTCATATAATACTTTGAGCATATATATATATAATGAAATCGAAAAATAAGAACAATAATATAAAAAGTTAATTTAAATTAAATCTATGATGTGATTATGTGATATATACAAACTTTAGCGACCAGTGACACAGTACGTGTGTGCGATAACAATTTGTATGCATGTACTTCTTATCGTTAACATGCTTACGGCACACGGTACTTTTCGTGTTATCAACTTACAAGATGTAATTCTCCGGCGACAAGTAACAAGTTCAATTCTGGAATAATCGAGGATTTTCTAATTATTACTCATCATTCGAGAATCGTCAGGATTTCCTTTTCGAATTGTCTAGAAAGTTCGAAAGGTGTATATATAGTGATCATCTTTGGACCGAGAGACAGTTAGTTGAAGAAAGCATCAGTGCGCGAATTAAAACCGATAATAGACAAAGTGATATAAATAAGTGAATTGTGATATAAATGGTAGTTCTAAGTTAGTGTTTAAGTGTTATAAATAGTGTTAAATAAATAATCGTTCAAATAAATACTTTGACTAGAAAATTCGTTACAATTGGTGTCAGGTGTGGGGTCTGCGAATCGATCTCCAAAGAATTTTCTAGTATAATAAAAATACAAAATAAATAAAAATGCCGAAAAAATTGTTCGAGTTAAAAGTCGCCGAATTGAAAAGCGAACTCGAAGAGCGAGACGAAGATACATCTGGTACCAAGAACATCTTACAGAAGCGGCTCGCGGAGGCTTTGATACAAGAAAGCTTCGATCCCAGCACGTTTGAATTTGAGGACGAATTTGAAAAGAAATTGGAAAAGAAATTAAATGAATTAAGTGAAAATTCAAAGAATCTAGAAGAAAAATTAAATGAAAATTCAAAAGTCCTGAAAGAACAATTAGAAACATTCGAAGGAAGTTTGAAAGAAGAACTGGGAAAATTCGAAGAAGGAACAAGAGAAGAATTAAAAGGAATAAAGGTTGAACAGGAAGAAATAAACAAAAAGCTGGGGACTTTCGACGAAAGAGTAGCCCAGCTGGAAGAAATTGTTCTGAACCGGAAAGACGAGAGATCAGTCACCAACTTACGGAAAAGAGACATAGAGCGGTTGACGGCAAAGAAATCCCCGACGTGAAAGAAGAACAGGTCATATAATCCAAAGTGCATATGAAGCTACCAACGTTTGACGGAAAAACCTCATGGACCACGTTTTTGACGCAATTCGAAGTGGCTGCAAAAGCTTACAAATTGACGTTAGAAGAGAGAGCTTCTTCGCTTGCCCTTGCTCTGCGTGATGGTGCTGGCGAAATCTTGAACACATTACCACCGGAAGAATTACTAGACTACCATCGGCTAGTAAAAAGATTAGAGATGCGATACGGCCAAGCACATCTGACGGCTGTGTACCATGTGCAGTTAAAGAACCGACGTCAGAAGACAAGTGAAAGTCTTCAGGAATACGAGGCGGACATTGCTCGGTTAGTCCGGCTCGCCTATCCAGGTACGGCTGATGATACACTGGAAAGATTGGCCGTCGATGCATTTATTGACGGACTTAAGGACGACGAAATACAACAGCGACTCCGACTGGACCGGCCGAGGACTTTGATTGACACATTGGCCCCCGCACTGGAATACGACGTCGTCAAACAGGCGTCACAACGACAATGTCGAGTGCGGGAATTAAAAGAGGAGTCAGCCGGTCGGGAAGAAGATAAACTGGAAGAGATGGTCCGCCGAATAATGACCAAAATAGAAAGGAAGCCCAAACAAATCAGGTGCTGGAACTGTGGGAAGTTAGGCCACGTGAGAAGCAGCTGTAAGAGCGAAAGATCTGCTCCTCAAGAAGATAATCCCCGCATACAGGAAAACTAATCAGGGTCGGCGCGGCGGGGCAAACGTCGATCCCGGAGCAAGAAGCCCCCGGTCTAGTTGCACTGACAAAAACCATAAAAGACAGAGCTGACAGCCTTTTTCTTACGGGACACATAAATAGGAAGCGGTGTTCGTTCCTATTGGATACCGGAGCAAGCAGGACAATTATACGAGCCAACGTGATGACTACAAGTAAGCTTCAACCGACTCAATGGAAGCTACGTACGGCCACCGGAGAAATGGTCAAAGTCCATGGTGTAAGCTACGTCAAGATCCGCATAGGAAAGACCTCCTTCCGACACTGCGCTCTTGTAGCCGAAATTGAAGACAACGTCATTCTGGGTTTGGACGTGCTTCGGAAATACAACTTTTGCCTGAGTTTCCAAAGAAAAGTCGTGACCTTAAACGGAGAAGACTTCAAGCTAACTACTCAGGACACTGTAACATCTCAAGTCAAAAAGCTACAAACAAGAACGGAAGACGCGCAACGCCTACCAGAAGCCTTGACGAAATTGCGCCAAGAAGCAGGAGGCAAATGTAATCTTAACCAACGACGCCAGATAGAAGGATTACTAAAAGAATACTAAGACGTCTTTGAAGTAGAAGGTGGCAAGAAGGGACGAACCAACGCCGTCCTGCACAAAATAAATACTGGCGAAGCCCAACCCATCCGTCAGCGACCCAGGAGACTACCACTGGCCAAGAAAGAAGAGGCTGAGAACATCATCAGTGAAATGCAAAGGGACGTGGTAATAGAACCATCCACTAGCCCCTGGACATCGCCGGTAGTTCTAATCAAGAAAAAGGATGGCTCGACACGCTTCTGTGTGGACTACCGCCAATTAAATAATGTCACGAAAAAAGACAGCTACCCCTTACCACGAATAGATGACACCCTGGATACACTGTCAGGGTCGACGATATTTTCCACCTTAGACCTCAAGAGCAGATACTGGCAAGTGGCTTTGGACAGGGATGCCAAAGAGAAGACAGCGTTTTCCATTGGAACGGGGCTGTGGCAGTTCAAAGTGATGCCGTTCGGGTTGTGCAACGCACCAGCCACCTTTGAGCGACTGATGGAAACAGTCTTGGTTGGCTTAATTGGGAAGACTTGCCTGGTATACCTCGACGACATCATCGTAGTCGGGAAGGACTTCAACGACCATCTGAAAAATTTGCGGGAAGTTTTCCGAAGACTTCGTGATGTCCACCTAAAACTAAGCCCCAAGAAATGTCAGCTATTCCAAGAGGCCGTCAACTACCTGGGGCATGTAGTATCCGGAGACGGCGTTTCAGTCGACCCACAGAAAATCAGAGCCGTGCAAGAGTGGCCTGTACCTGCTGACGTCCATCAAGTCAGAAGCTTCCTTGGGCTCTGCACCTACTATAGACGTTTTGTTCCCGGATTTGCAAAAATTGCTAAGCCTGTGACTCGACTCACAGAAGAGAGTAGACCATTTTGTTGGGAGCAAGACTGCCAAGCTGCCTTTGAAGAACTAAAGAAAACCTTCTCGTCTACACCTGTGTTGAGCTATCCCCTACCAACCGGAAAGTTTGTCCTGGACACCGACGCTAGCAGCATTGGAATTGGCGCGGTTCTGTCACAAATACAGAATGGTGAAGAAAAAGTGATCGGCTACTTCAGCAGAACTCTATCCAAACCAGAACGGAATTACTGCGTAACCAGGCGCGAATTGTTAGCTGTAGTAAAAAGCGTGGAGCATTTCTACAAATACATCTACGGCAGAAAGTTCTTGCTACGAACCGACCATGCCGCGTTGAAATGGCTGCTGAATTTTAAGAACCCCGAGGGCCAAGTAGCCAGATGGATAGAGAAGCTGCAAGAGTACGACTTTGACATAGAACACCGAGCGGGAAGTAGCCATAAAAACGCCGACGCCTTATCCAGAAGACCTTGCCTGGATAATTGTAAACACTGTCAACGCGTCGAAGAACACGAAGAGGTCAGGAGGATAACTATCCTGGACGAGCAGTGGCAGCCAGACAACATTAAGGCAGAACAACATTCCGACGTGCTCTTAAAACCGTTCCTGGATTGGAAGAAAGAAGGCAGAAGACCGACCTGGCAGGAAGTGGCTGACAAGTCAACAGAAGTAAAATCTTTGTGGGCTCAATGATGGCACCGAAAGCAGACGTCAGCTAGTGATACCGAGAAGCTTGGTAAAGGAAGTCCTGCAGTGCCTCCATGACGACCCTTCAGGAGGACATTTTGGTGTAAAGAAGACCCTTGGCAAAGTACGAGAACGATTTTACTGGGTCAACTGCAAGAAGGACGTGGAAGATTGGTGCAAAAAGTGCACGACATGCGCCGCCAGTAAGGGACCTCAGAAGCGACAACGTGCTCCGATGCGGCAGTATAACGTCGGCAGCCCATTTGAGAGAATTGCCATAGATGTTGCCGGACCATTCCCAGAATCTGAAGATGGGAATAAGTACATCGTAGTGGCAATGGACTACTTTACGAAATGGGTTGAAGCGTACGCCCTTCCAAACCAGACGGCAACTACAGTGGCGGAAACGCTCGTGAAAGAGTTAATCAGCCGATTCGGAGCACCACTGGAGCTGCATTCCGACCAAGGACGAAATTTTGAGTCGGCCATATTCCAAGATATTTGTTAGATATTGGGCATTCATGAGACTCGAACTACAGCCCTACATCCCCAATCAGACGGCATGGTAGAACGAATGAACAGGACCATTAACAAGTACCTGTCCAAAATGGTCTCCAAACATCAGCGAGACTGAGATCGTTATCTGCCATTGTTCCTTTTGGCATACCGATCTTCCATACATGAAACCACTGGACAAACACCAGCCAGGGTACTGTTCGGTCGAGAGTTGCGACTACCATGCGTTTTAAAGTTCGGATGCAAACCTGGCGAAGACGTGGCTGGAGAAGATTATGTCAGTGAACTCCGAAGACGATTGGACGACATCCATGACGAGATACGTTCCCATATGCAGATAGCCAGTGACCGGATGAAGGACGCATATGACATTAAGGCCACTGATGGAGGATTCCATGAAGAAGATTTGGTGTGGCTTTATAATCCGAAGCGTCAAAGGGGTCTTTCGCCGAAGCTGCAACAAGATTGGGAAGGCCCGTATAAAGTTATCAAACGAATCAATGACGTAATCTACCGAATTAGACGTACTCCCAATGGAAAACCAAGAGTAGTCCACTTCAACCGACTGGCTCCATATGCTGGGGACAACCACGAGGAAGCTCAAGTTAGAGTTGTGCAGGCTCGATCGCCAGAGCCCCAGTACGAAGAATTTATGGCCAAACAGAGCTTACACCGTAAAGCCCGATTTGGAGTCACCACCGAAGTTCAGCAGGACATATTCACCGTCCCGAAGGAATACTCGCTGGCCCATTGTGTGGCAAGGGATTTGGACATGAGCCGTGGGATTGCCACGGTCTTTCGGAAGAAGTTTGGGCGACTACCGATGTTACTCGACCAGGCCAAAGATGGAAGAAAAGTATTGCAGTTACTCGATGGGACCCAATCCATCTTCTATCTAGTCACCAAAAGCAAGTAGTCGGAGAAGCCTACCTACCACTCCTTATGGGACTCCCTGATAGAACTAAGAGAGCAATTGCTACACGCTAACATCCTGAAGCTAGCAATACCGAGGATCGGATGTTGACTCGATGGGCTGGATTGAGGGTGGTCAGAAACATGCTGGAGGTTTTGTTCCGATACACTGGCATAGAAATCATGGTGTGCGCCGGAAATCCACGACGAGGACCGTCACCATTGAAGACCGTTGACTGCCATTTCCACCTGACAACCGGATGCCGAAGCGGATCCACCTGCAAGTACCGGCATGATCCTCTGAAGGAACGGCAGAATGTGATCCGGGACGAATCACCCTTTAGGAGGGGGTAGTGTAGCGACCAGTGACACAGTACGTGTGTGCGATAACAATTTGTGGCATGTACTTGTTATCGCTAACATGCTTACGGCGTAAACACCGCACACGGTACTTTTCGTGTTATCAACTTACAAGATGTAAATCATTCTCCGGCGACAAGTAACAAGTTCAATTCTGGAATAATCGAGGACTTTCTAATTATTACTCATCATTCGAGAATCGTCAGGATTTCCTTTTCGAATTGTCTAGAAAGTTCGAAAGGTGTATATATAGTGATCATCTTTGGACCGAGGGACAGTTAGTTGAAGAAAGCATCAGTGCGCGAATTAAAACCGATAATAGACAAAGTGATATAAGTAAATTGTAATATAAATAAGTGAATTGTTGTGATATAAATGGTAGTTCTAAGTTTAAGTGTTATAAATAGTGTTAAATAAATAATCGTTTAAATAAATACTTTGACTAGAAAATTCGTTACAAAACTTTATAAAAATAAAGTATTTAATTATACATTAGCAGGGGCATATCAGGCATTGTATGTCCAATACGGGTGCAACCCCATAAAATGAGAAAACACAAGTGTGAGCGTTCGCGTCCCTTATAAAAGATATTTATGAATGTGTTGATAATTCCTTATGTCATTGTTATTATATTGCTTGATTAATTATTTACTGAGAAACTATTCTGAGTTGTGCAATGGACATAAAGGGCAGATTCCGCATTAAGTATGTCCGCTTCAGAATTGCTCTCGGGTGCAAAGGCCTGTAACTCGCATTGCGCCTAATACTTATTTACATTACTACTAGTACTAAAATGTGCAATGAGCACAAGGTGCTAAACTCGCGATGTGCTTCGGATACTAGAGTTAAATTGTTTATCTGATAAATACAGTGGGTACTGAGATGTGCAATGGTCACAAAGGGCAGACTCGCAGTGTGACCTTTCCAGCTACCTTTACATTACGAGAAATAATCACAAAGGGCGAACTCGCATTGTGACTTCTCCAACTGGCCAATAATAGCCACGAATTACCAACATTGAGCAAATATCAATATCATTATCATGCAAAATATTCTTTTAGCAAGTTATTCAAATGTCAGGCAAATAAAGATAGAAAGGAAGAACGCTCAGTGAATAACTCACCCCTTTGCTTTAGAAGCTAACAATACACACACATTAACTTACAATCGTGGACTAAACTATACCGCCCTTATTAAGTTTAAAATATTTTTGTACAAGGGACATAGTGTCGTTTGAATTTCAGGCAGTGTTTATAAAATATCCTCGTAGACGCACAAATAATCTACGGAACGAACCACGAGAACGAGCTACGTTAATCTAAATAAATAGGGCCTTCAAATATTTTCGAATAGACTGCCTTTTCCTTTTCTTTTTATATTAGCTAACTGATACATTATATACATTAAAATATTTTGAGCTCTTACACATGGACGGAAAAAATAAACTAAAAAGCTTAAACCAACCATAACCTTACTTAATCTAAAAAATACTTATTAACCGCACATGTAATCATTTAATTAAAAAACAATACAATGTTACTTAAATAAGAAAAGTAGTTAATTCAACAGTCGTCAATAAGGTTATACAAAATATCTAAATGGGTTTAATTTATACCTGATTTGGACGGTAGTTAAGGTGCACCGGACTCCGTCTTAAGGTAAATCCCTCATAGTAGGTTATTATTTATTATAGTGAATCTAGCACGAGAACATGTGCACGCATCTACTTGTCAATACATTTCACGAATAGCGGCTAAAGCTATGGTTTCTTGGGAAAGTGGTACTTACCGTAAAAGAGCGGCCGTACTAAAACGTTACTTAGTATTTTGCATGTATGCAGTTTCTTAGGTGGTGAACACCGCAACATAATAAAGCGGACCGTCATTTTCGTAAAGGCCGTCATACAGAAGGTATGTCATGGTTTTTCGTTCGTTATTTTTTTAACGCTTAAGTAATATTTGTTTTTAAAAATGTCATCAAAAATGAAAGTATCCAAGTGGTGCACAGAAAAGACAATTGGCAGTACCTACCTGGTTAAAAAAAAAAAAAATTGGAGGCTTGTCTAAAATATCAGATTTTTGCGTGACTGAACCTAAACATGACGAAGCTCAAGCGATCGTCATCGGAATTGTAGATTTTGATTTCGTCTAATAAGACAAGTTAAGTGACAGTAATTGAAAAACTCGCCATAAGTGTGATAGGTTATATAACGACATTGAGGTCTTAAGGGCTGTATCAACTTTTTATGATTATTAGTAATAAAAAACAATAATTTTTATAAAATATAAGAGTATGTATAAAGAGGACATAGAGTAGGTATGCAAAAAGGTACACGACGCGCGAAAAGGTAGGAGGATTTAGCGTATCGCGTACGGTTTTGAGTATGCGTCGTCCTCTCTATACCCGCTCTCAAAATATAAATTGCTGATTATATGCAGCTGATTGTTTCTGAAGTTTTGCAAATTCCCATAGATACGTGGGATGCTATTTTAGTTACGCTATTCACAAATAAATTAGATTACCAAACGCGAAGGGAGTTTGAATTAACGCTAGGCTCCGAACCGGTATCGAAAGATACACTTATCGAATTTCTCGAGAAAACGTGCGTGATCCTCGAATCCATGTACGTAAACATTAAACAAGCGAAATTACAATCCACCGGGAACACAAATATAAACATTAACAGGAAACTGAATATATCGCCGGTATTCAAATCAGCGCACGTTATCAAATCCAATAGACTCTCGTATTACTATTACAAAGGAAAACATTACGTAAAGCGGTGCGATAAGGTTTTAAAATCAACTACAAATGAGCGATTTTCCGAAATTAAAAAGCGACGATTATATCTTACCTGCATTAGAGATAATCATGCAATTTCCGAATGCCGGGCATCGAGCTGTAATATTTATCACTCTAGATCGCATCACACGTTATTACATGAAACAAAAGAAGAAAATTTAAACGCCCAAAGAACGATTAGTTCAAATTACTGTACACCGGTAGAGATTGAACGGAACGTGGTTTTATCAACAGCGGTGGTACAAATTAAAGATAATAACGGACACTATCAAAATTGTCGCGTATTATCAAATAACGAGTCTCAAATAAATTATCGGAATGTTTGTGTAAGTCACTAAAACTACAAATGAATGATACGAAGGCATCCATAACCGAGGTACCTAAATAGTACTTGCAACAAAACCTTAAATTCGGCTGTTATCACATTCGAATCCCTACATAATCATAATGGTAATCATAATATATAATAATGTTCTGCGGAAGATATGGGCATTTGCCGTGGCAGAAAACTTCAAAATTGCAATTTCGTTTGATTATTGCGAAAAAACGGAAAAGCGTGTGGCAAATGCCGTAGAGGCAATCGATTCGGAGTTAACGGAAGTAAAGATTCGTAAAATTTCGTTTCGATTTATTAAGATGTTTAAGAGATATGAGCAAATGAAAACGGCAAAAAACACGATTTTGCGTTGTAACGAATTCCCTGTCATCAATCTCCTTTCATAATACATCCCGAAGCTATCTGACGATTGAAACGTCCAGGAAAAAGATTCCAACTCATTACTGTTCCACTTTCGGTGTCCTGGATGTTATCGGGGTCTTTAATTAAAAATCGTTAATTTTGACATTTTCGAGATGGAATTGAACGATTGAAATGTTTGCGGGTACAAATGTAATCGATTGTTGTGTATGTGTTAACCTCAAATTTTGACATTTAATGAAACGTCTTATTTGAGTAAATCAGATACAAATGTTGCAATTTTATCAGGAAATAATAAGCCGCTATTTTTGATTAGAGTGAGAGAGTAGTGGGACTACATGCGTGAACATTTAAGTAAGATATAATTATGTATCTTTTAGAAATACATATTCAACTTTTCAGGAAGATTTAGGGATTAATGTAATGGATTTTATTGAGAAAAAGGTTGGTTGTAGGTGATTCTGTGAGCAAACGTACCTACCAAACAATATAACAATGGTTTAAATATAAGGTGTTGTTTGCAAAATACGTATTCTGAGAGTCTATTTTATGTACCTATATATGAACTTGGATTTATGAAAACTAATTGTGATTACAATAAAAAGATGATTGACATTGTGCAAGAATGGGAAACCGTATGAGCAAATATTTTTAATTTTTGTGCAGGAAAATTGCTCACTATAAGTAGTAGGACTACAAGCGTGAACATTTAAACAAGATGTAACTATCTATACGTAGATTATTAGGTATTTTGTAATTTTAGATTTTATTTCTTTTAGAAATTCATGCTTATGTTTAAATCTTGCAAAACTCAGTTAAAGTAATCGATATTTGTAAAGTTATATATCATATAATCAACATATTGTAACGAATTTTCAAGTCAAAAATATATATTTAAATAACTATTTATTTTACAGTATTTATATAACACTTAATCTAACTTAACTACTATATATGTCAGAACAACTCTCTTATATTTATATAACCACTTATTTATATCACTGTTGTCTATCGCTTATCGTCTTAGTTCGCGCAAGGATTCTTTCTCATAACTCCTGTCTCTAGCCCGAAGATGATCACTTTAAATACACCTTTCGAACTTTCTAGATAATTTCTCGAAGAAATCTTGA
This sequence comes from Agrilus mali, assembly GCA_029378335.1. NCBI lineage: Eukaryota > Metazoa > Arthropoda > Insecta > Coleoptera > Buprestidae > Agrilus > Agrilus mali. Next base: position 17,773,746 of record CM055655.1, on the reverse strand, counting down.
TTGTTCCCGAACGATGAATAATAATTAGAAATCTGTCGATAATTCACAGAATTGATCGCGTTACTTGACTACGCCGTAAACATGTTAACGATAAGAAGTACATGCACACAAATCGTTATCACACACACGCACGGTATTACTGGACATTAAAATATTATCTACACAAGTTGTTAGTACAATTAGCAAGAATCTATCTTTCACTAATTATATCACTACACAGCATAAAATACTTGAATTCAAACTTATTAACCATCCCAGTTGATATAAAATTTAGTTAGCCTCAATGTTAAATCAGAATAATGTTTATCAATAATAATATATATATTATATCATGGACGTTTCTAGGCAACTAACTCTCGAAACGTCCAGCAACTCTCGGACTTTTTGGAACGCGTCATAGGTTACTTCCACACAATTTTCGCAGTCGGCGCTTGTCAACGTCAGAATGACACATCTGTCACACTGCCCCCCCCTCTAGCGCTGATCTTCCACTGTGTATGGAGCTAACCGGTCGAGGTGTACAACTTTCATCTTCAATTTGGGGCCTCGTTGTATCCTGTAGACGACATCGTTTATCCGGGTAATCACTTTGTACGGGCCCTCCCAATTCCGTTGTAATTTGGGGCAACTTCCTTTCTTGCGAACTGGGTTATAGAGCCATACACGGTCGCCCTCCCTGAATCCAGTGGAATTCGCTCGCTGATCGTAGCGGGTCTTCATCCGGTCACTTTCGAATTTTATTCTTGTTCTGACGGGTTTATGGATGGTGTCAACCCGCTCGCGTAGTTTAGACACATAATCGTCCGTGGACAGCGAAGAATCTTCAGGTCGATCAAACATTGTATCAGCAGGTAGTCTCAGTTCTTTCCCGAATAGCACGCAGGAAGGTGTCTGTCCGGTGGTCTCGTGTATGGATGTCCTATAGGCCAGAAGGAATAAGGGAATGTGGCGATCTCAGTCGGTCTGATGATCGTTCACGAACATCCTCAGGTTGTTTTCTACAGTCGCATTAAATCGCTCTACCATGCCATCAGACCAAGGATGCAACGGAGTCGTACTAGTTTTCCTTATTCCCATCAATTCACACACTCGTTGGAATATTTCTGATTCAAATTTTGGCCTTGGTCAGTGTGAATCTTCATTGCAACTCCATATCGGCTGATCTAGTTGTTTATTATTGCCTCCGCCACGGTGGTTGCATCCAGGTAGGAGATTGCATAGGCTTCCGGCCACTTGCTGAAGTAATCCATCACAACGAGGATGTAGCGGTTGCCATGGTCAGTTCGAGGAAAGGGACCAGCGATATCCATGGCTATTCTTTTGAATGGCGCTCCGACGTTATACTGGTGCATTTTTCCTCGTGTTCTGGTTCTCGGACCTTTGTTGGAAGCACATACTTCGCATTTTCTACACCAGTCTTCCACATCCAATCTAGCATTCACCCAGTAATACCGTTCACGTAGTTTCTCTAAGGTCGTCTTCACCCCAAAATGTCCACCTCCAGTCCCAGTATGCAGCTCTTTTATTACTTCTTTCGTCTTTTTCTTGGGCAACACAACTTGTTATCGCTTCTTGGTCCCGACCGGACTTTCCCAGATTCTTTTAAGGACTCCATTCTCAAGCTTTAAGGAATCCCATGGGGCCCAATAACATTTCGTCGTAGTACTCAGGGGGCTTACGTCCGCCCACGTTGGTCGAGATTCTCCTGTCTCCTTCTATTTTATGATGGGTCCAAGGTCATCATCGGTTCGCTGTTCTTCAATCAACACTGTGTCTTCCCAATTTTCTTGTCTCCCCACGGTGGTATGTAGGTATGAACTTTGTTCTAACCCTTCTTTTCGTTCCACAGAAGAACAATGTTTGCAATTCCGTGGGCATGGTAGTCTTGATAATGCGTCGGCATTACCATGGTGTTTTCCTGGCCGATGTTCAATTTTGAAATTGTACTCTTGTAAACGCTGTAACCATCTGGCCGCCTGTCCTTCGGGGTTTCGGAATTGTAGCAACCATTTAAGAGAAGAGTGGTCAGTTCTCAGCAGGAATTCTTGCCCATATAGATATTTGTTGAAATGTTCTATAGTTTTCACCGCGGCCAATAGTTCTCGGCGGGTTACACAATAGTTCTTCTCGGGCTTTGACAGTGTCTTGATAAAGTATGCGATTACTCTTTCTTTGCCGTCTTACTTGGGAAAGGACCCCTCCAATACCCACGTTGCTCGCATCGGTGTCGACTATGAATGGTTTTTCACATTCGGGATAAGTCCAAATCGGGGTGTTAGACAACTTATTTTTCAGGACTTGGAAAGCTTCTTGACAGGTGTTCGTCCAATCAAAAGGCACTCCATTCTCGGTAAGTCTGTGCAAGGGGCGAGCCACATCCGCAAATCCCTTCACGAATCTTCGATAGTACGAACATAGTCCCAAGAAACTCCTCAGTTCATGCTGATTCGTTGGTTGCGGCCAATTGCGAACTGCCTCGGTCTTGTCAGGATCTGTACCAACGCCGTTACTTGATATGACACGGCCTAGGTATTTCACTTCTCTTGTATGGTAAACAACGCACACTTTTTGGGATTTAATTTTAGCTTTGCCGCTGTGAATTTCTGAAGTACTTTGCTCAGATTAGCGAGATGGTCTTCAAACGTTCGCCCAAACACAATGACGTCATCCAAATAGACCAAGCAGATTTCCCAATTCAAGCCTTGTAAAATGGTCTCTATTAATCTTTCAAAGGTAGCTGGTGCGTTGCATAGACCGAAGAGCATTACAATAAATTGCCAGAGACCGTTCCCAGTAGTAAACGCAGTCTTTTCTTTGTCTTCAGAATGCACTTCGACTTGCCAATATCCGCTCTTTAGGTCCAACGTCGAGAACCATTTAATTTCGTTCGACAGACAATCTAACGTGTCGTCGATTTGTGGCAAAGGATAGCTGTCTTTATGTGTTACTTCGTTCAATCGTCGATAATCAACACAGAATCTCGTTGATCCGTCCTTCTTACGTACCAAAACGATAGGGGAGGTCCATGGACATTTCGATGGTTCTATTATCCCTTTCTCGCGCATGTCTTTGATCAATGAATCGACTTCTTCTCGTTTGGCCCATGGTACTCGTCTGGGTGGCTGTTTGATTTTGCTTACATTTCCTGTGTTGATTCGGTGGTACGCTAAATTGGTTCTTCAATAATCGGTGTCATCAATCGCAAAGAAGTTCTTATAACTTTGAATTAGGTGTTCTAGCTTTCCAGTTTCCTTTTCAGTAAGATGTTTTGTTGCCTTGTTGATTTATTCTTGTAATGCTTCTGGCAGCTTCCCGTTTTCTTCCCTCTGTTCTCTAATTTGGTTCAAATGATTGATGGTGGTGACTGGTTCTAATGTCCTTATTGGTGTTCCTTTGGTAAGTTTTTGTTCAAAGCCTTTCAGATTGAAAACTCTAATTGGAATCGTGGTCGAGCCGGTTTGTACCACAGTTCTTCTGAAAAGGATAGCTTTCTGCCTCAATTCTCCGTTGTCTTGCTCTATGACTCCAGTTATTTCATAAGGGACATTGTCCTCTAATGTAATTCGGGCAACAGCTTTGGAGTGTCCAGGTAAAACTTGGTCTTCAGCAACGACAAACCGTAGTGTTCGGTGATCAGTCCCATTTCTTTCGAGTCCCAAAATTATGTCATCGGTGATATCGGCCACCAGCACTTGTTGGTACAGGCTTGCGTCTCCAAGACCGATCACCACTTCGCATTCTCCATGAAACGATGTTGTTTCCCCTGTCGCAGTTGTTAAGACAGCGTTTATGGTTAGCGGTCGAATCCTCCATTTACCGATTATTCGAGGGTTAACTATCGTTCTTGATGCGCCGGTATCTACTATCAGTTTTAATTTCTCGCAGTCCACGAAACCATCCACAGTAAGTGAATTATCAGTGGTTGTTTTCGATACGGAGATGATGATTGTGGCTTGGGGACGCAAAACCGACTTTCGCCCCGTAAGGCCGGCTATTCTTAGTTTCCCTGCTTGCTTCCTTTGGCGGCTGACGTCTGTCTTCTTCCAGATGGACAGCCGCTGCTCAAGTACCCCGTACCTCCGCAATTCCAGCAAGTAAATTCTCTCTTTCTTTTGATACAATCGCGTGACAGATGACCCTGTTTGTCGCAAGTCCAACAGCGTGGGCGCTCACTCATCTCTTCTTTCGGTTTTGGAGACATTACTTCTTTAGCTATTTTTACAACTTCTTGTCGAAGTAACTCGCTGTCCTCATTAAAATTGAACCCAACCTGCCGAATTCTAACATGTCCTTTGGATGCTTGTTTGGATGCTTCATATTCCAGTGCGTGCGACAGAGCTTCGCCTGCAGTTTTATGTCGAGACATGCGCAGGGCTTGCTGTATCTCGACATCTCGCACTCCATCGACAAACATTTGGGTAGACAGCTGGTCTGTAAAGTCTTGAGGGGCACTAGGATAAGCCAACCGCACGAGCCTCTCGACGTCCGCTTCGAATTGCTGGAGGCTTTCGCTGCTACGTTGATAGCGGCTTTTTAATTGAGCCTGGTACATTTGTTGTAGGTGTTTATCACCATAGCGCATCTCCAATCGTTCCACCAGAATTTTAAAATCGTTTTGTTGCATTTCTGGTATAGCTTGCAGAACGTCGAGAGCTTCCCCACGTAGCGCTATGATCAGGGTAGTGGCTTTCTCCGTTTCATTCCATTAATTTGCTTTGGCAGCAGCGTCAAATTGTTTGAGATAGACTGACCAAGAGATCTTCCCATCGAATGTTGGTGGTTTTATTCTCGACATTCTTACACTTCCTTCTTCGCTTTTGTTTAGTTTTGGGTATTCTTGAACGTTTAGATTGACCTTCATATCGTATAACTCCTTTTGAAACTTTTTGTGTACGGCTTTTAACTCTTCTTGAACTTCTACTCTTACTTCCTTTATCTCTTCTTGAACTTCTACTCTTACTTCCTTTAACTCTTCTTGAACTTCTACTCTTACTCCCTTTAACTCTTCTTGAACTTCTTGAACTTCTACTCTAACTTCCTTTAACTCTTCTTGAACTTCTACTCTTGCTTCTTTAAACTGTTCTTTCAATCCTTCTTGCTCCATTTTGATCGTTCTCATATCTTCGATTAATTTCTCTTGGCCTGCCTTAATTTCTTCTTTGCCTGCTTTAATTTCTTCCTTCATTTCTTCCTGGCCTGCCTTCATTTCATCCTTGCCTGCTTTAATTTCTTCCTTCTTTTCCACCTTCATTTCATCCTGGCCTGCTTTAATTTCTTCCTTCATTTCTTCCTGGCTTGCCTTCATTTCTTCCTGGCTGGCCTTCATTCCTTTAAGCATTTCCATCAAAATTTTCATCTGCTACTCCATTTTTGCCGCTTGACTTCTTGTTACTGGCATAAATACCTACTCCTGACACCAATTGTTACGTAATTTACAAGATCATGTATTTTTTTTCTCAAACACTTTTGTTAAATTAACCTTATAACAACGATGCAATAACTATTTTAATAACAACAACTCAATAACTATTTCGCTTGTCAATCGCTTTTCTTCACTTTGAACTTCTCTTCTCGCATATCTGTCACCCTCTTCTAAGGAATAACTCTCAAACTGTCCAACGCTGTTCCTTATATAGTATTATGGACGTTTCTAGGCAACTCTCGAAACGTCCAGCAACTCTCGGACTTTCTGGAACGCGTCATAGGCACTTCCACACAATTTTCGCAGTCGGCGCTTGTCAACGTCAGAATGACACATCTGTCACAATATATATGATTAAAACGGGTTTAATTTTATAAGTTAATGAAATACTGGACCTAAACAGCGACATATTAAAACAAACATAAAAGTATAAACAAAAATTATAAAAATCAAAGGTCTGTAGAAACATTTAAAACACACTCATAGTTGCTATGAATAAAATGTTTGAAGTACTATGCACGACTATGCACCACCGAAAAGTGCTATGCACTATCACCAGGGTTTTGCTTTTTTGCTATGCACCACTAAGAGGTTACGGTATGGAATGGTCGCTACCATAAAAGTGGTTAAAGTGCTATGCATCACCAAAAATAGCAACTATCTTTCCAAATTTGGAGGGGTTACACTAGTAAGTATATAAAGACGATTAATTGCTTGGTAGTAGGGAAAGTCACAACAAGCCTGCCTACGGTAAGTTTCGACAGATCCTCTCTGGATATTTCAAAGGGCATAAAGTTAGCGGATCCAAATTTAATGTAAGCAATTAAGTTGGCTTATTGTTCGGGGCTGACTTATTTTTTGAACTTTTGGGAGACCAAAGGGTTCAAATTCCGGATTTTGATCTCATTTTGTCCGAAACTTTGCTCGGCTGGATAGTGGAAGGTATCCATCATGGCAGTCATCCCATAAATATATATGGTTTGATTTAAAGTGTCTTTAATTTATTTTTTAGTAACAGTTCGTTAATGTATCAATAAATTGATTAATTAAATCTCACAAAATGGAATTTTGAATTTTAATATTATTGACTAGTTCGACTTGGTTTTGTTGTCCTTTTTTAATCATATTTTGGTATCTCTCGCCGTAAGAAGCTTACCAGTTATAGCTTTCAATAAAGAGTCTACATCAGGCGTCGGCAACTTTTGTCGAACGAGGAGGTATATAGTCAATGTGCGTGAGAGATAAACATAGTCATTTTCTCTCGCACTTACTACATTTTCTAAGACAATATGTCTTCCCCACTTACGATGTCAAATTCATCAAAGTGGGGATACGCAGTAAGATGTAGGATTGTGAACTCAACGGCGGCAAAAATATACTTGTATCTTTTGATAAATAAGTTATTATTTTTGTGTAATAACATTCATCATAATTAATCTTTTTTTAATCAAGAAATTTAATTATACCATAAATATTTTACAATAATAAAACTTATTAGATATTATTGAACAATACTTGTAAATAATTAATTATATGTACCAAAATATGTTTATGGTAATTGGAATAAATTCAAACTGGTTCTGGTAGTGAATAATGGAGCTATGTTTTACCTTTCCCTAGCGATACGCTTGCATTGGTTTGAGACATAGATAGACAATATACCGTCCGAAATACGAGTTTTGTCATGCCGACAACCTAAACTAAAAACAACTCACCCTAATTACCACTAACAAAATTTACCTACAACGCGTGTTTTGCTCACTTAATATGTGGGCATTATCAACACGAGACTGACTTTTCCCATATTATTATATCCTTTTACTTATTCTTTTAGCCTGTGGGATATTTTTTTAAATTTTCTTTCAAGTCTTTTCTTGTTATTATATTTAGTAGCTTTAGTAATTTGACATTTCGAAACTAGACCTGGTGTAAATCTGTTTAATGAATTTATTTTCCTTTTGATTATTAATTTGTTAGTGTGGATATCAAGTGTGTTAATTTATGTAAGTATGGGATTGAAGTCATGGTGAATAAGGGTTCTATTCTTGGACTTTAGCTGTTCCGATTTTAAACCTGAAGGATTTGAAGTTTTAGCGGTAATTTCCGAGCACGACGGGGTTTATGGAAATGATAATGAATTGTTAAATATATGTCTTTTGTAGTGGTCGTTTTAAATTATCCGTATGTATTTTAGCTTGTGAGAGTAGAGGGTGAAAACCATCACTTCATGTTGGTCACTTTTGCACAAATAAAACAAGATCTAATTCCACTTTTCAATAGTATATTTTCTTTTTTTGTGCAAAAGTGACCATGATAATGAAGTTCCATGAAGTAGATGTCGACAAAATAAAAAATCACTGTGTTTCATTAACGTTTTCGATTGTCGTTAGTTCATTGAATTTGCTTATGTTGTAAAATGGAAACTTTGGATTGAGGTTTAAATAATTTAGGATTGTCACGTTTTCATTTAATTTTGAATTAATTTTTTTTTGTTTAAGGACATTTTCTCGTTTAGTTTGGCGAAGAGTAGTTTTGTTTTCCTTTGTGATCATGAACGTAATCGCTTACAAGCATTTCATCAATATCTGCATTAAAAGGATCGTTGTTTTCGATATGAATGTTTAATTTTTGCTACAGAATGTATTGAGTTATAATATGCTACTATGGCGTACTTTAATTTTTTCTGAATTGGGGATCGTTAAGGCGCTGAGAGTTTAATAACGAATATGTTCTATTAAAGTCGAGTGAAGCTTTTCAATGTTAATATTTGATTGTGGATGATTAGAGGAATAGAAGCGAACTTTTATTTTATGTGACTTAATAACAAATGTGAAAAAACAGCGGGCAATTTAAAACGGTTTGATTGCTGAGGGGTCACATTCATTTGAATTTTGACATGATGTCTTTCATATTTACATTGTTGACATATCCCAATCATTTATAAAAGTTTGTAATATTTTTTTCATTTGCAGCTAATAGTAGGTACATACTATTGACTCTCGACTCCGTTAACCGATGCCCCGGTAATTAGTTTTGCTTCCCTGATAATTCATAATAATATCTTCTATATCGTGTTTCAATTTTTATTGAATTTATATCTACATCTTTTGAATTTGACAGAAGACTATTTGTAATTTTTTCGCACAGTTTCGCAAATAATTTATACATTTCTCAATTTTTGAAATAAAGATGATATTGAACGTTAGGTATTACTAGACATTTTATGAAATTTACAACGTTATTATCAAAATTGCCTTTAGAAATTTGGATATGTATTCGTTCTTTATTAAACGTTTAGTTATTGAGGGGTTTGTAGGACTATGCAGAACTTTACCAATTATTATTTGATTTTGACTGTAAAATGTTTACAGTCGGGTCTCTTTCGTAATAAGGATAAAAGGTTGCGTTGTCATAAATTTTGATCAAGTTGTACTTTTTTAGTACATTGTAATCTTCAGGGGGTTCTTTCTTTTCCATCTTTTTATTAAAACATTTAAAATAAACCGAATTACTTCGTTTAAATTGGTAGGCATATTTCGTATTGTGGTGCCTAGAGGTTCTACTGGCCCTTCTAAAAATGTTAAATTATTATATAAATCGCGCATACAAATACAACTTGAATAAGTGCAAACATTTGTCATAAAATTGATGGGGCTTTTCGTTGGATTGTCGCTTAAGTAAAACTAAATCTCTATTTACAGTTTTCATTAAATACGTTCATCAGCAAAATACCTAAGGAAGTTGTTTTCAATTGATCCCATTTATCCACACATGGGATATCTATAACTACTCTGGCATTGCCTGTTAGTTTCCCTATTAACGAATGAATTATGTACAAATTTTAAAACTGTGTAGTACTTTCACAAGTTACTCTACAAGGTGTTTCTGAAATAAGTACAAAGCTTGCAGGATATGTTAGGGTACTATAAAACAAGAAAATCAAGTAAATGCTTGTGGGTATAAAAGTTTTCAAGATTTGATAATTCATGTGAAATCCACTCCGGTCCTGGTAAATCATGCTGGGAAATACGACGACAATGTCGCATTCCATTAACTGCTACAACGGCGTTTACTAAGGCAGAAGTATGTGGTATGACAGTTGTGTACGTCAGTAGAACTCGATTATTGATGCAACGATCGAATTGTACTTCGACACCCCAAGCGAAGACTTCCAAATTCTTGAACTTATTAAACGCGGTGCAGAGATTACACGAAATCGGGCCGTGGACGTTGACGCCTAAACCATATAACCGTTTTAAAAGGGAAAACCCTCGGTTTCATAGACGACAATACTCAAAGTAGTACACGCGAAATAACCGGATTATTGGCTCCTTTCAAGTGACAGTGCGGGAATTGTATTGGTGCATTTGTTGCATCCGTATTATTTGCAGAGATTGCAAACATTGCAGGAAACTGATTTTCAGCTGCGAGTGGATTTGTATCAGTAATTTCAAAAAGAAAACTGTTATAGAACCCAATTTTTTCAATAGAATGTGATTTAGAGACGAGTGTTGAAAGTTTTGCAAGACCTAGAAATAATTTTGATTGACGTCTCGAAGCTTATCTTTTAGCTCGTGGTGCTATTTCGAACAATTTTTGTTTTGCACTATATGTGTACGTGGGTGTGTTTTCCTGGAACCAACGGTCGATAAGTAAGTGTAATAAGTTGTTGATGTTTAATTAAGCTGCTTAACAATCGGCCTTGTTTAAAATTAATTCCGTTGATCCTGCTAAGAAGTTTTTACCACATTAGACCTACGTTGCCAAATCATGCTGAAGTTCGGATGGTAACCTTTTCATTTTTTTTCGAAATTCTTCTGGTCATTGATACAACTGCTAATCTCGCCATGCGATTCCTTATAGCACCTTACCTAACCTAACCCTCGAAATCTTTGCACTAAAGAACAAAAAATGGGTGACTACTCAGAGGCTCGGTTGGAACCCTGCAAACCCTTTCCTTAAATAGGTATTGATGATTTGCGACCTATTTTTTTAAAGTAGGGTGGTAAACGAAGTATAAAGAAAACAAAGGTATGGGTTGCCCTAATCGTTTGCATGGCGACCAGAGCAGTTCAATAAGAACTAGTTAACGATTTAACATCCGAATGCTCGTGTCTCGACGTGGTAGGGTTGCACAAATATTCTGCTTTGTTTGGGCAAAATGGAAAATTGGGGAAATTCAGGAATTTTATAGTAAAAGGAAATTCCAAAATGTACTGGATTACGCTTTGGGTTCCGGCATACAGTGGAATTTTATTCCGCCCAGATCTCCCAACTTCGGCGGACTCTGGGAACGATTGGTCCGTTCGACTAAAGAACATTTTAAGAGAGTTACAATGAACGCGAACTTAACCTAGGTATGAGGAAGCAATTACACTGATTATACAAATTGAGGCAGTTATTAATTAACGCCCTCTGTCGCCTCTATCCCAAGACCCATCGGACCTTCAGGCCTTAACTCCCTTTCATTTTCTGATCGGCGAATCCATCCAAACTCTTCCCGAATACGATTACTCGAATCTACCCGAGAATTGACTGAATCGATGGCAACGTATAAATCAAATTAAGCAGCATTCCTGGAAGAGATGGCACCAGGAAGTTCTCAATTTGATGCAATCGCGCCCAAAATGGTGTCAGACCGGAAGTCAAAAACCAGTCCAGGGAGGAGATCTTGTCCTCATTCACGAAGAGAATACGCCACCGCTTCAGTGGAAATTTAGGCGCATTGAGGAACTCTTCCAGGGCTCCGACGGCATCGCCAGGGTTGCCGCTGTCCGGACCAACCATGGAATCTATAGGAGATCGTTTAAAAAACGTAAAGTATCAAGGGGGGGAGGGGGAGCTGTGCAAACTAAACAATATTTTGATGATGAGACTGGACCCGCGGCGGATATTTTTGTTTAGACTACTTCGCTACGGTGTAAATCCCCATACGAACAGAGAACCTATTGCCAATAAATACATCAGTTTATATTTTCTTTAAAACAGTTCACTAAGTCATGTCTGAACTGCCAATTGAGCTGTATCGTGTGGAAGTTATTAAATATACAGTTTTACTTTAACCAATCGTTTGCAGCGTTTTATTTCAAAATAAACGAAATAAAAGAGCACGCACAGTATATGTATAGATACGGTAATCAGTGAATTTTTTGAAAAAAAAAAGTGCGAAGTAAATTGTAATATATTATGTAAAATAAATAATAAGGGTGTTTTACTTGATTTTTCTACTTGTTTTATTAATATTTCATCTGAATTTATCAGAAAGAAATTTTGTCGTTAGTCTGTATGGGCCCCCCAGAACAGGGGGGCCCTAGGCCTAGGCTTCCGGGGCCTATGCATAAAGACGGCCGGCCCTTGTTCACCGTGTAGAAGATGATCACCAAAATTGCACAGTGAAAAATTTCAGTTTGATAATCCATAAACATTTTCTGTATTTAAACTAAACAAAAACACTTCGTTATTACTGTTTCACAAACTTTATTCAAAAACTGACGATATCGTTTCGGCTTTTAGGCCATTATCAAAGTAAATGTGTATATCTTTTAGGTGTTATTTATATATGACAAGGTGGAGGTAATTATCAACGTACATTTTACACAACTACAATCTTCTACAAATTTACCTGATATTCGTGGTGGCTAATTTTATTAGTGGGGTTATCCAAAAATCTGTTTGCTCGTTGGTTACCTGTTTATCTTGTGTTATTGCTTTGCTTATTTCTAGGATTTCTAAAAGGTTCAAATTCTAACAAAGGAAAACGTTCGAACCTTTTAGAAATCCTAGAAATAAGCAAAGCAATAACACAAGATAAACAGGTAACCAACGAGCAAACAGATTTTTGGATTTCCCCACTATTAAAATTAGCCACCACGAATATCAGGTACATTTGTAGAAGATTGTAGTTGTGTAAAATGTAGGTTGATAATTACCTCCACCTTGTTATATATAAATATCACCTAAAAGGAATACACATTTACTTTGATAATGGTCTAAAAGCCGAAACGATATCGTCAGTTTTTGAATAAAGTTTGTGAAACAGTAATAACGAAGTGTTTTTGTTTAGTTTAAATACAGAAAATGTTTATGGATTATCAAACTGAAATTTTTCACTGTGCAATTTTGGTGATCATCTTCTACACGGTGAACAAGGGCCGGCCGTCTTTATGCATAGGCCCCGGAAGCCTAGGCCTAGGGCCCCCCTGTTCTGGGGGGCCCATACAGACTAACGACAAAATTTCTTTCTGATAAATTCAGATGAAATATTAATAAAACAAGTAGAAAAATCAAGTAAAACACCCTTATTATTTATTTTACATAATATATTACAATTTACTTCGCACTTTTTTTTTTCAAAAAATTCACTGATTACCGTATCTATACATATACTGTGCGTGCTCTTTTATTTCGTTTATTTTGAAATAAAACGCTGCAAACGATTGGTTAAAGTAAAACTGTATATTTAATAACTTCCACACGATACAGCTCAATTGGCAGTTCAGACATGACTTAGTGAACTGTTTTAAAGAAAATATAAACTGATGTATTTATTGGCAATAGGTTCTCTGTTCGTATGGGGATTTACACCGTAGCGAAGTAGTCTAAACAAAAATATCCGCCGCGGGTCCAGTCTCATCATCAAACTATTGTTTAGTTTGCAAAGCTCCCCCTCCCCCCCTTGATACTTAAAGCTTTCTCAACAATCTCCTATAGATTCCATGGCTGGTCCGGACAGCGGCAACCCTGGCGATGCCGTCGGAGCCCTGGAAGAGTTCCTCAATGCGCCTAAATTTCCACTGAAGCGGTGGCGTATTCTCTTCGTGAATGAGGACAAGATCTCCTTCCTGGACGGGTTTTTGACTTCCGGTCTGACACCAATTTAGGCGCGATTGCATCAAATTGAGAACTTCCTGGTGCCATCTCTTCCAGGAATGCTGCTTAATTTGATTTATACGTTGCCATCGATTCAGTCAATTCTCGGGTAGATTCGAGTAATCGTATTCGGGAAGAGTTTGGATGGATTCGCCGATCAGAAAATGAAAGGGAGTTAAGGCCTGAAGGTCCGATGGGTCTTGGGATAGAGGCGACAGAGGGCGTTAATTAATAACTGCCTCAATTTGTATAATCAGTGTAATTGCTTCCTCATACCTAGGTTAAGTTCGCGTTCATTGTAACTCTCTTAAAATGTTCTTTAGTCGAACGGACCAATCGTTCCCAGAGTCCGCCGAAGTTGGGAGATCTGGGCGGAATAAAATTCCACTGTATGCCGGAACCCAAAGCGTAATCCAGTACATTTTGGAATTCTCTTTTACTATAAAATTCCTGAGTTTCCCCAATTTTCCATTTTGCCCAAACAAAGCAGAATATTTGTGCAACCCTACCACGTCGAGACACGAGCATTCGGATGTTAAATCGTTAACTAGTTCTAAATGAACTGCTCTGGTCACCATGTAAACGATTAGGGCAACCCATACCTTTGTTTTCTTTATACTTCGTTTACCGCCCTACTTTAAAAAAATAGGTCGCAAATAATCAATACCTATTTTAAGAAAGGGTTTTCAGGGTTCCAACCGAGCCTCTGAGTAGTCACCCGTTTTTTGTTCTAATAATTTTGGGCGAGTTCGAAAACAAGTAATGCAAGAGTTCCCTTGCCCGGAGTGGCCAATATTTGCATTTAAAGGACGCCAAAGTTTGATTTGGCCCGGCATATAAGCCTGTAACATGATTCTTTGCCGGTAATACAATTGGGTATTTTCGGTCCAAATCTATCAATGCGTGTCGCAACCTTCCACCGACCCGCAAAAGGCCTAAATTATCTACAAAGGTGTCAAGGTTATATAACTTACTACTTTTCTGTATCGGTAGTTTATTTTTTAAATCTCCGAGTTCTACGGGGAACTATCGCGCCTGTACGTATTTAAGTATTGAGTTATGTGCTTTCAATAATTCGTCGCTAGTTAGATAACCGATTCGTTTGTTTTCTTTATTACTGGCATTGCAAGCGAATCTCGTACAGAACGCGATCACGCGCTGACATTTTGGGAAAGATGAGAATCAACCGCTAAACTAGGGGTAAAATTTAAATAAGATACCACGCTGCTGTTTCGTTTCTCCGGTAATTCGTTTAGATTTGCGCTGAGTGTGAATATTTTAGATTAAGGCCAGTCCGGATGTCAATGGATAGGCGTTTTTCCAAAAAACGAAATTGCCCGTTTAAAATGTTAAGAACATAAGAAACAGCCAAACTCCACGGGTCTGGTCTAATTAACATACCAAATAACTGGGAGATAAATAACTACTAAAGAAGGAATAAATCAAAATGAAGAAATATAAATCCAAACGCAACGTGAAATATTCCCAGAATTAGAAGAAAGAAGTGTCGCTCCGTTATCAGTTGTTTCTGACCTCTACTTGTATATAAATTAAATTTGGATGGAGTATCTGGTCTGATGAGGACAATAATTGGAAATAAACCGAAAATCTCTTTAAATAGTTTGTTAAGTCCCAAGTACCTGGACCACCGCCCTGTATATTCTCATGACAACAATGGGATGCTATCGTGATGTTCATAATTATTCTTGTGTGATTAATAAAATTTGAGAGAATAATATCTTGTTGGCAGCATATAAAATACGTAACTGCAGAATTATTGCACAATCTATCTCGTACTCTTGATATACCCTCGATTTAATAAATAAAATAAGATTTATTTTATTTAATCCTTTAAAATTTTCTATTAAATGGGCTAATATAAGGGCATCACGTAATTCTATTCGAAGTATGGTTTTCTATTTTAAAGGGTCTACTCGCAATTTTGAGCAATGCAAAAACAAATGATATTGCCCTTGTTTATCGGTTGCACGTAAATAGAGGTACGCTGCTTCATATACAAGAGTTGAAGTCATAAAAGCCACTTACCTCAATATTAATAAATAGTTGTTGATCCAAAACATGTCCAAGTATTGATAGTTTGTTTAAAAATGCTAGAGAATCTCGATAATTTAACAAAGACGTATTAATTGCCATGGAAACTCAATCAATTGTTAGTTGTCAACATTTTTGTAGTAATATTGTGACGTTGGCTACTATCGGGTGTAAAAAACCCAACGTATCGAATATTCGAGCTAAGTTCGCTAAGATTGTTAGGCTTGGGGTGAAGAGAGGGTCAACATGGAATGTTTTGAGTATTATAGAAGTAGTTTCGGGGTTGTGCTGGTATCTAGGATGAGTGTAAAGGGTTAAAATAAGTGCTAAATATTTATTTAATCTAAAGACTCGGTAGTCGGAAATTTATGAAACATAATGAAAAATAATAAATCGAATATAAAAGTAGCTTTTATATGTTTTTTAAAAAAGGTTTATTAACCACTCTACAATTGTTTCGGCATATGATGTAGAGTATTAAATTTGTACTCTTGATAAAGGCATCATATGCCGAAACAATTGTAGAGTGGTTAATAAACCTTTTTGAAACATATAAAAGCTACTTTTTTATTCGATTTATTATTTATTTTATTTACAGTTTGAAATTAAAATTGATTGTAATACTTTACAATCGCGGTTCCTACTAAACATGACAAAAAAACATTTTATTTCTGTAAAATAGCTTTATTTTAGTCTAAATATCAATAAAATGAGGGGGAAAAGTGATATTTTTAATGGGTCATTAATAAAAATTGCAAAAGTCGTGGCGGTGACGTTAAAACATCGAAGCCTTGCAGTCGTATTTTAATTAAATGAACAAGATACTTCTTACACACACAACAAACACATATTGTACGCTATTTCATCAGCGAAAACTAAGTTATTCGAATGATAAAATTTCATATTTTAGAGGGGTGTAATGGGTGGGTCATTGTTCAAATGACGATGAGGAGAAACCGCCACTGGTGTAACCGTATATGTATGTTAGTAGTGATAGGGAGCGGGACTTGAATATTACGGCGCAACTATACCTATGTATATGTATAGGTCTACTTCGCTTATTATTATTTTTAGTTTTATGTGAAAGTTAATTTGTATGTTTGTCTTACTTATTGCTATAGTCACAACGCTTGCGTACTACGGTTCAAGACAAAAAAACAAAAGAAAACATTCTACGTCTTAGATTAGTATTAGATATATGGGTGTACAGTCAAACCAAGGTAAGAACGCCCACAGGTGCGTAGTGAATAGCACTTAACCCCTACCGAGGTATCCTATTTATACCACTTTTTAATTAGTATTTTTCGAAGTAGGTATAAGTAAAAATTGGAGGAAATATACCCTGGAATTTATGCTAAATAAATTCTAAATGTAAAATCGCGTAAATTATTCATAATGTGTTTTATTTCATAAGGCGTAAAGCATAAACATCATAATTGGATTTGTAATTTTGATGGTTTGACTTCGAGTAGTGCAATTGTTGCGATCCCCTGTTCTGTTTAATATTTAAAGTTTGTAAAATCCGCGGGCACCTGCTATCTTTTCCCCTCTGGATGCGTTCTCCTTTCATTTCAAGCAGGTTTTGCATTATGGTCAGAGCTTTGCCAGATTGTAACTCCCAATCCTTCGTATCTTGACAGGTAAACGCGGCACACTGTCTGTGAACCATTGTAACTCTTTTGTTACACATAACAACATGTAAAGTTCCTTAGTAAAACTTTTCAATTAGCCGCAAATCCAACGTTATGAAAACGTAAAGAATTCTGTTAGTCTTATCTATTCGTTTTGTACTTTTTACTGGTACGTATAACGTACTTAATAATTTAAACTTTGAATTTTTTAATCGCAGTGCGGGTATTTTAGTCTTTTTTTTTATTTAATCTGGTTAAGCCTCAAAGGCCTCCTTCTTCTTGTTGAAGTTCTCCGGATGTTTATGGATTATGATGGCCTCTCTGATCAGCCGGCTGTGATGGCCGTTGACCGACGCTAGCAAATACAGTTCTCAAAGAGTATCATGTCATTGTCGGTGCTCAAGGCGTGTTCGGCTTTAGAGACTTCTCTGAGTCAACAAGTTGATGGGAACAAGACATAAGGAGGATAAAGCAAGCTGCCGGCTAGGACACTCAAAGAAGTCTACTGTAGCTCAACACGCATTAAGCAACGGCAACAATAGGATAGTCGGTCACAGCAGGCTAGTTAGAGAGGCCATCGAGCTCCACAAACATCCTGAGAAATTCAACAGGAAAACGGAGATCCTACGGCTTAAGATCTGGAACCCGATACTCAGGAACACCCGAACGATGCCAATCGAAGACCTTAGGTTAACCGAGACGGAACGGGACCAGCCCTCTACCCACCGGCAGAAATACAACTTGCCTACGACAAGTCCGTCCAGATACAGTATCAGAGATAGGACTTCTGAAAAAGCCAGCCACTCATCCTAGCGAAACATTAGGAAGCAATTTCAACCGACGGCGTCTTTTAGGCCTTAAATTAAGGTCAGCAGAAGCAAAATCAGCCCATTTTTTCTATGCTTTCAGTTGTTTTGTTTTTTTTTTTTTTTTAATAGAAACATGTTGACTTTGAGTGGGCACCTGGAAAGGCGTTTTACGGTTTGGGGGGAGAGCGTGTGCCTCTCTAGGCCCACACTTGCCAACGACACTAAAAACTAAAAACTATGATCTAATACTTACAACTTCAAGAGACAAACAGTAATCCAAAACACCGTGACTCTTGTTATCTAATTTCTCCAGTTCATTGAAAGAAAGGTCCAAAGTTCTAAGTGACACAAGACCTTAAAAAACAATTTTAGTGTAGATATGTTAATGTTATGTAATAATATTTTTACACATAGGAATAATACAGAGACAGAGTGTAACTGACTGGAGATGGGAGATGAGCGATAAATTGTGCTTCATCTTTATTCTTTGCTCTTCTGTTCCCAGAATTTATATCCAGACTGAGTTTGATTACATATATTTGGAACCACCGTTATGGTATAATATATGACGTCTGAAATGATCATCAGATCAAAAATCAAAAGACAAGGCTTTGCCGCATTTCTGACTATTAATGTTGTTCAAGTAAAGACCTTGTTTCCTTATTTTTTTTCGAAGTAGGCAAAATTTTACGTTTAATCTCAAACCCCGTTTAGAAATACAAACAATAAAAAAATTAATGAATTGAAATAGACATTGTAAATCAAATAGTTATTTTCTTATTTCCCATTAATGTATTAAAAATTATAAATAAAACAATTCGTTAACTTAACGTTACTTATTTACGAAATCTTCCCTATTCGCTGACTAACCCCTATATAAGAAGAAGTATTGAAAACTTTTTTTGTGTTAAGTAAAATCACAAGTTGAATGAAGAGAATCTTACTTGCTTCGACATTCTTAACGCTATTACAAAATTTCTATGGGCTACACTAAGACAAATCGATCGTTTAATTATCGGGCAACACTAAATTATTCTCCCTTTCCGAGAATAAAATTGCCTCGGAAGTATTTTTTATTCATAACAAATTACTAATTGTTTATACATTGCGATAAAAATATAGCATTAAGACATGAAAGAGGTGGAGTATCGTCCAGTAGCATTTTACTCGTCGATTTTCTTTTTTTTTTTATTTAATGGGCAACAATAAATACTGTAGGTAACATATAGGTTTGGTTTGATATTTTTTCAGATGGATGGATATAAGCAACAACTTTTGTCGTGGTTATAGAAAAATGATCATGAAAACGTTCTGTTCCAATAATCATATATAATAATGTTCTGCTGAA
Source organism: Agrilus mali (assembly GCA_029378335.1). NCBI lineage: Eukaryota > Metazoa > Arthropoda > Insecta > Coleoptera > Buprestidae > Agrilus > Agrilus mali. Next base: position 17,754,615 of record CM055655.1, on the reverse strand, counting down.
GATACGGACGTTTGCCGTGGCAGAAAACGTCAAAATTGCAATTTTCGCTCTATTATTTCGATAAAACGGGAAAGCGTGCGGCAAATGCCGTAGATGCAACCGATTCAGCGATAACGGGAGTAGAGATTTGTAAAATTTCGTTTCGATGTATTGAGATGTTTAAGAGATATAAGCAATTGAAAACGGCAAAAACCACGATTTTGCGTTGTAACAATATTCCTGAAATCAATCTCCTCTCATAATACGACATCCCGAAACTAGCTGACGATTGAAACGTCCAGGGAAAAGATTAAACCGCAGAAGTGTACTACTTTAGATGTCCTGGATGTTATCGTTTAATTGTTTAATTAAAAATTGTTCATTTTGACGTTTTTGAGTTGGAATTGAACGATTGAAATGTGGATGGGTACAAATGTAATTGATTGTTATGTATGTGTTAACCTCAAAATTTTGACGTCTTAATTGAGTAAATCAGACACAAAGTTAACAGTTTTGATGTAAATAATAATTTTAACACTAAATCAATAGGGTTTTGCTTAGGTTACGGTATGAATTGGTCGCTATGACTAAAATATTTGAAGTGCAATGCCCCACCGAAAAGTGCTATGCACCACCAAAAGGGTTTTGCTTAGGTTACGGTATGAATTGGTCGCTATGACTAAAGCGTTTGAAGTGCTATGCACTACCGAAAAGTTCTATGCACCATCAAAAGAGTTTTGCTTAGGTTACGGTTTGAAATGGTTGCTATAATAAGTGTCTGAAGTGCTATGCACCATCAAGAGGTTATGATATGAAATAGTCGCTATGATTAAAACGTTTGAAGTGCTATGCACCACAGAAAAATGCCATGCACGATCAAGACGGTTATGCTTAGGTTAGGTATGAAATGGATGCTGTGATAAAAAGGTTTGTGCTATGCACTACCAAAAGGCTATGGTATGAAATGGTCGCTATCATTAACTGACTAAAGTGCCATGCATCATCAAAAATCCAAATTTGGAGGGGTTACACTTGTAAATTTAATAATAAAGCAAAGGAAATATACTTTTGACATTATGATTTAAAAAAAACCGGCAAAATTAAATTGAACCAAGTGTAGGTAGTACTACAATGCATATCGTACCAATGTGAGAGCAAGCAAGATCTCATACTATTGTGACTCAGAGACAGGGGGTGAAATCAGTGTCTACGAACATCAAAGAGATTTTAGACTTTTTCTAATCATGAAGACGTGAAGAAATGGTGTACTGACATTGTTAGATATACAAATATTTATATTAAAATGATTCAAAATCGATTTTTAAGAGATGAAGGCTTTAATGAGATCGATATTGTAGAACTAAAGACATTTATTGGTTTTTTATATACATAGCCCAATAGATTTTGCTATAGTTACAAATTTAGGCTTACATTTTCAACGGAGTTATAACTCTTTTTGAGTCTTTATGCAATCTTACCATGAAACTCGGTTTGACTTTGAAGGTCACGATCTAGAGTCTAATTTAAATATCTGTAACTTCAGTATTCGAAATTTTAGTGAAAAATCTTAATTTTAATTTGTTAATGCGATTCCTTTGTATTCGAAAAACGTCAATTTCAAGTCCTTGTGATAGATTTTATAATTTTTATTCTTTTTAGCAATATAAGCTTTTGTATCTTTACACTGTAAATACCTTATAACGTCATTCGTTATAACAATAAACTTCTTATAACGCTGAAATGGGCACAATTTGGTTGGTTTACTGTAAAAGCTACATATTGATACACTCGCTATACCGCAACAGTCATTCTCTCTATTATGATTAAATTTGTTCATGTTTAGGCGTCAATAAATATATAAAGTTGAATTTAAGTTACCTATGACGCGTTCCAGAAGGTTCGAGAATTGCTGGACGTTTCGAGAGTCACCTAGAAACGTCCATTATACTATACCATATAAGGAACAGCGTTGGACAGTTTGACAGTTTCTTGGATAGAAGAGAGTGACAGCTATAAGTGAGAAGAGAAGAATAAGTGACTTAAGAGCGAAATAGTTATTGAATTGTTGTTGTGTTCGAATTGATTTAATAAAAAGTGTTGAGAAAAATACGTAATATATATATTACGTAACAATTGGTGTCAGGAGTGGGATTAATGCCAGTAACAAGAAGTCAGGCGGCAAAAATGGAGAATCAGATGAAATTATTGATGGAAATGCTTAAAAAAATGAAGGAAGAAATAAAGGCTGGCCAGGAAGAAATGAAAGCAAGCCAGGAAGAAATGAAGGAAGAAATTGAAGCAGGCAAGGATGAAATGAAGACAGACCAGGAAGAAATGAAGCAAAAAAGTAAAGCAGACAAGGATAAAATGAAGGCAGGCCAGGAAGAAATTAAGACAGACCAAGAGAAATTGATCAAAGATATGAGAACAATAAAAATTGAGCAAGAAGGTTTGAAAGAACAATTAAAAGAAGTAAGAGTAGAAGTTAAAGGAAGTAAGAGTAGAAGTTCAAGAGGGGTTAAAGTAAGGGCCGTGCACAGAAAATTTCAAAAGGAATTAGACGAAATAAAGGCCACCTAAATGTTCAAGAATACCCAAAACTAAACAAAATCGAAGAAGGAAGTGTAAGAATATCGAGAATAAAACCACCAACATTGGACGGGAAGGTCTCTTGGTCAGTCTATCTCAAACAATTCGACGCTGCTGCCAAGGCAATTGAGTTGAGTTTTGCAAGGTATACCAGAAATGCAACAAAACGATTTCAAAATTCTGGTGGACCGATTGGAGATGCGCTACGGCGATAAATACCTACAACAAATGCATCAGGCTCATTTAAAAAGTCGTTATCAACGTAGCAGCGAAAGCCTCCAACAATTCGAAGCGGACGTCGAAAGGCTTATGCGGTTGGCTTATCCTAGTGCCCCTCAAGACTTTACAGACCAGCTGTCCACCCAAATGTTTGTCGATGGAGTGCGAGATGTCGAAATACAGCAAACGTTAGAATACGTAGCTGCCAAACGAGCGTCTAAAGGACATGTGAGAATTCGACAGGCTGGGTTCAATTTTGATGACGACAGCGAGATATTTCGACAAGAAGTTTTAAAAATAGCTAAAGAAGTCATGTCTTCAAAACCGAAGGAAGGGGTGAGTGAGCGCCCACGCTGTTGGATTTGCGATAAATATGGGCATCTTTCACGCGATTGCGTCAAGAGGAAGTGAGAAATTACATGTTGGAATTGCGGACGTACGGGGCACTTGAGCTGCGGATGTGTATCTGGAGGAAGACAGACGTCAGCCGCTGAAAGAAGCAAACAGGAATACAATTTCAAAATTGATCATCGGCCAAGAAAATACCATGGTAATGCTGAAGCCCTGTCAAGACGATCATGCCCACGGAGTAGCCAGCATTATTCTTCGGTGGAACGAAAGGAAGAGTTAGAACAAGTTCTATGCCTACATACCACCGTAGACAGACAAGAGAATTGGGAAGACGCAGTGTTGATTGAGGAACAGCGAACCGATGATGACGTAGGACCCATTATGAAATGGAAGGAGACTGGAGAACCTCGACCAACATGAGCGGACGTAAGCCCTATGAGTACTATGGCAAAATGTTATTGGGCCCAATGGGATCATCTAAAGCTCGAGAATGGAGTTCTTAAAAGAATCTGGGAAAGTCCGGATGGGATCAAAAAGCGACTACAAGTTGTGTTGCCCAAGAAGAAGACGAAAGAAGTAATAAAACAGCTGCATGCTGGGACTTGAGGTGGACATTTTGGGGTGGAGAAGACCTTAGAGAAAGTACGTGAACGGTATTATTGGGTGAACGATAGATTGGATGTGGAAGAATGGTGTAGAAAATGTACCATTCGAAAGAATAGCCATGGATATCGCTGGTCCCTTTCCCCTAACTGAAGATGGCAACCGCTACATCCTCGTTGTGATGGATTACTTCAGCAAGTGGCCCGAATCCTATGCAATCTCCAACCAGGATGCAACCACCGTGGCGGAGGCAATAATAAATAACTGGATCAGCCGATATGGAGCTCCTATGGAGATTCACACTGACTAGGGCCGAAATTTTGAATCCGAGATATTCGAACTGGTGTGTGAATTGATGGGAATAAGGAAAACTAGAACGACTCCGCTGCATCCTCGGTCTGATGGCATGATAGAGCAATTTAATGCGGCTATAGAAAACAACTTCGTTCGTGAACGATCATCAGACCGACTGGGATCGCCACATTCGCCAATTTTTAATGTTGCTTTTGTTATTTTTCATTGCCTTGAACATTTATTTTATTACTTTTGAATTGCGTTCTTTTTAGGGAAAGATGATTAGACCACCAGATTTGGATGGAATACATACGATAATACAAAACAAGTGCTGGTATAGCACGAATGCCAGGAAAACTTATATTTAATTAGAACCGTATGTTTATATTAAAAATGTTATGAACTTGATTGTTTTTCATCTTCCCTCCAAATAACGATAACTCTCTACAACGATAAAAAATGCTCGGTCCCTTGAAATTCGTTATAATGTGTTTACACTGTATTTGTAATGTAATGTATTTAATGTATTATATGCCAACCAAATAAATACACCATTGTACACGGTAATTAACGTAGAAAAAGTACGCACTCCCTTTAACCCTCAGTTTACTTTGTCCCAATATATTATTCCGATGTCCTTGCTTTTAGTTTTACAATGCAAATGTTTTTTTGCATTGTTCGCATGGTAGACTTTCCACTTACCTTTAAAAGCTTCATTAGAAATTGATGATATCGTATTGTGAGAGACATTTAGATTTAAGAGCTGTAACAATCCTTCAAATGCTTCTTCACTAACGTTAGATATGTGATTGAAAGATAAATCCAGTTCCAAAAGTACTGGTAGATTTCCAAATGATTTTCGTGCTAGGTATGATAATTCGTTTCCCTTCAAAATAAATTTATATTAGAGAAAATTAAATCTTTATATAGGTATATAAAAGAAACACCATATAAAAAAAAGTAAGTCACATTTAATTTATTGAAGAATAACAAATAAGATGAAAGGATAACACGCCATTCTGCATATATTGGAAATAATTTCATAAAGAAACAGAGAAGATTTTTACCAAATTTTATATATACATGAGGAGAAATATAAGTGGTCTTCTGTTATTTATACATGTAATGTTAGCAATTTATGAAATAAACAACCCAACTCCGACGTCGGTGTAATTCTTAGTGCATGCATTCGATATAAACTCATGATATTATAACCGAATAAGAGGGTAAGTCCATGCGCATAGTATATTCTACTTATTTGTTCTGCTTCCAACATGTGACATATTTTAAACAGTGTTCGTATTTCAGTTTGTTTACTGTTCTTTAAATCGAGATATTTTAGTTATTTTGTGATTGTACTATATTATACCTCTTTAAAACAATGGTTTACTATGCAGTGGTAGAAACTATTCGTCTAATTACCGATGCTTTAGCTTTGCCAGTTTCCAAGAAAATTTGCAATTTATGGGCGCCAAAATATCAGAAAAAAAAGAAAACTAGGATATGTTCGAATCATTTTTCGGAATATAGTTATTGTGACAAAGAAAAACTTTTGCAACTGCTTAGAAGTAAGTGGAAGTTAAGATCTTCAAAAGCTGAGATGTGTAAACATAAAAACGCAAATGAAAAAAATGAAAAAACGAGATTTAATTAAAAATATATATATAACCGAAACTTAAAAATCAATAGCCTACAGTGTGTTGTAGTAATTTGACGAATTTTAGGACATACCACGTTTTTTAATTATATAAACAATCATGATAAAGAGGGGGAGGGGTTAAAGCTCATTTTAAATATGCCATTTGATCCAAAGGGATTATGAAATCTTTAATTTGTTATCAATGGGAGACGGAGATACAGCGGGGTGGAAGATAGTGGGAGTATCCAAAAAGGCTCACACAGGTATTCATCGTACTAGCACACATATAAAGCATGGTCAGAATTTTACAGCGATAAGACTTCTGGAAAACATACTACAAGACAAAACACAGAAATTAATATTGTAACGATTCTGTGGGGGGTAAAAACACGCGAAAAGTATTAAATTATTTATTGACTATGAAACACTTAAAATTAACAAAACGAAACAGGAACTAGAACTGAATTAACAAACGGAAACTAAAACTAAATTAACAACAAATTTCTACAGTCTACAACTTATTCTATACACTTCAGTCACTAATTTATTTTACACAATTTATTTGGATCATACTCAATGCTATTTATTTGTTCGCCGAAAGGTCTCGCCCTGCAATATACTTTCCTCTGTCTATCGTCTAGCGACCGATCTCCTTTTAAAGTCAATAGCAGTTCTGGAAACAACTGGAGGTTTTTGGCGGTCTTTCGCGGACGTATCGATCCCAGACGCGGCACCCGTACACAGCTCACCAACACGAGAATACACACACATGCGTCGCGGAGACTTATAATCTTCTCGCGAACTGCTGGACGGTTACATTCAATATTATCCTCTGGTAGACAATAAGGCAAGATATTTTAAAACCCTCATTTGGCATATTCAGGCACATGCTTAATCACTCAAACCATTGTCACAAACTGCGAATTCATGGGATTATCTGGCCAGAAGAAATTTAGATTACACAGAGCAAGAAGAGTGAGAAGAAAGTATAAAAGGCAAAATACCATGAAACATGCCTAAGTGACTTCGCAATATTCTTGATCTTACTATAAGAATGCTTAGACAAACATCAATCAAGTCCAAGAGAGACAGTTCGTTAAAGCAGAACCAACAAGACAAAAGCAAAATAAATAAGAAAAGAATGTGGCTGTGGTGGTAACATCATATTCATAAAATTATTGTAACGGCAATTATAGTATTGTGACGTACGTGTCATTTTAAAAGAAGCTGACACGCGCCGACTGCGAAAGTTGAGTGAATGTTACCTATGACGCGTTCCAGAAGGTTCGAGAGTTGCTGGACGTTTCTAGAAAAACCTAGAAACGTCCATAATACTATATAAGGAGCAGCCTTGGACAGTTTGACAGTTTTTGATAGAAGAGAGTGACAGAGATAAGTTCGAAGTGAAGAAAAGCGATTAAAAAGCGAAGTGGCTATTGAGTTGTTGTTATTATCGAAATAGTTATTGAATCGCTGTTGTGTACGAATTAATTTAATAAGTGTTGAGAGAAAAATACGTGATATTGTAAATTACGTTACAGTATACTTCGTTGTGAAAATATTTTCAAACTTTTTCCTTATAACCAAGTTACTAATGCCGAGCATTGAAATGTGGTTATATTTATCGTATAGTACATTTGGTAAGAAATAACTTACGTAAAAATGAAGAATCGCAAGGCACTTGGTGAAACATAATTTTAAATTAAAAAAAAAAATAACACGACTTTAGTTTCACAAAATTTATTTAAAATAATTACAGGACTCTGACAAATGTTTCGGCTATTATGCCATTATCAAAGAGATTACAAATAAAACTTAAAGAGTACAATATTTGTACATGGCTTGTTGCTAAGAGATTTAGTAAGGGTGAAAAGTTATATTCTAATTGGTCATTGGTAATGAGCTTGTTATTGTGCTGGGCTTTAATTATTTCTAGAATTTCCAGTAAATTTAAACGTTTACTTTTCGGAACGTTGTGAAGCAATTTAATATTGTTGACATCTAAAGAATGTTTATTTACAATACAATGTTCTGAAAAACCAGTACATTTATTAAATTTTTGTATAGATTTTAAATGATCATCTACGCGACATTTCAAGGAACGGCCAGTTTGTCCAATATAAATTGCTTCACAATTTTCGGATTTTATTTCATATACACCAGATTTACAAAGTAAATTTACTTTTTCTTTATTATTAGCTAACAAAGATCTTAAATTAATTTTATTTACACACATTGTATGAATATTCAGTTGTTTTAACTTATTACAAATTTTATGACTTATATTCGGTATATGGTTGATTAAACAATAATTCTGTACATTGGTATTATAGGCCATCGGTGTATAAATTTTTTTCTGTAATAAAGAATTTTTCTTTTTTATGATTAATTTGCTAATGAGTGAGGGTTCATAACCGTTATTTATGGCTAAGGTTTTAATAATATTTAATTCTTTTTTATATTCGGCTGAATTTAAAGGTAACGATAATAACCTATGTATAAACGAATGGAAAGAACTTAATTTTATATTATATGATTGGTAAGAATTAGCATGTGGTAAAATATCGGTAAATGAAGGTTTGCGATAAATTCCAAAATAAATATGGTTATTGTTTGTATTTAGAGTTAAATCAAGAAAATTCAGTGACTTGTTGGTCTCTACTTCATTTGTAATCTCTTCGATAATGGCATAATAGCCGAAACATTTGTCAGAGTCCTGTAATTATTTTAAATAAATTTTGTGAAACTAAAGTCAAGTGTTATTTTTTCCTTTTTTAATTTAAAATTATGTTTCACCAAGTGCCTTGCGATTCTTCATTTTTACATATTGTTAATGCCAGCAAAGCATCCCTCGCAGTGTTCTACAAAAAGTGCTTAATAAAATTCAAAAAGTGCAATAATCATATATGGTTTAACTTCATGTGCTTAAGAAACAAGATATTTCCACGTTATATGAAAATTAAGTGCAATCACAAATCACGAGAAGCCCAGAAAGCTGTCTACCAAGCTACGAAATTTTGGATTAATTTAGAAATAAAAAAATGGTACCAGATCAGAGATAATCTATCCACCCATTTAAAGTTAATTCACATAGAATTACTTAATAACTACAACAACATAGAATTCGACTTAATAGATTTCCAAGTTAGAGAAGAGGCGAATAGAATTGCTCATCTACAATATATGTCTCAAAGTAAAAAACTCCAATCCATCGTAGACCAGAAGAATAGGAGCTTGGAAAAAGGATCATGCAACAACCACCAAGACACACCAGAAACCATAAGTATACCAGAATTCTACAACAGGGTACAAAATCTATCTAATGTAACCTTTAACCAACTTGAAATCAATCTTTTAAACAAAGGCCTTAAGTATTGTCCTAACATAAACAATAAAAATAATTTAATTTATTTAGCAATCAACACCGAATTAGCGTTAGATAACCTACACTCTCTTAATTCAAAAAACTTAGAAAAAATTCTCTTCTCAAAAATGTTTAGTAATCATAATTCTATTAGACCTAACTTCAATGAAATTAAAATATTAAAAAGCATTCAACAGAAAATTAAAGATAATAATTTGAGCATATGTAAAGCTGATAAGGGTAATACAGTAACTATTTTAAATAAACCTGATTATATTAATAAAACTTTAACCTGAATTGAAAATGAAAATTTCAAACCCCTTTTGTCAGACCCTACATTCAAATTTCAGTCAGAAATAAAAAAAGCTCTAAAAGATAGTCCTAATATTTTTACAGATAAAGATAAATATTTTTTAACCACTATGAACCCTCAATCTCCGGTTCTATACAGTTTACCTAAAATTCATAAATCAGGTTTCCCTATGAGACCGATAGTATCATACATTAATGCCCCTGCTCATAAACTTTGTAAAAGATTAAACTCGGTTTTACCTAATTTACTTAATTTTAACTCCAATTACGCTATAAAAAACTGCATAGAACTTGTAAACAAAATTAAACATTTAAAAATACCAGTTAATGCTAAATTAGTATCTTTTGATGTTACTAATTTATTTCCTTCAATTCCTCAAACCCCCTTACTAAAAATTGTTTCTCATTTAATTAATAATAACCAAAATTTATCTATATCCCAGAAACAAGTTTCTAGTTTAAATCAATCCTATTTTAAATTCAATAATAAACACTATAGACAACTTAACGGTTTACCAATGGGGTCGCCCTTATCACCTTTACTTAGTGAAATATTTATGTCCAATTTTGAAAATAACTTATTTGCTCTGAAAAACAACCTTTTGAACCACATGCTCTTTTACACGAGATACTTAGACGATATCCTTTGCATCTGGACAGGTTCTGACAGACAATTAAAATTATTTTTGAACCTTTTAAATTCATTCTACGATTCCATTAAATTTACCTGTGAAGTAGAGACCAACAAGTCACTGAATTTTCTTGATTTAACTCTAAATAGAAACAATAACCATATTTCTTTTGGAATTTATCGCAAACCTACATTTACCGATATTTTACCACATGCTAATTCTAACCAATCATATAATATAAAATTAAGTTCTTTCCATTCGTTTATACATAGATTATTATCGTTACCTTTAAATTCAGCCGAATATAAAAAAGAGTTAAATATTATTAAAACCTTAGCCATAAATAACGGTTATGAACCCTCACTCATTAGCAAATTAATCATAAAAAAGAAAAATTCTTTATTACAGAAAAAATTTTATACACCGATGGCCTATAATACCAATGTACAGAATTATTGTTTAATCAACCATATATCGAATATAAGTCATAAAATTTGTAATAAGTTAAAAAAACTGAATATTCATACAATGTGTGTAAATAAAATTAATTTAAGATCTTTGTTAGCTAATAATAAAGAAAAAGTATACAATTAAGTTTGACGAAATGAAGTTGACTTCGAAATGTTGCATAACAGAACAAAAGTAAGGTCACCAGTGAATAACTATAAAGAAATTATGTAACCATTGTATTAAATATACTTTCCGAAAATGCAATTATTTGATTACTAAGTAAATTTTTTTAATTTCAGCTTTCTACTAATTATTTAGTCTATTAAGAAATTTTCAATGCGTTACATGTATCTTATGATTTACGAGTCAGTTGGAAGCGCAAATCAGACGCCACTGACGAAACGAGTCTAAAGAACATGCAACTTCTAGACTATGCGGTTTATTAACATCAAAATCAAACACAAAAGCAAATTGCTAAAAGTTTCCACTGTCCGTTGATGGATTTGTGATGTCCTGAGTCGGGTCTAAAGGCCGTCGTCACTTGGAATTGCTCCGTTACATTAAGCTAGTATGAGTGGCGAGTATTCCTTCCACCTCCGATGCTAGATGTATACTGGCGACTTCTTCTAGTTTTTAGGCTTTCAAGGCCGGCATATATCGATGCAGTGTTTTCTTCCGGGCTTTTTGGCCGTGGTCCGTGGAATTTGACTTTTCCAAACGTTTCGCCATTCCTTACTGACGACATCCTCAGTGGTGACTGAGCGGGTATTGAGTCGTAACTCATGCAGATTGAGAACATGTTGCCCTACTTATACTGCATTTGTTACGGTAAGTGGTTTTATGGTTCACTGCGTCTATGATTTGCTGATCCGGTCTTCTTCGATTGGTAGCACATTGTTTATTTTTCAGTGTAGGTTTCGAAGCTTTGCTGATATGTAACCCATCATCTCTGTTTATGTTATTAGAATGTTGTTTAATTTCCAAAGTGTCACGTCTAGCCAAATTGTAAAATCCTAAAATTCTATCCAGGACAGTTGTATCTTTGAACTGTATGATGTGGCCTTCCTCAAGCGCGTGCTCAGCTATAGCTGATTTCTCTGGTTGAAGTAATCTGATGGCTCGTTCGTGTTCTTTCCTCCTTGTCAATATGCTGAGATGCTTCATCCCACCGTAGTCTTTACCACATTCACAGGGTATACGGTAAATTCCTAATGTTATAATAGATCCAGAGGGTCCTTTGCTGATAGAAGTTCATCTCGAATCTTGCGGGTGGGTAGAAATGTTGCTTTTGTTCCCTTTTTTCCAAGAATCTTCGCTATCCTATCCGTGATATTTTGAATATAAGGGAGACAAATTGTGATTTTTTTTCTTAATTCTGGCTGTAGGTGTTTCCTGTCCCCGATGAGTTTTGCCCTGTTTACCAGTGTTTTGACGACTGTCCTTTTTTGGGCTGGATGGTGGTTGGAAGCAGCGTTCAGATATTTATCTGTATGTGTGGCTTTCCTGTAAACACCGTGAGAAAGTTGGCCTATAGTAGTTCTTTTCACAATAACGTCAAGGAACGCAATCCTTCCATCTCTCTCCTGTTCTTTTGTGAAGCATATGTTTTGATGCTTGACTGTTCAGGTGTTCTAAAAATTTGTTTAGCTTATCTTCTCCATGTGCCCAAACGACGAAAGTACCATCCACATATCGATAACAGTGAGTCGGTTTATATTTGACTGTCTCTAAGGCTGTCGTCTCAAAAAACTCCATGTAGAAATTTTCGATTAGTGAGCTAAGTGGGCTATCCATTGCTATCCCGTCGACTTGTTTGTAGAAGTTTTGATTGCTTAGAATGTAGCTGGGCACCAGGCAGTGTGCGACTTTTGTCAGACCCTACATTCAAATTTCAGTCAGAAATAAAAAAAGCTCTAAAAGATAGTCCTAATATTTTTACAGATAAAGATAAATATTTTTTAACCACTATGAACCCTCAATCTCCGGTTCTATACAGTTTACCTAAAATTCATAAATCAGGTTTCCCTATGAGACCGATAGTATCATACATTACTGCCCCTGCTCATAAACTTTGTAAAAGATTAAACTCGGTTTTACCTAATTTACTTAATTTTAACTCCAATTACGCTATAAAAAACTGCATAGAAATTGTAAACAATATTAAACATTTAAAAATACCAGTTAATGCTAAATTAGTATCTTTTGATGTTACTAATTTATTTCCTTCAATTCCTCAAACCCCCTTACTAAAAATTGTTTCTCATTTAATTAATAATAACCAAAATTTATCTATATCCCAGAAACAAGAATTAAAATTACTCTTAGAAACTTGTTTAAATCAATCCTATTTTAAATTCAATAATAAACACTATAGACAACTTAACGGTTTACCAATGGGGTCGCCCTTATCACCTTTACTTAGTGAAATATTTATGTCCAATTTTGAAAATAACTTATTTGCTCTGAAAAACAACCTTTTGAACCACATGCTCTTTTACACGAGATACTTAGACGATATCCTTTGCATCTGGACAGGTTCTGACAGACAATTAAAATTATTTTTGAACCTTTTAAATTCATTCTACGATTCCATTAAATTTACCTGTGAAGTAGAGACCAACAAGTCACTGAATTTTCTTGATTTAACTCTAAATAGAAACAATAACCATATTTCTTTTGGAATTTATCGCAAACCTACATTTACCGATATTTTACCACATGCTAATTCTAACCAATCATATAATATAAAATTAAGTTCTTTCCATTCGTTTATACATAGATTATTATCGTTACCTTTAAATTCAGCCGAATATAAAAAAGAGTTAAATATTATTAAAACCTTAGCCATAAATAACGGTTATGAACCCTCACTCATTAGCAAATTAATCATAAAAAAGAAAAATTCTTTATTACAGAAAAAATTTTATACACCGATGGCCTATAATACCAATGTACAGAATTATTGTTTAATCAACCATATACAGAATATAAGTCATAAAATTTGTAATAAGTTAAAAAAACTGAATATTCATACAATGTGTGTAAATAAAATTAATTCTAAATCTGGTGTATATGAAATAAAACGCGAAAATTGTGAAGCAATTTATATTGGACAAACTGGCCGTTCCTTAAAATGTCGCGTAGATGATCATTTAAAATCTATACAAAAATTAAATAAATAAATAAATGTACTGATTTTTCAGAACATTGTATTGTAAATAAACATTCTTTAGATGTCAACAATATTAAATTGCTTCACAACGTTCCGAAAAGTAAACGTTTAAATTTACTGAAAATTCTAGAAATAATTAAAGCCCAGCACAATAACAAGCTCATTACCAATGACCAATTAGAATATAACGTTTCACCCTTACTAAATCTCTTAGCAACAAGCCATGTATAAATATTGTACTCTTTAAGTTTTATTTGTAATCTCTTCGATAATGGCATAATAGCCGAAACATTTGTCAGAGTCCTGTAATTATTTTAAATAAATTTTGTGAAACTAGTCAAGTGTTATTTTTTCCTTTTTTAATTTAAGAAATAACTAATAAACTAACAGGAGGACATTACAAAATGGTGGATAATAATAAATAATTAGCCACTAACGTAATGGGAGAGCGTGTCACCTAACCAATGATGTGAAAACTTCTTCAACTGAAGAATGATTCTGAAAAGTATCCTCTATCTCAAGAATGATAAGAAAGTGATGGATACTCCATCGAAGTGTGGCTGGAAACTAAGTAGCTTAACTACTGACATTTTATAAAGAGTTGAAGACAATCCCATCCTTTACTTCAATTATTTGTTGAAACATTTTGTAGATACAAGTATTACTTTACATGTTTAATATTTTTACCTACGTTCGATTCTATTTTTAAAATTTGATTCAATTTCATAATTTTACACAGCTCTAGTATTTTCGTAAAATAAGGTTCCAGAAATGATCATCAATAAATTCAACGTTTCGTAATATTTTACTGCTTGTCTACGAAACTTTTCTTTACACATGACTTCTAATTAACTTCAGATATTATAGTGTGGTGAAAATATGATCCATATTGTGAGGGACGTGGCGTTTTGTGTGTAATTGACGCGCCGACTACGAAAATAAGTGCAATTTACCGACGCGTGTTTCATGAGGTTCGAGAAACAGTTGCTGAACTTTTCGAGAATCGCCTAGCAACGCCCACAACACTATATAAGCGACGGCGATGGACAGTTTGACAGTTTTTGACAGTAGTAGTTGACAGTTAAGAGCGAAAAGCGAAGAAACAGTGATTACGGAAGTGAAATAGTTGTTAAATTGTTGTTATTTTGTGTTCAAGTTAATTAATGAAAGTGTTGAAAAATACGTGATGTTTAAATTACTTAACAATATTGTAATTATACCCCTATCATTAAAACTCACCTTCAAATAAATGTGCTGTAGGGAACTAAGATCAGATAGAGCAGCCCATGGAACATTTCTGATTCCATTAAAACTTAAGTTTAACTCTTTCAAGGTAAGCAAATTTTCAAAGGTCCCTTTCTGAAGGCTGTCTTCGAGTTTGTTAAAACTGAGATCCATACTAAGGAGAGAGTTCATCGAGGGCCATAGCTTCTGAGGCAATGCGCTTAATTTGTTATAAGAAATGTCAAGATGAGAAACAGAAATGGGTAGCTGAAACAAATTCTGTAGATTGTTTCCTTTTACTAACAGGGTTCTTGTACTACTTAGTCGTGTAAGTGCACTTCTGGCAATGTCGTCTAATTGATTGTAATTTAGATTCAAATGTAAGAGCGTAGGAATTGTGCCGAATGTTCCCGGTTTGATTGTTTTGAGTTGGTTATAACTTAAGTCTAATGTTCGTAATGAAAACAAAGTTTGAAAAACTGCATTGAAAATTTCTGTTACTTTATTATGAGAACAATCTATAGTGTGTAACTCGTACAACTTAGGAAAAGTTGCTTTTGGTATTGTAGTTATTTGATTGTAAGACACATTTATAATTTTTAAACCATGCATATGAGTTAGCGGGATCTGTAAAAAAATAAAAAATCACTAAAATTAACAAATAATAAATAATTATAGAAAAGATTGATTTTACCTGATTCATTTGTGATAATAAATTGTGAGCTAGTTGTAATTCAGTTGCGTAACTAATTTCATCAAAGCTCCTAGGAGGAATTCCACTTATTTTATTATTCGATAAATCAAGAACTGTTATATTAACACAATTTTGAAATGCCGACTCCTCAATTTTAGAAATTTTATTTTTTGATAAATTGATATGTGCTAAATACAGATCCCTGAATGCGAATTTCTTGATTTCGGAAACTTCGTTTTCTGACACGTCAATAACCTAAAAGTTTTAATGGATGTATTAGTCATAAGTGCCATAATTACACTTTCCTAAAACATACGCGTTTTCTATATGATTGAAAAGAGTACTAAATAAGTTGTATATTATAGATATCTAAATACACAAATCTAGTATAACAATATCTTTGACATCAGCTTGTCTTTTCCAATGAAAAATTAGTGAAAATCGAGAAAGGTAAAATATAATGTTCCAATTTGCGGAATTGAATTAACAAGATATTGTATTTGTTAATTCTACAGCTTGTTAATACTTTAATAAGTGAATGTAAGTTGATCTACAGGGTATATTTACCATAATGCGGGAAAAGGTCTTAAAATTTTGCATTATTGTAGAAGTTATGTTATGCTTAACGTGCTTAATTTCGATATAATTAGAAATTTATGAAAATATTTAGTTTTTATTTTCACTTTTTTCTCAGTTCTATCCGCATTGTAATAAAAGGAAATAGACTGCCTCCCCCCTGTTTTTTTATCGAAATATTTTCCTGTACTGTCACGTTATTTCGGGCGGTCACTTGAGTCCGGGATTCCCGGTATTTGAAAGCGAGATCGAAAATATTATCTATGGGAGAACCTATAAACTTTGTGATAGTAACTGACGCCTTTTCCATCTAGTATAACCTGATTGATAATTGAATTATAAATAATCCACATAAAGGTAGTAGCTATCGGAGTTGGGGTCAATTTGGCATCAGCAATAACGTTTAGATTTTTTACCTCAATAAGATCATAGACTACTGACACATTTTCCATTCAGTTTGAGCGTAACGGATGGTTATAATTCTCATTTATATGTTGAGAATGATACGCGAAACAAATGTCAACGGATAATTTATTTCAAAGAATAAAATGTCAAAATTAATTGGATGAAATATGCCAATCATTGTTTATCTGAATAGCACAAATGTTGAAAGTGTAATTTTTAAGAACAGTAAATAATTCTTACAAATAATACTATAGCTACATACCTCCACGAATTTTAAATTGTCAAACATCTGATAGTCGACTTTTGTAAGACGGTTCCTTGCTAAGTCAATAGTTCCAATTTTTGAGATTGTTCCAAAAGTTTCTCTTCCAATTTCATTTATTTCGTTGTCTGAAATATATAATCTCCTTAGAAATCGAAGTCCTCTGAAAGAATTTGAATCGAGTTTCTTTATTCTGTTGTAAGACATGTTCAACAGTTTGAGAATAGAGTTCCTCGCAAAAGTTCCCCTGAAACAAGAGTATTTATCATTGATTTCTTTTAGGTTGGGTTAGCAAATTCAGTGATACCAAAAGGCACTTGAAATACGTTTCACTTAATTTACTTACTTCTATGCGTTTTGCGCATTATTAAATTATAAAAAAATATACATATTATTCATTGTATATTATGATAAATTCAGTTTTATATTATTACTGATGACTGCTTCATAGAATGAAATACGTAGTATCTTTAAATTAGTTAAAATACTTTTCACCAAGTGCTAACAGTGACCATACTAAATATTATAAATTTGATTACTTTTTCCTGTTTTGTGACTTTTGTCTCAGGTTAGTAATCTTCAAAAGTCAAAATATAATTGTTGATTTTACGCTATTTACATTCCGGGACCAAAATATACAATTAAGTTTGACGAAATGAAGTTGACGTCGAAATGTTGCATAACAGAACAAAAGTAAGGTCACCAGTGAATAACTATAAAGAAATTATGTAACCATTGTATTAAATATACTTTCCGAAAATGCAATTATTTGATTACTAAGTAAATTTTTTTAATTTCAGCTTTCTACTAATTATTTAGTCTATTAAGAAATTTTCAATGCGTTACATGTATCTTATGATTTACGAGTCAGTTGGAAGCGCAAATCAGACGCCACTGACGAAACGAGTCTAAAGAACATGCAACTTCTAGACTATGCGGTTTATTAACATCAAAATCAAACACAAAAGCAAATTGCTAAAAGTTTCCACTGTCCGTTGATGGATTTGTGATGTCCTGAGTCGGGTCTAAAGGCCGTCGTCACTTGGAATTGCTCCGTTACATTAAGCTAGTATGAGTGGCGAGTATTCCTTCCACCTCCGATGCTAGATGTATACTGGCGACTTCTTCTAGTTTTTAGGCTTTCAAGGCCGGCATATATCGATGCAGTGTTTTCTTCCGGGCTTTTTGGCCGTGGTCCGTGGAATTTGACTTTTCCAAACGTTTCGCCATTCCTTACTGACGACATCCTCAGTGGTGACTGAGCGGGTATTGAGTCGTAACTCATGCAGATTGAGAACATGTTGCCCTACTTATACTGCATTTGTTACGGTAAGTGGTTTTATGGTTCACTGCGTCTATGATTTGCTGATCCGGTCTTCTTCGATTGGTAGCACATTGTTTATTTTTCAGTGTAGGTTTCGAAGCTTTGCTGATATGTAACCCATCATCTCTGTTTATGTTATTAGAATGTTGTTTAATTTCCAAAGTGTCACGTCTAGCCAAATTGTAAAATCCTAAAATTCTATCCAGGACAGTTGTATCTTTGAACTGTATGATGTGGCCTTCCTCAAGCGCGTGCTCAGCTATAGCTGATTTCTCTGGTTGAAGTAATCTGATGGCTCGTTCGTGTTCTTTCCTCCTTGTCAATATGCTGAGATGCTTCATCCCACCGTAGTCTTTACCACATTCACAGGGTATACGGTAAATTCCTAATGTTATAATAGATCCAGAGGGTCCTTTGCTGATAGAAGTTCATCTCGAATCTTGCGGGTGGGTAGAAATGTTGCTTTTGTTCCCTTTTTTCCAAGAATCTTCGCTATCCTATCCGTGATATTTTGAATATAAGGGAGACAAATTGTGATTTTTTTTCTTAATTCTGGCTGTAGGTGTTTCCTGTCCCCGATGAGTTTTGCCCTGTTTACCAGTGTTTTGACGACTGTCCTTTTTTGGGCTGGATGGTGGTTGGAAGCAGCGTTCAGATATTTATCTGTATGTGTGGCTTTCCTGTAAACACCGTGAGAAAGTTGGCCTATAGTAGTTCTTTTCACGTCCTTCCATCTCTCTCCTGTTTTTTTGTGAAGCATATGTTTTGATGCTTGACTGTTCAAGTGTTCTAAAAATTTGTTTAGCTTATCTTCTCCATGTGCCCAAACGACGAAAGTACCATCCACATATCGATAACAGTGAGTCGATTTATATTTGACTGTCTCTAAGGCTGTCGTCTCAAAAAACTCCATGTAGAAATTTTCGATTAGTGAGCTAAGTGGGCTATCCATTGCTATCCCGTCGACTTGTTTGTAGAAGTTTTGATTGCTTAGGATGTAGCTGGGCACCAGGCAGTGTTCGAATGGTGCGACTTCTTTATCCGAGAAACGCGTCCATAGTAGTTCCAAAGTATTTCACTTTGCCGAGTTATCGGTGTGCTCTGCGGCACGGTTGTCGGGAATGCACGGTGTGGAGGAGTACGTGTGAGAGTCAGGGTTGAATATCCATCATAACCCTTTATAACCCATATGTTGCAAAATGTATTAATAGTTTATCATTTGACTAACCCCAGTAAAGATATCTTTAAAAACTACAACCAGCTACAAGAAACTTACATTTATCAATCCAATGCGAGTTTAATTATAATTTATATGAGCAGCTGAGTTTTGGGATATTAAACATTTTGAAATGTCACACACATATTTCTGTAAGGAAGAGCTCGACTATACAATGTTCTTTCGCAAAAATTACCAACATGATAACGTAAACGGTTGCTGTACAATGAAACTACAATTCAAGGATAATGTAAATATTAGATTTGAGATATTCATTGTTTATCGCAACAAACAATGGAGAAAGCAATATAAGAATTTTTTCCGTGAAAATCAGCAGATAGAACACATGTCTCAAATTTGATTTAATAATAGATACGCGGACATAATATACTGTCATCACGGCAATATAGCGAAAATGTATCATATGATTAATGTACACCCATATCAAAGAAATACATGCCGTCATGATCTACTACTAGACATGCGTCATTATCGCCTAAACACAATAACGTCTAGTACTACCTTTTTGGCAACTCACACATTACATCAAATTAACTTAAATTGTAAAGAAGAATGTCTACATTATTAATCGTTTCTATATGGACGATTTAATAACCGAAGCGAATAATAAAAATGAAGTTATTAAGCTAGAAGGTGAAATATGAGCGGTTTTGACAAATACAGGCTTTTGTCTAACGTAATGGCTTTTTCCGACAGTAGCGACCGACTATCAAATAATTTAGAAATTAAAATGAATTACAGTCAATTTTATAAAGACGTACGGATTCTCTTAGGATTCTGAAAATTGCCTCTTACTAAACACAATAAAATTTCCCTCCAGCGAGGGACTTGGGAGTTTTGAAGGACTTACTACAAAACGTTTACAGTTCCAGTTGGTCTATGAACTCTTGCGGGGCAGAGGGCTAAGCTGTCGTCAAGAAGCGCTCCGCACCAGACTCGATTCATTGAATAGTTTTTTCGTTACTTCATTGGTTACGACTTTTCAGTTGTGTCTGAAATACTTGTTAACTTGTTATACAAGTTTACGAACATTTAAATTCAAACGTAGACTGCAATATAAATGATAGGTATATTTCTGGATGTTTTATTTGCTGCTGATAATATATGCTGCTTAAAAGGTCACACTATGATCTCTAACCTGACTCACCCGCTCAAAAGATAGACCAGTAATCATATAAGCCAAATGTTGTAGTTTCCTGCCTTTATCAAATGTAATAAATACATCACCGCTTTTTAATTTGAATAGAAAAGCTATCGCCCAGAATCGTGCCTCGTAGCAACTAATACCTGAAGCTTTAAAAAGAAGAAACATTGAACCTAACCAGATTAGACTACTTAAACAGGAGAAAAATAATCCTGGAAGCCGAAGGCACTGAGAAGGAAGTGACCGTAAGCAGTGTGGTTCCGCAGGGATCGGTTCCTATCCCGACACCGTGGAATCTCATTTATGATAACCTACCTGTGTGAAAATGCTAGATGATGCCACACTGATAGGCTATGCAGATGACATTACCTTAATAGTAACGGCCAAAACTGAGGAGAGCTTCACAGATGTAGGAAATACAGCACTACTTCGAGTGACGAGTTCGCTGACCTAAAACCAGCTCCAACTAGCACCCAATAAAACTGAGGCAGTATTCTCCACATTAAAAACAAATACTAGCAATGCACATCAAAGAAAAGGTTGCCACAGTTACTCCCAGAAAGACTATAAAATAGTTAGACGTATGGCTTGACAAAACTTTTGCGGATATGTTAATCACGTACTGCGGAAATTTGAAGAAACTTCGGTGGCTCTGGCAAGTATAATGTCAAACTTCGGGGAGCCTAATGCTTCAAAAGAAATTCTGGCAAGTGTTATGTATTCACAATTACTGTATAGATTGCCAGTCTGGGTTTGGGTCCGTCATACCAACACACTAATGACGAGACCCTCACGAATGCAGCGGTTTACAGCGCTTAACAAACATCTCAACTGAAGCAGTGGGAGTCGTTGCAGCAATACCTCCAATAAAATCAGAGAGAGTACTTCCTCATACATGCTCTATCAGATAACGGATGCTTTAGATACAAAGGGTATTTATTTGACAATCGGATATGCATGACGGATTTCTTCTCATACAGAAAAAAGAATGTTCTGTGGCCGAAGAAGTCTTATTGTGATTTATATTTTAAATCATAGAAAATCTAAACTTCCAAAACATAAGGGCTGATGTCAATGGCGGCGGAAATGACCACAAAAATAGGAAAAGGACAGAGAGAAACGATAAAAGGACAAGAGGAAGTAAAAGCAGATGTAAAGCTGGGACAAGAAGGTATGAATGAAGAATAAAAAGCAGTTTAAGACAACAGGAAAAGGAACAGGAAAAGATGAAAATAGCACAAGAAGAAATGAAAGTGGAGCAGAAATAAATTAATCTTGAAATATGAAAGCAAAAGCAGAAATGAAAGCAGCCCAAAGGCCCAAAAAGAAATGAAGCCAGAAATGAAAACTGAAATATATACAAGGCGATAAACGATACTGAAGACTAAATTGGATACACAGATTTAACAAATAAAAGGAGAGATTGAAAGGCTAAAACTACCTACTACTGCGAGGAGTAATGACTTCAGTGTAAGGCCAGCAAGAATTACACCACCAACGTTCGATGGCAAAATCTTATGGTCCGTATTCCTGAAGTAGTTCAAAACAACGGCAGACAAAAACATGATCTGAATCAGAGGAGGTAAGGGCATTGACAATTTCTTTAAGTGAAAAAGCAAAAGGTAAACTCCATGGAATGTCGGAGCATCAACAACGTAGCTTCCACTATCTCGTGAGCCGTTTAGAAATCAGGTGCAGGATACACACCCACAACAAGTCTATCAGACACATCTGAAGAGCCGTAACCAAAAGAGCAATGAGACTCTTCAACAATTCGAGTCTGATGTGGAACGCTTGTAACGTTAACCTGCCTAACTGGCAATACAAACGTTTATTTGAGACCACCTAAATAGAGACTGCCATTCAAACAATGCACGACCTTCTAACAGCAATAAAAGGTAGTCGGAAAACCAAAATCAGCCAACGTTATAGGGGGCAAGTCGGCTCACTCTCACCAATGCCACGAAGAAGTCATCTCAAGACTGGATGGAACCAACCTACCATTCATAGAAGCATCCGTAAATCATCATGATGTTAAGATTGTTATTAATACAGAGGCATCCAACACCACAGTGCGATCTGATACGGTATTAAAATGGCGACTTCGGCATTTAGAAAAGAGGCCAATTTTAACAGTGGCTACTGGAGAGATGTCACCATTACATGGAAAATGCAACGTCGAAATAAGTTATTAAAATGTGATCCTATCCAGGTGGCTATTGGTATATTGGTGGCCGATTAGTGGAAGATGTCATCGTTGGCCTAGGCATCCTCCGAAAACACGGCATCAACCTCAGCCTCAGCACTTCCACAATACGAATCGTTGATAAGGAAATAGTAATGTCAAATACTAAATGATTGCTACATTTAATGTTATAGTAGAAGAAGATTAAGTGCTACCGAGTTACTTTGAAGGCATTTTAAAAGATAAAAGATGAATTGGTGGGAATAGTCGAACCACATAACCAGGAATTGGTACAGAGGGCAGTATTGGTGGGACATTCGCTCATAAGAACTGGAGCATCATAGATACCTGTTAGAACAGCCAACGTGAAAGATTTTGAGCGAAAGATCAGCAAAGTTAAGTTGAAAATATTTGAGCCAGTGGGTAGTTGAAAGAAGAACTTGAAGGAAAACCGAGATCACTTCCAACCACTTTAAACGAACTTGTGAAATGATTCTGTCACCACCTCGCCAAAGACCAAGTTAATTATTAAAATAAGTGCGTGCATGGAATTATCTTTATTTGTTCGTTATGAATACCAATGTAAATAAAAAAATATTGTTATTTATGATGGATGAAATTCAACTGTTATGAGATTTATCGAACCAAGCCATTTTACGTAAACTTGATCACCTTTTCTTTCCAAAACCACCAGGTTTAAAGTTAAATTACTGTAAATGTAGATTTATTAAACTTTAAAACGAATATTGCTCCTTCTAAAACGTAATTCGTGATAAAATTGGCACAACAGTACATCGATTCCATCAAGCAGGCTGCTAAAAAGCACTGAAACGCTCTCTTACCTTATATTTGGAGTGCTTCCCATTTCGTAAATTGGTTGATTTTTAACCATTTTGGGACTTACTTCTTAATTCATTTTGACTCAAACATTTACCATATATATATCATAATAAAAACTTTGAAGTGTTTAAAAGATATTCTTAGGTTTTGTATGTTTTCATACTTTTTGTTGTTTTTTAAGTTTTGTCCCCTAAATACTCGGCTTCTCTTCTTATTTTGCTGCTATCCATGATGTTGACTCGATCCTTTTCAGTTTTTTCTCTCATGCATTTTCAATAAACTGAACCATCTTTATTTTTATTTTTTATGCGAAAACCATAGGTCACCTCTATACAAAACACACAACCACCCTAGGTTTCAATAATATATATCTTTCCAAAAGGTTGCACAGTTACAAACAGTGTTTCAAAACTAAAGACAATGAGATAACTTAGATTTCTATTATATGCATTACTGAGTGCACCACAGAGGAATTAGATAATTAAGTGGATAAAATCTCAGTGAAATTTATATAATCATATTGTAACGTTCTTGGAGTTCAAAACGCAACTAATTTGTTAAAAGTTTATCAAAAGAATAAATAAAACTAATAAAACAAATTATTTATTTACCACACTACTACTGTTTACTCGCACTGCTATTTATTTTATTCACTCTTCGGTTTGACTATTTATTTGTTGTCAATTGAATTTATATCGCCGATGCGATCTCCCTTAAATACTTTTTAAGAGTTCTTCCAGAATTTGCAAGAACTTAATTGCTCTGTGTAAATTCTGCGAATCTATCGGCGGTGTTCCCGGGACCATTATCTTTCCTTGTGTCTGTCCGCGCCCATGTATGCACGTGTGGCCGAAAGCATGTACCTATGTGTATTTGGCGCTTCCGAGAGGCTTGTCGCGTTACAATATAATAAACAATATACGTATAATTATGATAAAAAAGGGTTACCCAATTAACTAAAATGACATTTATTTTAACAAGATCCTAACAACCTTGGGCTAGAACCACTACAGTCGGTCTACTTGATGCCAATAACAATTTCAAAACGTTTATAATTAGCGCAAATCGATGGAAGCTAACAGTCAAGCTTCAATTTCAAAAACAAAAACAGCAGAGCGCAAACTGATCGATTCCTGGTATTAGCCCAAACCGGTTGAGAGCAACCCGGTCGACACAGTAATGTAATGTACATATAGAAAATGGATTCATATTTCTTATCTTAACTATTTTAGTTACTCACCGCGGTAACTCTTTGATATAATTGTGGGAAACATTGCACCATCCAAGCTTTATTAAATCACCAACATGGATAACTTCTAGCCTACTGATGTTGTTAAAACTTAAATCCAGCACCTCCACGTCTCGTAAACCTTTAAATTGATTCTTCTTTAATTCTTGTATAGCATTTTTATGCAAGTCCAGTAATTTTAGTTTTTTAAGTGGCTGCAAGCTCTCAATTGGAACAGAATTTAGGTACCCATTTGTTATATGAAGACGAACAAGTTTATCACTTATGGAACCAGCAAATGCATTTTTAGGAAGCTCGCTGAGATAATGCCCCGAAATTTGAAGGTTGGTCAGATTACCTAGAATCTTCAATGATTAATAAATAAAAATACCATTAAAAAAACACTGAATATTAAGGATAATGCCAAAAAAGATTAATGAAAAACGTGGTTTTTGTTCTTTTTTATTACTTAATTTTCTATACATATATTACATAACATATTCTCGCACCGTGAAGACAGGAAGTAAAACTCCGTTAAAAAAATAGTTTATATTGTGTTAGCATGTGTGGAAAGGGTTAGTGCATAGGTAACCATGGCGAAGTAAGGTGCGTATACCTCGTTGCGTGTATTTTGTGTTATCAAATACAAAATACACACAACGACGTAAACATACACTTGTATAATTTGTTCAGTGGAGAAACCTACACAATAAAAATTCAATTCAACGAATTTGGGTTGTGTAAAGGTCGCAAAGTTGGGTCGGCACTAAAACAGGTACAATTTAAAAGTTGGTGAAACGAAACATTACCTCAGCCAATTCGGTCCCTATAGACGGCAATACAATATTAGTATACACCATGTGTTTATTTTATGAAAGCAACAATTTTTTTTATTTAGCTGAAGTAGCACGAACGATTACACGAAGTTCCAAAAAGACTTTGTTATACACAAAATAGATAAGTCACTCTTTTATCTTAATATCTTTCTAATCATATTTCTATTGTCGAAAATGAAACCTGCACATTCCTAAACATTTTGCAAAACGATGTCATAACAGTAAAAAAAGAAAGAAAATTTATAACAACCTTGCGTGACATCGTATAAACCTCTTACCTGAAATGCATTCGTGGGAAAAACTTTTAAAGATAAATTTAAAAGTCGAAGGTCATTAAGAGTATTATTAATTCCAAGAAAGGTATAGTCATCAATTGCATCAATTGGTGTATCTTCTATTTGTAGTAGTTTGATTTGTAAATTATAAAATAGACTTCCAAATAGTCGATCTACAAAAAGGAAACAAAATAACATGTGCACAAGTATATATATTTATGTACGTATACATATGCAATAATAAAATGGTTTTCTTGACTTAACTCTAAGGAATTTAATTAAACGTCAGTAGTTTCGACATATTTGTATTTATTTGCTATTCCCAGGTGCACAAAAGTCATTAAATACTTAAACATACAATACCTAATGTTGAATCAAAGCTGAAAGTCTCCCAAAGTGTTTTAAAGGGTTGTTTAAATTTCTATTTACATTAATAAATAGAGAATGAATGGGAAGCATTGTTGTTTGGCGTCATTCAAAAATATGAGTAGGGTAAGATAACCAATTCTGGCACAAAGGAGTTAGGATTTTGATTTGTAACGGTTGAAATGTGAATAAATTTGTGATGTAACATGTTATGTCCATGGATAGCTATGTGATCAGCAAATTTACCAAATATCACGCCACCTTCTAATTGCATAGTTTTCGATTATTAATAAAAGGTTAACGATCGTCAGTTTATTGAAACCCATATCAATCAGTTCATTCACATTGCTAGTGGAATTCCTATGTAATTTTGCAAATAAAATCTTTTAACAGCTGTTTGCACTTTTTTAAATAAACTCTATAACATCGAAATTATAACTAAAATAGAAAGGGAATAAAACGATGAAAAGTTTCAATTATAATTTTATTAGTCACAATTGTGTAGCCAAACATAGGCTTCTTCGGGTGAATTTTGTATGCACGTTTTTGAAGGATTGTATGGGATATGTATGCTTGAATTCCAATGATTTCAGAGCACGTATTTCTTTCTCTTCATAACCCACCCGCACATTATTAGACTTTTCAATAAAGGTTTCCATGTTTTACTAAGTTAACCACACTGAACTCTGCTAAACATCAACCGCTCCTTCGCTCGTTCGCACAACTTATGCACAACCCCCTTTCACTACATTATGCAATAAGAATACGTTGCTACTATTCATCATCTCAGTTGTAATGGAAAAGCAATCATGATCACTGTGTCGTCATTACTAATTTTAAGATATTTTGTGGTATCCGATGGTCATCTTTAATTCTTTAAATATTCTGCGCACGCTTCTCTAAAAAAAATTTTTTTTATATAGTTTCTCGATCATGGTATTACAAAATTATTTGTCCAATTTCATGATAACTTTCTGAACATTTACTTGCATTTTACGTAAACAACCAAATGTGTTTTTTTTGTTGTTCGTGTAGTCTGCCTAATTTCTGTTCTGGTGTTTCGCACACATGGGGTGTAATAACCATAAATACTCTTGAGCTGACGTGAGACCTGTTCTCATTTAGGTAAAATTTTTGTTACTTGTCTCGTAGATCGATTTCCTGTGGAAATTTTTCTTAGATGCGGCGTGGGTTCGATCAGTTTTGATGACGTGTTAGTACGACTCTTTAAAAGGGCTGCGACGTGATTTTTAAGGCGTTCAATAGATTCAATTCAACATTCAGATTCAGATTTTGAAATCCTAGTTTAAAATTTGTCTTGTGTTTTTATTTGTATTTTGTGTGTTTTTGAGTTTTTCTTTGTTTTGAGTTTTTGTTTTAAATTGGATTAATTACTTACATTTCTAACAGGTATGATAATTATTTTCTTATTTTTTTATCATTTTTATAATTTTAATTGTTTCAAATTTAATTTCACTTTTTATTGTTTTCTTTTATAACCATAGAAATTCTGTTCAATTGTTTTAAAATTTTTACATTAATTTCAATTCAGGTAAATCTCATTAAATTAAAGAAACTATTTTTTTTATAATTTCAATTCAGGTAAATCTCTTTAAATAAAATAAACTACATTTTTAAATTAATTTCAATTCAGGTAAATCTCACTAAATTAAATAAACTATTTTTTTTAATAATTTCAATTCAGGTAAATTGCTAAATTATAATTTTAAAATTTTTTTCACTAAGGTTTTTCAGGCTTAACATTAATATTCATTTTTCAACTTTTATAATTTGTGTATATTTTCGAAAGGGGTAAAACATTTTGTAGTTCAATCTAAGTATGAAATGCCTTGTTGTAAGTACTAATATTTTCTCCCGTGGTGATTTACGCAACTTGTACTTTATACACATATTTTTATTTTATTCTCAACGTTATCTGGATTGCTTCCTTAGGGACTCCAGACTTTATTTATTTGTTTTGCGTATGCCCAAATCACATTTTTGTTTTCAACGTTATCTGGATTGCTTCCATACTGGACTCCATACTCATAAATTAACTAACAAATATGTTTTTTGTTTTAAAATGTGCTGCTGTTTATAGGGATTGAATTTCAAATTGTGTCAAAATTTATCAAACATTCGGGAAATTGGGTTTTGTTTACATTTTGTGAATTTTTCATAAGTTTTTCTAAATTTTATTACACAAATTATTTAACATTTTTGTTGAGCCTGAGAACTACAAAATTTGAATTTATCTTTTCCAAGTTGTTTTTGATTTCATTTTATTTGAGAATTTTTAATTATCTTTACAACAATTTCTTATTGATCATTTTACATATATTTTATTCTATTTTTGTTTTATTGTGTTTTTACCCTTTTATGTGTTTTTGTGTGCCCTGATTTTTATGTTTTATTGCATTTTCTTATTGATTGATTATTTTTTGTGCATTTTATTTTTTGTTGGGTTTACTCTGCGATTACATGTTCTACTTTTTGCATTCGATATTTTTTTTAATTTACATGTGTTACCCTGGAATTTATTTTTACCTGGATATTTTGATTTACTATTTTACTTGGATTTGATATTTTGATTTAGTTGTGTTTTATCTGAATTTATTTTTACACTGGATATTTGATATTTTGATTTTTATGTTTATTTGTTTTGTTTTTAAATCATTGAGTGGCTGAGATCGTGGGTTTCTCTGTCAGGCTCTTTTTCCACGCTAGCCACAGGCTGAGTCTAACACTCTCATTTCCAAATTTACATTTCATTTTGATTTTGAATTAAGAAGTAGGAATGAATTCACTGTCTTTTATTTAACCTTGTTCCTCTAATGGTAAACTCGTACAATTTGTCATTTTTGGCAAGACCTGGCTTTCCAACACAACGAAGGGTAAGAAGTTTTTGACGTTCACGTTGGCCTAGGTAAGTTACACTACAATTTAAACAATAATACTCTCTACATTTCATGACCTGATAATACGATTGGTGATCAAGCCTATGTTTGTAAAAATTTTAATAAAGATATTGATGTGCCGTGTATGTGGAAGTAAAACTGGGAATCTGTTATTTTAGAAAATGTGAATGGAACAAACGTCTTTTCTATTGAAAACGTACAAGAACTTACTCTGTAAAACTTGCGTTTGTTGAAAAATATATTGAGTCGATGGATTCAACCTTATGCGGATGAGAACAGAGAGGGTGTTGTGGCAATGGGTTACTTCACCGATTCATTCCTATTTCTACAAGTTGTTAGCACTATTGATGTAATTTTTTTGTTCAATGTTTTGATTGCAGCATTTATTACCTTATTTTACAAAATAAAGAATCGATAATTGTAACGATTTTTCCTTTAACTTTTAACATCTAAAGAGGGGTCAAATAGTGGGGGTTCTATATGTGTATATATCTAGTTGAAATTTTATATTTCTTATGAATTATCGACCTTGGCCTACTTTCCAGTACAATAGAATAATTGTTACATCACAATTTATTCACATTTCAATCGTATTGTATCAAAAATTTCTTATGAATTATCGACCTTGACCCACTTTCCATTACAATACAACAACCGTTATATTACAATTAATTCACTTTTCAATCGTTACAAATCAATATCCTTACTCCTCTGTTCCAGAATCGGTTATCTTATACTACTGATATGACAAGAAAGGAATACGAAATCTGAATTTATCCAAAGTGGAAGTTAGTTTTCATAAAAATGCTTAGGCTTTCACGGCCGGCGTTATTAGAAGAAATTGTGAAATCTGGGCTTGATGGTCACAGCACAACCGCGGCAATGGACATTACGACCACGCTACGTTCCCTGAGGATGCCAACCATAGTTGTTGGCGAAACGTCAGATAGGAAACTTCTTCGTTGTTCTCACCGAAGGAGAAACAATCCTAAACCACGGCTATCGAGCTCGCATTTCACAATTTCTTCTAATTAGTTTTCATAGTTAAAATCACATCTTTCTGAAACAGCCAAAAATATTCCCAAAAAAGGATTGTATGTGGGTTTTATTTTTTTTTTAATTCTGTAATTTAGTTATGACGCTATTTCTATGCCGGTTTGTTTCACGAATCCATTGCCTACAATGTATGTGTATGCATGATAAATAGGCAATCCATAGATTTTGGTCACTGTAATTTTATATGAACAATACTGACTATTAAGAAAATTGGCCTCCTTGTCTTATTTCTAATTCTTTTTTAAATTTTGTTTATGCAAATATAGAAGTAAAATTTTAATAAAAGCAAGTAAAACCAGCTAAATTCACGCTTTTTAATAAAAATTGACAATATTTATACTCACTTATGTTACATTTACGTAAGTACATCGTTTGGATAGGTAGCCGTAAAGTAGCTAAATTATTCAAAGCGACGCCTGCCTGAGCTAGATTTGTATTTTCACACATTACTGAAATTCCTGCATCACTTTCGGAAATGCATTTACAGGGATGCAAAAGTAAAGTATTTTCAGGACAACCATAACGTGGACGCGAGGGAATATATCCAGCCAAAGTTGAAAGTAACGGCAGCGCCATGTAGAAAAGTAGCTTATCCATTTTCTGAAATAAAGATAACAATATGATATTTAATGGGTATTTATTAGAAGCGATCTTAGGTAAAGTTAAACCTTCTCTATTTAATATCAATAATGATTCAAGAGACTCTTTGCCTCGTTTGCAAAAATAGGAATTACAAAAATTAATAGAAACTCTGAAAGAATTCCATATTATAAAAATGGCCCCGCACAAATTTGATGGGTTTTGGGTCCCAATCAAGTTTTTTTAAATTGCAGTACTTTTACTCCATGATGTTTTGATTAGAAGTGTCTCTAGGCACAAAGTCTAAAAACTGACAGTTTTCGATATCGAAGTCTTAAAAGCTAAAAAT
Organism: Agrilus mali; assembly: GCA_029378335.1. NCBI lineage: Eukaryota > Metazoa > Arthropoda > Insecta > Coleoptera > Buprestidae > Agrilus > Agrilus mali. Next base: position 17,723,513 of record CM055655.1, on the reverse strand, counting down.
GATGGCTTTCTGAATACCAAGAAATCACATTAAATGGGACCTCACATTGTGACCTAACTGAGAGGTCCAACCTAGTTTAATGCCAGGATTACATACAGGGTATGAGAAAAGTGTTGGAACTTTTTGCAAGATTTTCTCTGGTGACTTCTAAGACAGCTTCAGTCAAGAACACTTTTTTAAATGTTATATATTTGTTACATCAGATTTGAAAAGAGTAGAAAAAATACAATAATTTCATTGAATAACCCAATTTTTGACTTATGAAGCTAACCAGCATGAGATTCTCACAAGACTATAGAAGCATGATGGTTTATATCGAACAAAAGAAAAAACTGCTATTGCCAGTATAATCAAACATTTCTATATGCTGCACCAATTTACTTCATCAGATAGTAAACGGAAATTTAAAGAATACAAACTCTATTTTATAAAAAATTATGAAATTTATCCATACGTACATCTCATTACGCAGTATGAATAGAAGTTAGTCGGATTGCCCTTGTGTCGCGAACCAACGGAAATTTTCCGGTAGATACCTTGGACTGGGCCGGCAGAAGCGGGGAAGGCAATTAGTGTCCGATTGTCATTGAGAAGTAATACATATGATACTGATATAACCGAGCTAATTGAACCAAAAAGCAATAAAAGTTTAATAGTAACAATCTGGTGTTTCAGAAGTGGGATACTACTCAAAAAAAAAATCAACCCACAAAGTGGAAGTGCCTTTGTTCTAAACTGTTAAAAAAAAATTGTAATTGCGAAAATGAGTTCAAGAAGAAGAAATGTGTCTAACAGTAAACGAAGATCAAGACGATCTTCTTCCGAATCATCCGAGGACGAAAAATCGAAGAAAATTGCGAAATTAGAGAAGCAACTGAAGAAACTTCAACGACGCTTTGAAGCCTCGAAAGGTAACGCTTCGATGACACCACCACCTAGATCTACTGACGGGGTAAGTCCGTTGTTAAAAACAGTCGTGGATGAGACATTAATACCTGAATTTGACCCGAGTGCGAACAATCATTGTACGGCCATGTGGATACGTAAAATTGATGAATTATCGCTTTTCCATAATTGGAATGATGTAACGATCGCAAAATTAGTGACGAACAGGTTACGCGGAAACGCGAGAGTGTGGTATGACTCTTTGCCTAATGCATGTTTGAGGTGGAATGATTTGAAAAGACTTTTAATACAAAATTTTCCCGCGTCGATGCATTTCGGCAAGCTTTTGGTCGAGGCAGCAAATTTCACACCTCGACAAGGGCAAAATCTTCGCGACTACTGTTTTGAGAAACTTGCAAAATTAAATGAACTAAACCTAAGAATGACAAATGAAGGCCATGTTTATAAGACTGCAACATTGTTCATCTGCAAAAAAGAAAGAAGAACTATCATCGATGGATGTGCAGAATATTAAGCTCCGTTCAGCCTGAAGGATCCTTTAAAGCTAATCAGCGTATTGGAGACCAGATAAAAGACGAAAATATCCACCCAATAATTGAATGAAAGGCAAAAGACATTTCGGGGTTACCTACAAGGACTCTGAATAGTACGCAACCGATTGTATTGAAGACGATAAAGTGTACGGCTCTATAACCCATTGATGCGAAAGGGATGTTGCCCGAAACTACAACAAGCTTGAAATGGTCCGTATACGGTAATATGACACTTCAACGACGTGATTTACCGAATTCAGAAAGGATCACGGGCCAATGTGAAGATCATCCAACTGTGAGTTTTAAGAGGAGGGTAGAGCGAGGTGTATGCAATGGTAGTTAGACAACCTTTCATACAGCAAGGTCTGAATGGTGGGTTTCCGACAGTCAACTGTTTAAGAAGAGAGCTAGAAAATACTAAAAAGGACATTTGAGAATACGCCCCATCTTATATAGAGGGTGTGGCAATTCTAATGACTAATATTGAAATGATGGGTTCCTAGTGGAATTTGGAACATAAAATGTTATATTACTTTTGACCTTAGAAACGAAGATATCAACACAACAGTATTTAAATAGGGACAATAAATAGGAAATAAAACAAAAAGGAGCAAAGTTAACAGTTCAGAACGTCCAAAACTAGAAGAAGGAAAACTAAAAGAGAAAAATATTCAAGCATGAAAATAAATGAAATTATTAATAAATATGCTATAAGAAATATAGCGAGAAGAAGATGACATGACATGGGACAAATTGTAAAAAAAAATGATATTTTGAAAATAACTGTAAATAAAGAACTTGAAAAAATTAAGAAACAAATTAATGCAGTAACTTTAACAAAGAAAGTGAAAGTGGAAGAAAGTCAGAAAACAAAGAAAGGAAAGTAGAAGAAACGCACGAAAATATCGAATGTATTGGTAAAGATGCAGAAAAACAAAGGAAATCAAAAAAATATCACTGCAGGCATGGAAACAAAAAAAAAAGAAGTTCTAGAAAAATGGTTCAAGGAAATGTAGTAGGTGCTTTTTCAGTTTTTAGTAAAACAGACAATAAAAGTCCGAAAAAAAATATGAGAAATAATAATTTATTTGTTATTTTGAATCACAAACAATTTCCAATAAGGAAAATGAGTTCTAAAGAAAATAATATACTTAAGTTAACCGCTAGGACTGTAAATGCAGTAACAATAAAAACAGATTTAATTATTAAATGGCTCTTTATAACAGATAATTTTTAAGTGAGAATGTAGTTATTCCATACTGTACAATAAAAACTGATTATAATGGTAATGACTTAATAACCATGGCCAATTTTAATGATCATGATGTACAGTTTCTACTTCCAAAATCATAGAAGAAGCGTATCAAGAACAGAAAAACGTTTTCGTAACCAGATAAACTACCAAAAATTGCTCGAACGACAACACAATTCAGCGAATGCAACAAGTAAAAAACGTGATTAGAACAAATCATTAAAAAAAGGAAGAAAAGAGGGAAATTTCTTGTTTGTAAACAATTCTACGATTTTTTCTACCTTCCCGGTGATCAATTAAGCTTCGCGTATCCTTTTAAACACAATCGATCTATGTATACAAAATCTTATATCTACCCAAAAATTCACGAAAACGAAGTCGAAAATCAAACAAATGCTCGAACAAGAAATTATTCAGCCAGAACAATGTCTGGTTTATCTCTATTACACTGTAATTTTCGGAATTAACTTTGAAGAACACAACAACCGTTTTCGAGAGGTATTTATGTTACAAGACTCCGCAAGTATAATATAGAGGTCCAACCGGACAAGTGCGGGTTTCTTCAAAACGAAGTAGGATACTTCGGACATATAATATCTTCCGAGCGAATTAAACCAAGGCCCGATAAGATCAAAGCAGTAAAAGAACTTCCTCAACCAAAATCATCGACAGAAATAAAAGCATTCTTGGGACTTACTGGCTATTATCGCCAATTTATAGTAAATTATGCGAAAATAGCTAAACTTCTCGCCAAATTATTAATGAAGGAAAAAAAATAATTTCGACAAAGAGTGTTTAGGAGCTCTTAAGTCCCTAAAAGAATTTGAACCGCAATTCATACTCACTACAGACGCTTTTCAAGACGCAACTGGAGCTATCCTTCCCCAAGAACCGATTGGTAAGGACCTTTCCGTAGCTTAGGCTAGCCGGTTAAAACCCGTTATTCAACTATTAAAACAGAGTTGCTTGCGATAATTTGAACTACGAAATTCTTTAGGCCCTACCTGTATTGATGCAAATTCACAATTTTAACCGACCATTGTTCATTAACGTGGTTATTTTTCATTAATGACCCCGGAAGATGGTCAAATGGAGGCTCAAACTTAAATAATTCCGATACGATATAATTTATAAAAAAGATTCTTTGATACGAAATGTAGACGAACTACAACAGAAATGGTAATATTACCCTGTTTCAAAAAATATAAAAAGGCTGAAGGAAATCACAACACTGTTGAAGAAATTTTGAAAGTAGTAAGGACACTTCTAAGGTAATTATTGCCCCGTTAACTGATTCACACAATTCTGACTGACACTAACAACCTATAGAAGAATTAAACCAAATCCTAATTAAGACTAAAAATTTGTAAAATTATCAGTCTGTATTTATATCGGTCAATCAAGATTAAAATTTCAATTATAACCAATTAAGACAATGTTGCGAAAAAAATTTCAGACACGGACATTGACACCATATACCTACTTGTTACGAACTCCTATACACTTTGAAAGGTATCTTTATTTAAAAAGCATGAATTCGAAAAAAAAAACTTTTCTTTACATACCATTTCATTTTCTTTGTCATAGAACGACAAAAAAGGAATAATAAAAATGTTTCAAAGTGATGTGTTAATTTTTTACAAAGGAATGAACAAAACTTGTAACAAATTAAAATAATTTTACTATTGGACTAAATATAAACAAGACATATAAGAATGTCAAAATTTTGCTAGAAATTAATTTGTAGGGCAAAATAATGTATCTTCTCTTATAATAACCCTCCCACAGAATTTAATGAAACAATCCATATCAACACAATTACCACCGATCTGATTAATTAAACCAAAGTTAGTATATTGACGATTCAAGATCGGTTGACCAAATATGTTGAATCTTACGTAATCGAAAACAAATTCTCTAAAGAAGTAACAGCGAAAGTAATGGAACGGATAAAACATTTTGGATTACCAGCCAAAATTCACTTGGAACAATGACGGACAATTTACGAACAAAACTATAAGTAAAATTATCGAAGTCTTCAAAATTAAACACACTAGAAATTAAGTATATCTTCTTAAGTCGAATGGTGCAATATGAAGGTAACATGCTAGGAATTTCTACGCACATTTTCTGTAACAAAATCGGAACTATGCAACATGTTAATATTTAAGTACAATTGCTAATAATAATCCCCAAAAAATTCTACTGGATTCACTCTGCATGAGCATGTTTCTTTTCTTATAAAAAACAACAAAGTCTAAACAATTTCTTTGTGTTAAGCGAAGTCACAAAAGTTTCAACACCAACAAAACACAAGAACCCACAGAAAAGCGAAGGAAAGCATCTGACAATCAAGATACGGCGAAGACTATCCCAAAGGGGGGAAACAATAAACATGTAAAATTATGAACGTATAATATTGGTGACTAGGTACTGCTAAAAATAAAAAAAAACTTTTATTATTTATTAGAATGAAATAATAAAAAATGAACAGCTGACATAGAAAGAATTAAACCGTGTATATTATTGCAGGGTGCTCCTATAGATTCTCCCAATAAGTTCAACAATAGAAATTAAACCACTGAATCCCCTGACAGGAAGTTATAATCAACCACTAGGTGACAGTTATTTCAAGGTTTCAGAATATGAAATACTTATCTGTAGAGATCTTAATTTTGCTAAAAATTTTAAATATAATTTTCTTATTCCTTATTGCAATAAATGATTTAACTACCTCTTTATCAAAATCTAAATGTCAAAACTTTGCTGATGACACTAAACTATTTAAGAGAGTGCGCACGGTGGACGATGCTGGGGAGCTCCAAAAGGACCTGGACTCGCTAACCACATGGTTCTCAGACAGAGGTTTCGTTATAAATGTTGACAAATGCTATTGCATCTCATTCGCAGGCAAACGAAATGCCACCCTGTACGATTATACCATCGAGGGTCGATCGCTGACCAGAGTGAGTGAGATAAGGGATCTGGGAGTAATCTTTGACTCCGAGTTAAAGTTCTCTTCTCATATAAACTATGTGATAAATAAAGCAAACAGAAACTTGCACCTAATCATAAGACAGGGCTCGGAGTTCAGGGATCCCGGAACCCTTGTGTTACTGTTTACTTCATTGGTTCAGCCGGTGGTGATGTATGCGTCGCAGGTCTGGTCCCCGTCTCAAGAGTACCTATCGGATCGAATTGAGAATGTGAGACATAGATTCCTTAGGTTTATGTCATTTAGACTGCGCTGTCCCGTGGACTCTAACTCACACGATTATAATTTCATAGCAAGCAGGCTGAGTTTGCCATCTTTGGCTTCTTTACGCAACTATCATGATACTTTTTTTATTTTCAAATTGCTCCAGGGTTATATTGACTGCCCGGATTCGTTGGTCCAAATAAATCTGTATTTTCCTGGCAGAATTCTGAGAGAGAGAAACCAGGATTTTTATGTTGATAACGCACGCCTAACTAAATCTTCATTACATCGAGCTATGTCATTGGGAAACACTATCTCTGATAGGGTGGACTGGTTTGCTGATTCCTGTAATGCTTTCAAGAGGGAAGCTAAGGCTGCATCACTGCAATACCATTGATGTTTTTTTCTTTTAGTATATTTTTATGTTTAGTTAATACCCTTGTACTAGTCAAAAGACTATCGGAGATACTGTTTTTTTTTTCCAAATTAGATTTAAGATATTTTAAGATAATTTCTATTTTCAATGCGTAGACTATACTGCCTGAGCTTGGCCTAGTATGTTGCCTATTCTCTTTTTGTTTCCTTTTTTCTTATTACTTACTCTTTATTTTCTATTTTTTATTAATTATGAGCAGGTTGTGTACGCCGCACTATAAAATTTAATATTTGTGTTTATTGAGTTCTACTCATAATTGCCATCAACATGAAATTGTACTATTCTTTGTAAAGGGAGTCATTCCCGTTAATCAAATAAATAAATAAAAATAAATAAATAAAAAATATAAATTAAGTTATATCAAGAATTAACCAAATGGAAATAACAAACAAAAGTATAATTAGACATATAAACGGTTTAACGCTTTGTACACATTTAAATAAAATATCTGAGTAATTAAGTAAAATTGAGGGAGCTGTACGACCTCGAAAGGGAAAACGAGTTTGGTTTAACTTAATTGGTAAAGCATTTTACACGGTATTCGGTATTATGGATTCTGACAATGAGGAGTACTTCTCAAGCATCATAACAGAATTAAATTTGCAAATTTATAACATTATTTATTAGATTTATGTATCCCGCCGATAGTGTTACAAAAATAAAAACATAACAGAGCTGTAAGTAGTAATTGTTATCTTAACTATAAGCAGTTCCTCGGACATCGATTATGACTAATATAAACAAAATGTTCCTACACAACAAGTTTTTAGATTGTTTCATAATACCTTAATCGATAGTTGAACTTCAAGCTGAAAAGTTTTTTGAATAAATAAAAATATTATATATAAACTCGCTCGCTCTTTTCCCTATAACCTAACAGGTTATGGGCCCAGTATAAAATATAACAAGTTTTTTTTAATTTCATTTCTCCCTCGCGGGTGGATTGTGCGTGTGTGATTAATTAAAAATGGACGTACACAAAAATAAACGCAATATAAGATAATTTGATGGCGAACGGTATGCCATATGGAAATTTCGTCTAAAAGCTTTATTAGCTGAAGTTGCAAGTGATAGAAGAAGCACCTCCCTTAAATCCAACTAGTGCGTGGTTAAAACTTGAACGTCAAGCAAAAAGTATCATTATAGAATACTTAAGTGACACGATGATCGGAATAGTGACAGAAGAAACAACTGCTCGTGACATCATTATGAAATTGGATTCAATTTACGAGCGGAAAAGTCTAGCTACACAACTTGCAGTTCAGAAGAAGTTACTAAGCCTAAAATTTAGCCGTGATACACCGTTAATTAAACATTTTCATGTGTTCGATGAAGTTATGATTGAGCTTTTGGTCTCTGGTTGAAGTTTAACGGAAATGTCTAAAATTGCCCATCTTCTTCTGACCTTACCAACACCCTATGATGGTATTGTAACAGCAATACATACTTTAACCGACGAAAACTTAGACTTGGCTTTTGTGAAAACTAAATTACTTGATTACGAAACAAAACTAAATAATGACAATAGTGCGACAAGCAGTAAAGTTTTAAGTATTGAAACTAAACAAAAAATCCAGAATTTTTCCAGTGAAACAAAATTCAAGAGACCTTATTCTAATTCTACGATAGTTCATAAGAATATAAGAAATCTCCATTACAAATACCAAAATAATTATAAATCACAACAATCTTCGTCTAATATAAAGTGCAAACATTGTGGTCGAAGAAATCACCAAATAAAAGATTGTTATTTTTATAAAAGAAGTAACCACGGACGAGAACGCACGTTGCAAACAGTTCAAATTCAAGAAAGTAGTGGAAAAGGGTTCGCTTTCATGCTAGGAACTATAGCTCTGCAAAATAATGTTAAAGTTGGTGAATTAACTTTCGTATTAGATTCAGGTGCAACAGACCATATAGTGTGTGATCCAAATAACTTTACAACATGTGAACGTCTGGAAGATCCCATTGAGATTTCGGTCGCAAAAATTGGTGTTTCAATCATGGCAATAATGAAGGGAACAATAAACGTCACTACTGATCAGGGACTAACTGGAGTTCTGGAAAATGTATTATACGCCGCTGAGATACCATATAATTTATTATCTGTACACCGCATACAAGAGGCTGGTATGTCAGTCATATTCAATGACGCTGGTGGTGTGAGTATTGAGAAGGGTAACAAGACCATCATGAAGGGTAAGATAAAAAATACATTAATAACTGTAACTTTTAAAATTAATAAGCCTGTAAGAAAACAGGCAAATACTCTGTCTGAAGGGACATTAAATAATTATAAAATTTGGCATGCAAGACTAGGCCATATTAGTAAACAGAAATTTTTAGAATTAAAGAAAAATAATTGTTTGCTTTATGACAATAAATTTTTACATAAAATAGATCCTACACAAGAAATTTGTGAAGCTTGTGTTTTCGGAAAACAAGCTCCTTTACCTTTCTCAAAAGCTAAAGACAAAACACATATTAAGAGGTCTTTATTTATTGTCCATTCAGACGTATGTGGCCCTGTTACTCCAGCAACTTTAATGATAAAAATTATTATGTAACTTTCATTGATGAGTTTACACATTACGTAGTCACATATCCATTATCAAATAAATCAGAAGTTTTTAAAGCCTTTAAAGATTATGTTAGAAAAGGTGAAGCACACTTTAATTTAAAGGTCACAAACCTCTATTGTGATAATGGAAGGGAGTATCTTTCAAACGAATTTAAAGAGTTTTGTGTTCAAAGGGGTATAAGTTATCACTTAACAGTACCACATACACCGCAACAAAACTCCGTAGCGGAAGGTATGAACAGGTCAATTACTGAAAAGGCCCGATCAATGGTACATGGGGCTGAGTTACAAAAAGATTTATAGGGTGAGGCAGTCCTCACAGTAACATATTTAATAAATCTCACCCCGACTAAAGCTTTAAAACAAAACAAAGCACCATTCGAACTGTGGCACAACAAAAAGCCCAGAATAAACCATTTAAAAATCTTTGGCTCGACAGCTTATATCCATAATAAAGACAGAAAAGAAAAATTCGAAAAAAAATCAAATTAAGGCATATTAATTGGTTATTATCCAAATGGATATAAAATACTAGGTGTGCAAAATAAAATTTTTTATGCACGTGACGTTATTTTTGACGAAACGACTTTTAAAACATCAAGACCAATACTTGATGAAGGGGTTAGAACATCAAGACAAGAACTTAATCAAGGCTTTTTGCCAGAAAACTCCATACCTAGTAAAATGCCTAAAACTAATTCTAAATTAGTAGAAACTCCTACAGAACCTGTAGAAAATAATGCAGGAAAATCTGTTATTGAAACAGATATTGAACACAATGAGGATTTGTTAAATGACAATAAAAATCAAAAGACCGAAACAAGGCGAAGTGAAAGAATAAAAAATATCCCAACCATTTCTTACAATGAAGAGAATACAGGAAATAATTATTTTTTGTCGGCACAATCATTGCTAAGCTCAATTCCTCATTGGTCACTCGTCCCGAAAATAAAAATATTATCGATTGTAGGCGGGTGTTTAGTATTAAGAACGATGCTTACGGAAATCCGTCCAGGTACAAAGCACGATTAGTAGCCCGCGGTTTTAGTCAACAATTTTTATTAGATTACGATGAAACTTTTGCACCGGTAACTCGCATTACAACGTTTAGAATTTTAATTGCTTTGGCAAATCAATATAATTTACTTTTACATCCAATGGATGTAAAAACGGCCTATTTAAATGGCATTCTAAAAGAAGAAAATTTTATGCGAGTACCTGAAGGCATTAAGGCTAATAAAAATCAAGTCAAGATTATGACTAATATAAACAAAATGTACCTTCGATAGTTGAACTTCAAGCTGAAGACAAGTTTTTTGAATAAATAAAAATATTATATATAAACTCGCTCGCTCTTTTCCCTATAACCTAACATTATTATTTAAAATTTAAACAAATCAGTAAGTGCTTTTCATAATTTCTAAACTTCAATTAAACTAAACAAAGGCAAATTGCAAAATTTTACGAACACTGGCAAATGAATTAAATTGCCAAAGGTTCGTTTAATCAACAGTTATTAATCGTCTCACAAGACATTTTAGAATATGCTGCACTGCTCTACGAAGAACTCGAGCAAATAGCAGAAACAATTTCTTTTGCACAATTTGTTTCATCATCACACTATAACGCCAGACATTCCTTTAAAGGAATTAAGTAAAATACATAGAAATTTAGAAGATCAACTATCTTTTACAGTATCTCCACTGAATTTATTATTAGAGAGATTACTGTATGCATTAACGAATATTTGATCATCTATAATTAGTTTACAATTGTCACTGGAGTATAACAGTACTGATTTTGATATCATTTGCTGACTAATTTTATTTTTATACCGTTCAATCACATCTAACTGAGTTTTTGTAGATATTAGTATTTTGTTGTTTTTCAATTGAGTTATTAGTTTATAATCATTAACAGGTATTGCGAAATCGCACTTAGAACTTTTACGAATAAGCGAACTTTTTGTTTTATTGCACACACTATTTGATGTAATGCATTCTTCATCTACCCACAATTTGGCCGGTGGCACCAATAGGTGACTTTGATCGTTTGGAATAGGATAAATACGTTGGTATTGGTACACATTAGGATTTAAAACGCATGTTATCATTGTATTTGTGGAAACTACTTTTAATTTTGAAAATTCTAAAATTTCGCAAGTGTATATAGTCCTCAGATCGTAGCTTTGCCTGATTGAATCGGATGAACGCTAAACGTTCGGTCTCGACTTTGACATACATGTCGACAGCGAATTGCTGGAATAGCCGAGGGCACTTCAGAATGACATTCTCCTCATGTGTACGAATCATCATACGATACGCATAGTAATTCATTGCGCTTAGATTTTTATTCGTTGATACGCCTGAAAATGCAAAATTAAATGAATTGTTAATAGAAACCAATAATAGCAATAATAGCAATAATTAGTGTGTGAATATTGTACCTGTAATTGGATGCACGATCCACATAATTTACACAGTTCAACTTACCACCTTAAAGACAAATGCCTGCTGTTGAAATTGAATAAAAATTTGCACAATACACGTGATTGATTTGATGGTTTCCCATTGAAATGTTAGGAAACAAATAACTTGTTTTTTTACTTTTTTTTCACAATTTCACAGTGAACACAATACCGGTTTGTCACATGAAATTAACTGAGCAGAGAACAATGAGTAGCTGTCAAAAAATGTATCACGCACCGGCGCCATATTGGTTTGTAGTACATGCTATGTATCAGAGATGGCCCTGTTTGTGAAAAATGATTTTCCCGCTTTTCTGTTGAAATTTTTCCTGAATTTTCTTTGCGATAAACCTCACGGAGCCCGAGACCTTTCCAACGAATGCAAAACCATTGAAATCGGTTCGTTCGTTTTGGAGTTATAGCGTCAGGAAGGAAAACCCGACTTATTTTTATATAGTAGACAACTACATCTCCATATAAACAAAACAAAATTACATTGTCCATTACTCTTTGAAAAGTTAAGGGGAATTTTTCAGACCAAAGAGCATTCGTGTATATTCGTTATGTCCGTTGTTTACCGTGAACGCAATTTTTTCTATACCTTCTGGTGATATTTCTATTAGGTGTAATCCTTGGGTAAGGTCTAAGGTTGAAAAGTAAGTGCATTATCGAGCTTATCTAGAATTTTTTCAATTCTGGGAAGAGGGTTTTTGTCTTCTATTGTCTTATCATTTAATTTCCTATAATCTATTACTAAACGCCGGACGCGTCCATTTTTTTTTTTTTTTTCGGTACTATCCATACCGGACTACTGTAGGGTGAGATTGGTGGTCTAATAATTTTGTTTTATAACAATTTGAATTTGGTTTTGGATTTCTTCTTTGAGGTGATAAGGATATCGGTAGGATTTATAAAAAATAGGTACTTCATCTGATGTACGGATTTGTTTTGTTTAACCGCACTGGTGAAGGTTAAGTTGGAGTTTTCGTTATAGAAAATGTGTTTGAACCTACGGCACAAGTTTATAATTTGTCCTTTTTCTTGGACATTTAGGTGGGAAGTTCTGACAGCTTGCGAAATATCAAAATCGTGCGAAGGAAGATTAGGTGCAGTAATTAATTTATTGAATAGCGGTTGTACGTCTACGGATTGGTGGAAATTTATTTCTACAGTTTTTTCTTCGCTTAATGGAATTCTACAAAGTCCGTCATTTACGATAGCTATTGATTCGGGAATAAATAATTCTTTAGTATTAATTTCCAGGATTATTACGGGGCCGTTAGCAATATTTACAGGTATTTGGACGGTATTGTTTGAAAGGTTTGAAGTTATGAACGTTTAATTTTATAAAAAATGGGATTTTTAGATTATTTATTTCTAATGTGTTGTTTTGGTAATTAATTTTTGCTTTTAATTTCTGGAAATCACTATTACCTATCAAACCGTCAAATCTATCATGCCATAGTACAATATGAAATTCGATCTTGCTATTAATTCCAAAATCTTTTAATAGAGGATAAGCAACATTGATATCACTATTAATAGTTTGATGAGAATGTACAGAGAATGGTTTCGAGAAAAGGTATTTAGAAAATAAGTATTAAGCAGGACCTGGGTTCATAATACTGTTAAATGAGCCTCAGTCAATAAGAATTTTGAATTGAAATTGAGGTATTGTTATAAAGGGTAATTTTGTTTCTTCATTAATCGAATTTAGGTCGATTCGAACTCTTGTGAGGCTGTTTTTTTTAAATTTGCTTTTCTTTCATATTGTTCTGATTCTAATTCTTCGGTTTCGTTATTCGATTCATTGTATTCGTTGACTTCCTCGTGTGAGTAAGGGTACTCTGAATAATTTTGAGAATTTTTTTCTATAATATGTAATTCTTCTGATATAAACGTCGGTCTCTATTGTGCTACAAAATGGTTTTTTGGCCGGGAAAACGTATTTCTTGTACTAATGGACATTGGTGTCGGTTTATAATCATTATTTCTATTAAATACGTGGAAATTTGTAGGGAAGTGTGGTTGTATGAAGCGTGTCTGAATATTAATGGGTCCTCTAGGAAAACGGCTAGACTTTGGCTGGTTATTTTACATAGATTGCATAGCAAAATTTGCAATAAATGTTGGCTTGTCGAATGGATTAGCAAAAGATTGTTTTTTAAACGAATTAATAGACGATGGTTTGTTAAATAGATTAATAGAAGATGGTTTACCAAATGTATAATTAGGAGATGGCTTATTAAATGAATTATTAGCGAAGTTGTTATTCAAATATTTCTTTTGGTTGTCAACCATAGATTAGAGAAGGTTTATAGATGAATCACTCGAGCATTCGAGTTTCAGCACTATCTATTACGTGGGCACTCAACTACTTGCAATGAATATTAAAAATATATATACTTTTTTAGAATATTTTCATATGAAGAGGTTATATTGTACCATGTATTATACCTTTAACAAAAAGAAAATTTTTCTTTTCATTGAGAATATGAGTTAAAACATGTCAAATTATAACTTCAGTAATAAAATGCGAAAGAGTAGCAACAAAATCATACGGGACACAGCTACTAGGTGCTATTAAAATGTAGGAAATTGTCCTTCTTTTGGTGCCATCTAACAATCAGTAGAACATTAAAATATAGCGGAAAATTTGAAATTTGTAGCACAGTATGGGGTTATTTAATTACAAAAGTAAAATATGTTTTCTTATTTATTATAATTAAAATAGGAATACTTAAAATTATTACGATTTAAAACAAAGGTAAATATGAAAGAATAAACTGATAACACTATAATTAACTATAAAATACTAAAATACAAATAATACCTAAGGAGGGTAAAACCTGTTTTTTTTCCTTTATCAAGATATACTTTTTTGAGACATTATGTATGACTTTTCATCAGAGACAGGTGAAAGTTGACTAGATAGGCCAGCTACTCTTGCTTGGTATAATCTAAAAATATTTTAACAGTATTTCAACTGCAAGTATGTGATGCAAATTATTATTTACAAAAAACGGGAACACACCACTTTTGACTTTATCAACGAACCGACGAATGCACAATGTTCGATTATTTTTCATACAAAAGTTTTAACGTTCTTATAAGTTTTTAACACTTGCACATTAAATAGACACAACGGAGAATTTATTATACATTTTAAAAACTTGAAGTAGGTGTGCTAATCATTTCTTAATTCACATTGTACAACAAAATATTTTGCTTTAAGCGTCGAAATTCATAAGGGAAAATACTAATAACAGAATGCCTGCTTTGAAAACATCTCTATTCGGAGTTCTTATACTAATATTTTCTAATAAAATTTGTAATTTTCGCTTTATTGTCTCGAAATAAATTTCATAATCTTCAGAATACTTTTGGAAACACGTTGTTAAATCACTTCAGAGCAATTCTTCCAATCGTGGATCAACAAAACAACTAAGAAGTGTGTCTTTTAATTCTGACCACTTCGAACAATTGTAACTTATTATTACGTCTCTACCCTCTCCGGTTAATTTAGCTTTTACTTGTTCTAATAATAAAGTATTAAATAAGCAACCCTCTTCAGGTCTTTTGAGCAATGTTATATAGCTTTCTACTCGTTTTATGAAATATGCAAGATTTTTTGAGCCTCCTGAATATTCAGGGAGCATTTCTTTGGCCATATTAATTTCTATTTGGCTTATGTGAGCCATATTTGAATTATCTAATTGCAAATTTATACGAAAAGAATTATTAGATATATCTATTTATTTAAATTGTTTTGAAATCAAATTATCTGGTAATGACATTGAGCGAATCACAAATGCATGTTATCGTCAAGTAAGGATAGGACTTACAGAATAATCCACAGCAACATGCTTGAGTCGAATGTTGAACGTGGACCGCTCTTTGGCGTTACTTTTGCAGGTACGGTGTCCACGAGGGCTTCGAAAACGATCTTCTGTTGAACTTCTTCGGGATAAAAACACAACAACCGATTTGTACAAGTTCGTAGATATATAATTAAATCTGGAAAGATATCGGCAGTTTCGCGACTTGGCTAACATCGTTTAGATATCCTGTTCGCAGCGCCAGTTAAATTCAAAAGTTAGGAAAGACTCTTTTTAAAAGCACGTTATATCTGTTTTACAATAAACCCGAAATCATTCGTAAATACAAGACTTCACTAATCGCAGGACCAATATGAAGTGAAATCCGAAGGGATTTCTTCTAGTTAATAGGATAATTCAACTACTAAAAGAATTTAAATGAAGTAGATAAAGTTAGATAAAATAAATGCTTGGTTAATGTGTTGCACTGGAGGTCCTCCTAATGTGGTAGGCTGACGTACTTTCCATGTAACCCGACTAGCATTTTGTTCAGACCAGCCCTAATACGATCCGGGCCGGATCGGGTTAGGCTAGGGCAACCCCTATTAGGGTATTTCACATCCGGCCCTGATCAGAAATCATATATAAATTCCCTTTTCAGGTATGTCCTATTTGGCCTGATCTGAGCCCTATTTCGCTTAGTCAGGTACAAGTACGTTTGCCTTAATTCAGCCCTATTAGGGCAAGCCCTATTTGTACTGATCCGGCCCTGACAGCGATGCCCTATCTCAACCCTAATAGTAAATGCCTTATTTGTACTGATCCGGCCCTGACAGCGATGCTCTAGTTTAACCCTAATAGTAAATGCCCTATTTATACTGATCCGGCCCCGGCAGCGATGCCCTGTCTCAACCCTAATAATAAATGCCCTATTTGTACTGATCCGACACTGACAGCAATGGCTTATCTCAACCCTAATAGTAAATGCTTTATTTGTACTGATCCGGTCCTGACAGTGGTGCCCTACCTTAACTTTTCTACATAGGTATTTAAATTAGTAAACTTCTGAAAGTTCAAAAAAAACAAACAATTTTATTAATTTTTCAGAAATTATAATGTTTAAACAAAAAGCATGATAATAATAATAATAATAAAATTAATAATATTAAAATAATCTAGTCATTAATGATAAAAATTTCAATATCTCTGAAAAATTGTTAGTTGAATGAATTATAACCCGAATAAATTTTTATTCTCATACAAAGAATTCTTTAATTGTAAAATGTTCCAAGTAGAAAATCCAAGTACAAATAATGACTAATGTAATACATTGTTGATGTGCTTTTATTAGAGTCTATATATATCGGATTCGTCTAATTATTAGACGAATCCGATATATTCCGATATATCAGTAGCAGTATTGAAAATTTTTGCTGAGTAGACGTGTGTTTGAGTGCTCCGGGATTTTAAAAAAGTTAAGTAGCATGTACTAAATATTTTTGGCTGTTTTTTGGGACAACGGGAGAGAAGTCGTCACTGGTGCAACTGGTAGAGTTTATGGAAAGAGGCTTGTGTACTTTGAGAGAAATTCGATCATTATATTGGATTTTGGCAACACGTGGAGAGGACTGAAGGTCAACGTGGTCGTTGGAGCCTTTTTTGTGAGGAAAGATACGAATGGTTTTTTTGCTTCCTTCTTTTTTGCTAAATTAAGAATTTACATGTCAATATAATAAAGAAGGCCGGAAAAAGCAGTACAAGTCAGATTAAGTAAAGTTCAAAAAAATACAAGGATGAAAAATGGCCAATAGAAATAGAAGCAATTCAGTAGGAAACGAGATAATAAATTGGATCAACAGAAAAGATAATGGAGAGGAGAGCAAGAAAAGAAAAGCAGCGATAATCGAAACAGAAGAAAAAGGAATAAAAAAGAAAAACAGGCAACAAAATAGCAGTGGGTTGGCGAGCAGTGACGAAGATAAGATGGACGACATTATGAAGTTCCTAGAGGAGATGAGAATAGAAAATTCGTTAAGATGGAAGGAAAACGTAGAAAATCAAGAAAAAAAAGATAAAGAAGAGGAAAAAAGATGGAGAAATTTAAACCAAAAGATCAAAGAAATACAGGAAGAAAATAAAGTAATTAAACAAAGAATAACAGAATTAAAAAAAAAAACTAAGGAGAAACTAGAAGAAATAAACTTAGAAATGGATATATTAAAAGAAGGAGTGCATGGAAAAAGGGGAGAGAACGGAAAACAGGAAAAGTATGTGAACAGAATAAAGTAGGTGGAAAAAGAGATGGAAAGAATAAATAGAGAGGAAAGGAAAACAAACATCATCATAAAAGGGCTAGAAATTGGTGAAGGAGAATGGAAAAAGGAAATAGAAGAATACATAAGAGAGAAATTAGGAGTTCAAACAACAATACAAAAAGTATGGAAAATAAAGAACGCGATGTTTGGAGCAAAAGTAGCAAATTTTGCAGAAAAGATGAATATAATAAGGAACAGTAGGAAGCTTAAGGGCACAAATGTGTTCATAAATTGGGATCTAACAAAGGAAGAGAGAAGGATTAGAGAAAAAATAGAAGAGAGAATAAGGGAAGAAAGAAGAAAGAAACGAGATATTAAAATCAAAGCGGGATATAAGAAGGTATTTATAGAAGATCAAGTATGGGTATGGAATGAAGGAATCGAAAAACTGGAAGAAGGGGATGATAAAAAGAAAGGAACGGGGTTTCGACAGAATATAAGAAGAACTGGAGGACAAAGTATGGACCTAAATTAAAAAGTGGAACGAAGAAGATGTCGACAATTGCATGGAACGTGGCGGGATTAAAGAACAAGGAAAGATGGTTTTGGGAGGAGATAAAAAACTATGCAATGGTGCTATTAAGTGAGACGTGAGTGGAGGACAAAGACATGGAAGGTTTAGAGAGTAAGTTAGACGGGGGGTACAATTGGAAAAATTATAGTGCGGAAAGGCTTAAGAAAAAGGGAAGAGCAAAGGGGGGAATGTTAGTGGGAATTAAAAAAGAAATAAAGGCTGAAATTAATGAAATAGAAAAGGGAGTAATTTTAGTAGATGGTAGTAAACAAAGGGGAAGATGGGTGATAATATTTGTATATTTGAATGAAGAAAAAAATAAGAAATTAGAAAAGATAGAAGAACAGATGGAAAATTATAAAGACTTTAATGTATTAATAATAGGAGACTTTAATATAAGAATAGGTAGAGAAAATTAAGCGATAGTCGAGGAAATAAAAACGGAGAGAAATTCAAGGGATGAATACATAGATGGGGAAGGGAAGAAGTTTATAAAATGGTGTGTGGTAAACGGGTTATGTATACTAAATGGGTTATGCGAAGGGGATAGGGCGGGAGAATATACATTTATAGGGAAGGGTAAATCAGTTATTGATTATGCGTTGGTAAATGGAAGGGCATGGGGGGAAATTAATAAATTAACAATAAAAGAGATAATAGGGTCGGACCACTTACCTATAGTAGTTGAATGGGAAGAAAGGTGGAAGGAACATAAGGAGAAGAATGAATACAAGGAGATAAACGATTGGTCGCAAGAAGCAAGAGAGGAATATAAAATAAGAATAAGTAAGATGGTGGAAGGGGTAAGAAACTGGAAAGAGATGAAAGAGATGATGAATGAATGTTTAGTTAAAAAAAAGATTAAATTAAGGGAAAATAATGAGAAATGGTGGAATGAAGAATGTTGGAAAAAAAAAGAATACAAGGTAGCGCTAGGAAAATGGAGAAGGAATGAATGTAATGAAGATTTTTTTCAAAGAAAAGAGACATGAGTATAGGGAACAGATTAAGAGAAGTAAGGAAGAATACAGCAACGAAATAGTAAAAGAATTACAGACGTCTAAAAGAACGGAAGAATTTTGGAAAATAGTGAATAAAAACAGAAAAATGAAAGGGTGGAAGGTGAGTGAAAGCATTACAGAGGATGAATGGTATGAATATTTTAAAAAATTGTTAGAAGGGAAAGACGAAAGGATAGTAATACAATGTGAAACAAAATGGGAAAAAAAAAGGGGGAAAAAGTATGATGCAGTGGATATAGAGGAGATTAGAACAAGAATTAGAGCATTGTCAAAAAAAAGCAACAGGGAGGGATGGAATTCCGGGGGAGGCGTGGATTTATACAATAATAATAATTGAAAAAAAAAATGCACGAAATAGTAACGTATAATAGAACAAGAATGAAATACCAAGGGAATGGAAGTGTGGAGTAATAGTGCCAATTTTTAAAAAGGGTAATAGAGAAAGCACAACAAATTACAGAGGAATTACATTAATGGACACGGGTTATAAAATATATACGGAAATAATAAAGAATAGATTAAAAGAACAATTGAATAAAAATAAGGTATTAAACGAAACCCAATTTGGATTTAGGGAGGGAAGGGGTACAATAGATGCCATATACATTCTAAAGAATGCAATACAACCGCATACGGAGAAAAAACAAAAGGTATACATGATGGTAGTAGACTTGAAGATGGCATAAGATTCAGTAGATAGAAAAGAAATAGAGAGAATGTTAAAGAAAAGTAAGATAGAGGAGGAGTTGATAGTAAGAATAATGGAATTATATAGGGAAACGAGTGGGGTTGTAAGGGTGGGTAAAAGGGAGAGCAAGGAAATGTGGATAGGAAAAGGGGTTAGACAGGGATGCAAGATAAGTACAGAGATATTTAATGTATATATAAGTGATTTAGAAGAAACAATTAGTAAAGTGAATGAAGGGGGAATAGTGATAGGAAAAAGAAAGATATGGACAATATCGTACGCGGATGATATAGCTCTAATGGCGACAAGTTGGGGGGCTCTAAGGGAGATGTCAAAAAAATTGAAAAAATATTTAGGGAAGAAATGCCTACAGTTGAATGAGGTAAAAACCAAAGTAATAGTTTTTGGAGAAGTAAGAGGTAGGAAGAGTAAAGAGAAAGAGGAATTGAGATGGAAGGGGAATCTGATTGAAAGAGTTAAAAAATATAGATATTTGGGGTACAAAATGTCAGAAAATAACAAGGACGAGGAGCACGTAAATAATCAGGTAGCTAAGGCGAACGCATTGCTGGGGAGAATATGGGGAATAGGAAAGAAACTATGTAGAAATAACTGGGAAAGAAGGATAGTGCTTTTTAAAACATTAGTTAAAAGTATAGTTTTTTATGGAGTAGAGATATGGGGATGGAAAGAGTATAGAGTAGTGGAAAATATATATAAAAGGTATATAAAATGGGTTCTAGGCTTAGAAAGAAGTACTCCAGATTACATTATAAGAAGGGAAACAAAATGTGGGAAAATGGTAGAAGATTCAAGAATGAGGGCGGTAAAATATGAGGAAAAATTGGGAGAACTACCGGAAGGGGACATAAGAAAAGAGTTATGGAAGAAAAAGGTTTTGGGGATAGGGACAAAAAATAAATATGAACTACTATTACATG
Source organism: Agrilus mali (assembly GCA_029378335.1). Classification (NCBI taxonomy): domain Eukaryota; kingdom Metazoa; phylum Arthropoda; class Insecta; order Coleoptera; family Buprestidae; genus Agrilus; species Agrilus mali. Next base: position 17,702,841 of record CM055655.1, on the reverse strand, counting down.
GAACAGTTTGAAAACAAAGCTCTCGACACGGCCAGACTCAAACCCACATGTTGGTATCGATATGTGGATGACACTTTTGTTATTTGGAGTCATGGAAGAGAAACTATACCTGAATTCCTGGAACATATCAATAGCATACATCCTCAAATTCAGTTCACGATGGAAGAGGAAATAGATGGAAGGCTGCCATTTCTAGATGTCTTAGTCAGCAAAAAACCCAACGGTACGTTGGGGCACACAGTATACAGAAAACCTACACACACGGACCGATATGTACATAAATCATCCAATCACCACCCAGGACAAAAACGCACGATCATTAAAACACTGACTAATCGTGCTACACGCATTTGTGAACCTTCAGAATTGAAACAAGAGTTACAACATCTCAACCACGCCCTTCAAGCCAATGGTTATACAAAACAGGAAATAAATAGGGCCTTACATCCTCGAAAAACTGCGACAATCAATCCAGCTCAAAATTTTACAGCTGCAGCATTTTTACCTTATATACACAAGGTCACGGATCGAATAGGTAGAATTTTGCAGAAACACAACGTGAAAGCCATCTACAATCCCACTAACAAAGTGTGCAATTTACTCCGCTCCGCTAAAGACCGACGGGAAAAACTATCTACTGCAGGTATTTACAGAATACCCTGCACTTGTGGGTCTGTATACATTGGTACCACAAAACGGAGTATAAAAACACGCCTGAAAGAACATCGGAGTTGTTGCCGTTTAAGCCAATCAGAAAAATCAGCCGTTGCAGAACATGCCTACCTTGGGAATGAACACATTATAAAATTTGAGGAAACGGACGTGCTTTCCACGACATCTTACTACTACCCAAGAAATTACAGGGAAGCCATAGAGATTTATAAACATGGCAATAATTTTAATAGAAAGGAGGAAGCCGTAAAACTACACAGCGTTTGGTACCCAGCCCTAATACGAACAAAGAAAAAACCCCAAGGCCACTCAACAAACGATGCTAGCAGAGCGAATCCGGCGCCCGACCAATCAGCGCCAAGCGAGACAAATTCCACACCACCGATAACTATAAATACGGCCGACACGGTCGATGCAAACTCAGACGCTCCTGACTCTTCAAGAAGAATACTTCGAAGCCATCATCGTCTCCATTGAAAATGTTCGGCGCAGATCCGAACGAAACGTCTGGAAAATCTACAAATTCCATTGGACCACGGCTCATTAGCCCGGAAAATCTTTCTACTAAATGCATAGTTTTTATATAGATTAATAAAAATTATAGTTTGGAAAATAAATTAAATTTATTGTTTGAGTTAACCTTTAGATATGTTGAGATGTATATGTATATATAACTTTTTGTTCAATAAAGCTCATACTACTATCAGTACTCAGTTGGTCCCAATGAACAGATGCAATAAGGTGAAGAGCGACAGAGAAATGAAGAGATGATACTGATCAGTTGAATTTGACTAGCTCGAGAGGACCTATTTTTAAGTTTGACAATAGTTTTCTTTAAATTTTAACGAGCTTATATTTTATATAAAAGTATGTTTTGACAATCACGTAAGACGAAATTACTTCACATCGATTATTTATAATTGTATATTTGAACTTTTCATATAGTCCAACAAAGAAGACAATACTTTAGAGTTGTCTGGTCGTTCGGTTGGAAGCTCCCCACTACTGATTTTTACATAAAGATCCAACGCTACCCACTAAAAATCAAATATTGAATAATAAATAAGAATTATTTGTGTTGTATGAGTGAGTTCAGTGTTTTCTTTAGATTATAATTGTGCGTGTCGATTTTCAACGAATCGTTCGAAGAAACGTAGCAACTTTTTTCTCGGTGTAGCGGAAAAATAAAGGAGACTGATTACCAACAAATTAATAGTTGAAATTGAAGTTTCGCTGATCACTTGGTGAAACATGATGAATAATTAATAAAATAAAACACACGGTATATTTCACAAATGTATTAGAATATCTCTGACATATGTTTCGGTTTTAACACCATTTTCAAAGAGCTATAGTTAACTGAGGTACATTATTTCCTTACAAACTACTTATACCTAGAATACAATTGATTTTAATAACGGGGAAACCCCAAAATCCGTCTGGTCATTGGTAATAGGTAGACCCTTTGCGATGGCATGGTTTATTTCGACTATTTCTAAGAAATTCAGTCGTCTCCCTTTACTTTCTGTATGTATTATTTTTATGTTTTGGTTATCTATTTCATGATTTTGGGAAAAAACGTAAACACAACTCGTTTTCGTTCGCAGTCGTGAAAAAAAGAAAAGCGAACCGAACAAGATTATGTAGGTGTTATTTCTATAGATCGTCGCTGATTTTCTGCTCTTTGCGGTATCACCAATTAAAAGTATTTGCGCTCAAGGAGCCCGCCGATGTTTAAAACTTTAAACAAACACATTGCTGCGCTGTCAGCAAAACCAAGAAAATGGTTATATCAATTACTTAGGTATCTTAATATTCATTGATTGTTATATATTATAGATTTAGATGTAGACTAATAAATTAAGTTTGATTTGACAACGGTTTTTTCTTTAGTTTACAATTATTTCTGCCGCTTCGGCAATTCAACTTTCTTCTATTTATTTACTATACTAGACTAAACAAACTGTATCACTGATGTCATTCTTATTACACCTTTTCGCACTCACGACGCGAAGGACCCTCGCAGTGCCGTACCTACCGTTATTATTTCCACAGTATTCGCATCGTACAGATACTTTAGCCCAACCTTGGATTCGGTTATTTGTACCGATACTGATGCAAAAATGTGCTATGCATTCTACATTTCAATTTCATTCGGAGGAACGAATCCGTCGGACTCGTTCCACTATCGGAATGGAATTGAAACGAACGAATCCACAAAAGTATCGGAACTTCCCATCACTATATCTCATCCGTAATTCAAGAAAAGGGATCAAACTTAGATATTGTGAAACCATTTATTCAAATAACGTTTTTATAATTTTTAATAAAAAACTAATGAACGTAAATTTTTAATATCAAAAAATCGTGTAGTTACACATGCCAAGTTGGAGTTAACTGCCGCTTTATGTGCCGATAGATTACAAAATTATATTCTTAAAAACACAAATATCAACGTAAATCAAAAATAATGCACAAAAGTTAAAACCTTATACTAAAAACCGTGTAACTGAGATAAAACGTTTAAGCAAAGGAGAATGGAGGTATTGTCCAGGAAGAGACAATCCTTCAGATTTATTGACAGGAGATATTTCCGTCGACAGTTTATTAAAATTTGTTTCTTGGCTTGAGGGTCCTCGTGGTTATTCGAACCTAAAGAAAATTGGCCGGATAATGATTTATCTGATGCAATAAGTAAGGTTAGTTGTATTGCAAATACAGAAAAGAAAATTATGAATCTATTTTCGATCTAGAACTTTATGGTAATTTTGACAAAATTGTCAGATTTACTGCCTATGTATTTCGCTTTTCATAGAATCTAAGAGGTCCTAAATAATAGGAAATATAACCTTAAATGAATTAAACGGGGCTGAAATATATTGGTTAAAGTATGTTCAATTTCACCAGAGGCTAGTATTTCTTACGATACTAGACATCCAATTATTCTACTGAAAAATTCTCCCTTTGTTGATAAAATAATATGGAAGTTTCATGAAAAATCTCTTCACAGTGTTATTAGACCAGAATCAACCATGGAAATTATTTCGCGTTAGTGAAGTTTTTAAAGTCGTGACAGTCGCGTAAGAACATGTAAAGTGCGAACCAGTGATGGGGGCGGGTTTTGACGATCCATTCAGTCATCCTTTCGAAATAATGTAGGATTCCCGGCGAGAAGGATGTAGAATATTATACGTTTATCCTTCCTGATGTCTGTTCAAAATGTGTAACCGCTTCTGTACATCAGAACATTAGGGTAGCAATAGTAGTTCGCATGTACTATGTAGGTACTAGTAGATTAAGTATGTATGGAAATCGATAAAATGTAACACGCGCGAATTTCAGCGGCTGTTTATTTTAAGCTTTATGTACTGCTTTTGTTTGTGTTTTTTATTTAAATTAAATATATCCAAAATAAATGTACAGACAACAATTGAATTATCAGCAAAGCAGATAAAGGTAATGCTGTTGTTATTTTATATCGCACCCTCTATAATAATAAATTAGAAGAACTTTTAGACAATAACGCTTACCAAATATCAAAAACTAACCCCACCCCAAAAATTCAAAGCCCTCGTTTAATAGATGAATATCAAGTTTAAAACAAAGTGGTGCCGTTGCGTAGATGACGTGTTTTGCGTTGGACCGACATGTATAGATAACTTGATGGTTTTTTAAATCGTTTAAATTCTTTAAATATGTAAGGCAACGAATCACTAAATAAATGAAATATAAATGAATTTGAATAGATAAAAAAAAATGCTTAATATTTTAAAAAAGGGAAAGATATTTGATCAAATTAAATATGTAAAAGAATGAATTAAAACTAATGGCCTTGATGCTGTTGGGTGCGTTCGGTTAAATCTGAAACAATGACAAGAGAAATACCATGAGCAGATTCGCTCAGAAATGCATCAACATAAGCAATCAAATATAATTACGAAACTCGGTGATTAAAAACTATTTTGCAGATACTGCCGATACTTTAAACGTAGCCAAACTATTTAAATAAATAAACGAAGATAAACTGTCCTCGGCACCAAGGATAACCATTAAAGTGCCGACCCTGAACGTGCAATAAGTATTAAGGGAGAGCCAGCAAAATACTCGTTCCAGGGGCTATTCTGCACAAAGGGAGATCCAGCAATGTGCTATACTCAAAACTCAATATTCTCAAGAATTATGGTTGTTGAGCGATACAATGTCACTAAGGGATTACCAGCAAAGTGACTGCTCCAACTACCATCACTTACGAGCATTAGGGAATAACCATCCTAATCTCTAACTTCTCACGGCGATACGGCGATCAGACAGACAGTACAATTCGGAGATCATATTAAATTAACATTACTTTTACGACGTAAACTATCAGTATCAATCAAATTCGGCAGTAAATAACAGATTGCATCTTTTACAAAATAGTTAAATAATTAATAAGCAAAACATGCTCTGTGAGGTAAACTCACAGTAGTTGACAAAAACCCTCTTGCACTTGCACACACACAAAACTAAAAATGAACTGAAGAATAAAACGTTCATCGATACAAAATCTGTCTCGACCCAGACTGTTTATGTTTCTCAAGTGCACGTGTCGCAGTTAGGGTTACAAACAACGCTTGTTTAACTTAAAGAATGCGTTTTCGAACGTTGCTAGCTTAATATAAAGAAATTAATATCCAGAGTAATATTTTTCCTTACAAATAGTAATAAAAAGTTCAGGAAGGAAATAGAAATTAACGGTTGATAAAATTTTTTTGGTCTTTCAATTTTTCGTTTAAATGGAAAAATAAACTTTTAAAAGAACAATCACAATTTCACAATTAATGCAAAGTGTACTCACAATTTTAATTTAGTTAAATTTTATCAACCAAATTTCTGTAGCTGATGGGTTGAAATCAACAATCATCGACAACATCGTAAATAAATAACTTAAAAGTCAAGCTAGAACTATGTTAATTTCTGGCTTCCAAAATACAATTGAACAATTTACTTTCTGTGAAACTTATTACATAAGCATTTTACGAAGTAACGTTAAAAATAGAATTCGAAAACTAATAGCAAAAGGGTTGAAATAAACAAAATTGATACAGGCTCATTTTTAGTAAACAACAAACAAAAATTTGAAAAACTGAAAAAATGGCATTTATCAATTGCACTGTAAAAACTGTTAGAAAATCTACTCGAGCCATAAAAAATCGTGTTAATGAACATTTATGTTGCATAAATTATAGAAAACAATCGACAGGTTTCTCAGAACACCGTGTAAAGGATAATCAGGATATAAATATAGCCATACAGAAAATAAAAACTATATTTTAACGTTGCTAGAAAACTTGAAACTTTACTCATAACAATAATCATACTCCTCTATTAACTATTGTCAAACTTATAGGTTCTAAATAATTTAGGTGCAGATTGGGTTTTCCTATGACATCATGGCCTGTTTAGCATTTAAGGGTTGCAATTTGTTGTTAATTTCAGTATTTGTAACTACTTTTGGTTAATGACCGGCAGGTCGAAACAAATGTCAGAGAGAAATAAGAAATAGTTGAATATTCCAAATACTCGTTTATTCATAATTTCAATCTAAGATATATATAGTACCCTAAGTTATATTCACTCGAGTCAGACTCATCCATAAATATTTCACACGGTGACTGGTACATGGGTGTCATATAGACCTGACGCATTATACGCATTTTTTATTCTATGTATGTAGTATAAGCAAAAAAAAAATGTAAAAGAAAAATGAATCTTCCAGTTAGTTACCATTTGTATCTCTAGTAATTAAGATATATATTTTATAATCTCGAGTGTTTTTATTAAACGTTTTGTAATAACAAAGTTTAGTAAAATTGAAATCTAATTGGTGCAGTCAGTAGGATAGTTAAACGGTTCGGATAAAAATCGCCAAAAAAGGACCGCGTCGTTTTAACGAATAATTTAACTATCGTGAACAAATAAAACTTTGAAAGGTGTACTACACGTCTTCTAAACTCAACATTGTGCACACAAACAAGGAACTATATATTGGTGGTGTCTAACAGAACAAGCATCGTCTAGTACAATTCGAGGACCAAAATTTTGGGACCAAACCTAACTTCGGTTGCAGCCCATCTACAAAGGACAAGGACTAAAATCGCCTTCATTCCTAAAAATCTAAGCTAAGTGTTAGAAAACTCAGTCCTCTACACTTTAACGTTTAAATCAGAATGTCCTTTTGTTTTCTTTACTGTTAATCTTAACCTGCGGGGCCTCTTGTTTATCTCCCTTTTTTTTTTATTTCCGTTATACTCGATACGATTGATGTTATAAACAGTCCGTCACACTACTACTAGATGTATACCGTCATTCTTTTCGCGTACATAAGGAAAATGAAAGCAACTTTAATGTAAGTGCTCATTCCTTTTTAAATATTTCCCTTACTTTCCTGTGTAAAGGGTATACATTTATGCAAAACAAGAATTTAGATTTAAATGATTTAATAGATTAATTTTCCAAAATGACAACCAGTAACGTAAAACCAGTCGGTATTGGCTTAATTTGTTACCAAGCAGATAATATTCCAGTTTTTGATGGAAATCCTAAACAACTACAAAGATTTATTAATGCCTCTGAAAATTTTTTAAGAGCCTTTCAAAATATTGCTAATGTTAATGATCCTCTTAATATTCTAAGTAAACTAAGAGATCGTGCGGCTGGTTTAGTAGGTCCAAGAATCGAACTTAACTCTTGGAAAGCTATTAAAGATTGTCTAATTTTAACATTTTCTAATCAACGAAGTATAGATTGCCTTATTCAAGATTTAACTTCCTTAAAATCTCACAAAAATGAAACCCCATTACAATTTGGTATGCGAATACAAGATTGTCGTAGCCTACTTTTAGCTAAACTTAACGCAACAGACGCAAGTGAAATTGAAAGACGTATTAAAATAGAACATTACAGTAATTTCGCTTTGAAAACTTTTATACAGATCATCGTCCCCTGGTTTGGCTTTTTAATCTTAAAGAACCGAACAGCAAACTCGTTCGTTGGCGGTCAAGGCTAGAGGAGTGCGATTATGAAATAGTTTATAAAAAAGGAAAACAAAATACCAACGCAGATGCGTTATCGCAAATAAAATTAAATGCTTAAGAAAATGAAAGCATAGTTAACAACCCCGGTGATGTTAATCAAGAAATTCTTGATTTTTTACGTAATATGGCTGAAAACCCTTTTCAACCCTTAAATAACGACTAAGCAACAGTCGAATTACTATTTTCAAATCAAGCTAATAATGAACAACCGAAAATTAAGGTATTACAAAATATTGAAATTCGACCACCCTATGCTTCAAAACCCGAGTTGAGACTAATCGAAAGACAAATCGTAAGTTATGATAAAACAGCGCATACTTCTACAAATAAGGACACTGTTAACAACGGAATTCAAATTTTAGACGAAATAATAAATAATAAAGCAAATCAGTTAATAATTTCAAAAAATCCCTATAACAATTTAATTGTTTCCCCCGATAATTTTGAACACCATAAACTATATCTTGTAAAAATTCCAATGGCAAATGAAAATCTAATAATTGAATTATTAAAAAAATATACAGGTCATAATAAAACATTTTATTTATATTTCCACGACGATTCCATGTATAATGTTTTCAATCAAGTGTATATGGAACATTTTTATTCGTCTGGGCTTAAATTAATAAAATGTAAGTACTTAATTAATAAATTCGGTGAAAGAACAAGAAGAACGAATGATTATAATTAAACACCAACACGAAGGTAAATGTAACCAGCGTGGTATAAACGAAACGCTAGACAAAATTAAGAAATTATATTACTGGCCTTCCATGAAAATAGATGTCACAAAATTTATAAACGATTGTACGATATGCCAAATTTCAAATTCAAGAAAACCCCCTTATGTACCACTTATGCTCACAGAAACAGCAACTAAACCTTTTCAATTATTACATATCGATGTGTTCAAATTTGATAAACAAGAATTTTTAACTATTATAGATGCATTTTCTAAATTGGGACAAGCTTTCCTATTCAAGGAAAGACTGCAATAGAAATTTGCAATAAACTTTTGCAATACTTTTCTTTTTATGGGTTACCTGAAAAGATAGTTATGGATAATGGAACGGAATTTAAAAACGACACCGTAAAAGAATTACTGAAAGCTCATAAAATAAATACTCATTTCACTACTCCATTTCACTATGAATCTAACTCATTAGTTGAAAGATTTCATTCAACTCTTATAGAACATTTAAGAATACTTAATCAAAAATACCAAAATTATTCTGTTGAGAAGTTAATGTTATACACACTTATTGCTTATAATAAAATACTACACATTCAAGTACACATTTTATCCCTTTAGAATTAACTTTAGGCCATACAAGTTCTAGAGATCCTTCCATTTTATTAGAGGTAACATTTTACAGAGATTACGTTGTGAGTCATAAAGATAAAATAAAACATTTATATAACAATATATCGGAAAAAAATAAAAAATAAAAAAGCAAAAGTCCTAGAGAAAAGAAACATCAAAGGTGACTAACATCAATTTGAAATTGGTCAAACTGTTTATAAGGTTAATGTACAACGGAATAAAAAAGAAAAAAAATTTAAAGGATCTTATAAAATTATGAGTTGTTAGAAAATAATAAAGTAATGCTTAAAAATAAACTCAATATTAAAACGGAAACTGTACACGTGAAAGAATTAAAAATACCTCTTGTTTCAGACAACAGCAGTAACTTCTTCGAACTTTCACAATCTAAACAACAACCCTGGAATACTACCCTTTAAATTAGGTATAGCACAAAATATTATCAATAATTGGTCTTTCGTGCAAATATTTGATATCACTAATATAAAAAACGAATTCACGACACTTAAAAGCAGTTTCCAAAAACTCAAAACCATTATTGAAAATTCAATTCAACACAAATACGAGTTTCATAACTCATACAATATAATTACCACTTTGCAAAATAAAATATAGGTATACTGAAATATACCAAATTAATCCCACTTATAATAGAAGAAATAAAAGAGGTTTGATTAATGGATTAAGGTCAATAATAAAAACTCTTACTGGAAACTTAGACAATGAAGATGCAGAAAAATACGATAAGGTTATCTCTACTCTCTCAGAAAATCAAAAATCAATTCAAAATCTAATGAGTAATCAAGTAACGCAAAAGCTTGAATAGTCTTGTAACAACAAGACTATTCAAGCTTTCAAAGACCACGACCACGAAACTCTAGAGAACCGTATCAATAAAATCGAAAAGGCAATTGCAAAATCTAATTTATTTAACATGGAAACCTGTGATCGTTTCTTATTGCAAATGTTGTTGTCTCAAGTAATCACTGAATTCCAGGTAATTCATGACATCCTTGAGAAGCTAAAAGTGTCAATCACATTTTCTAAATTAGGAACCTTACATAATTTATTAATAGAGCCAAACGATTTTTTTTAAAGAAATTCAGAATAAAACACAACAAATAAAGAATGGAAAATTACCGTTCGATTTGACAACGGAAAATGTTTTTCTCTTTGAAAAAAATGTAGAAATAAAGAGTTACAGTAAAGGAAACCAAATTTACTTTATTTTTGAAATTCCAATAGTTGAATTTGAAAATTACAATTATTATCATTTATACCCTTTACCTACACCTATCAATGAAACCTTTAAAATTATCACCCCTGAAACCAATTTCCTTATCTTAAACGAGCACAACTACGCAACATTCAACACAATGTGCACAGAAATTAATATGGACCAATAGATTTGCAACAACGTTAATCCCATTAATTTGAACGAGAACGTTCCTTGCCCAATTCAGCTAATTCATTTTCATGAAAATCCTTCAAACTGCTACCAATGGACAGTTGACATAAGGCTTCCTTGAAGTGAACATCAACTGTGTGGTAACCTTTAAGAACTTTGAACTCAAAAGTAACAACAAAAGTAGTGTTTAAAAATATTGAGCTCCCAAAACTAAAGTTTAAAAAAGATGATGACCTTCCTATTGATTTTGAAATTTTTACTTTCAAACCCGTTGGTTTAAACCATATCAAAAAATTACAAGAGACTGAGTTCACATAAAAAACCATAAAGGAATTAAATGTGCCAAACATAAGCTTTCATTAAACCAGTGTATGGACAATCGCCCTGTATATCATCGTTCTGCTCTTATTATTGTGTTATGTTTTCAAAAATCGTTTGCTGGTGAAATTGAAGAAGAATACTGGAAAATCCGATGAAAAGAAAAACGAAGTGTTTTTAATCTAGATTCGCTAGCTCTCAAGGACCTTGGCTCATATCCACGTCGGGAGGAGTTATATTCACTCTAGTCAGACTCATCCATAAATATTTCACGCGGTGACTGGTACATGGGTGTCATATAGACCTGACATATTATATGCATTTTTTATTCTGTATTATTATTGTAGTAAAAGAAAAGTGAATCTTCCAGTTAGTTCCGATTTGTATCTCTAGTAATTAAGATATATTTTTTGTAATCCCGAGTTTTTTTATTAAACCTTTTTTTTAAAAACAAAGTTTAGTAATATTAAAATTTAATTCCTATTCCTTTTATAGAAGAAATTTTTGTTAAAATTTCAAATGCTAAATACAATACTCATAAAAGAGTCTTCAAAAAAATATACATACAAGATTTGTTACATCTCTAACATGTACGAATTTCAATACACTGATAACAAGCACATAGACCAGTTTAGGATATGACACAAACAATAATAGGAAATAAGGTATACTACTATCGATCAACATTTGTACGAAAAACATAATCGATCAAGAATGCAGCATAACGGGATGGATATATGGTACTTGAAGCCTCTTAGATAAAAAAAAACTGTTTACCAGCATGATACTTACAGTAAATACAAAGAAGTTCAACAATGGAAGTGTATATGTCGCAGTCATCTGGTTGAATCTGCTATTTGATTGAATGACTAGCGTGTTCATTGAATGACGACATTATATTGAATGACTAAAAGACAACTCGTCAACTTGTTTAAGTCTTAAGATAAGCAATACTGACTATTTTTACCAACTTATTCAAGGAATTCAAAGAATGAAAGACTAGGACAGCCATTTATTATTTTATTTTTAAACCTCTAACTCACCGAAAGTACTCGTATACTGTTTTTGACAATTAATCATAGAATATTTATTATTATTTTCTCTGTCGATTGCCGTAAGTTTCATCAGCTGTTTGACGCCATATTTGTTTTGGTGACTACTAGCGCCGCAGTGGGAAAAAATGAACTAAATTTCAATCACCTGACTGATTTTACGTCCGCTTTGTTCAAAGGGCTATGTTACAATCCGCTAACTAGTTGGACGTTGAGTGACGCTTGTTCAATCAACGTTCGGCCTAGTCTTTTAATTAAATGTCGTCATTCAAAGAACGCACTAGTCATTCAAATAGCAGATTCAACCAGATGACTGCGACATATATAGAGCAATCAGTCATAATAACATTTAAATTTTTGGAACCAAATAATTGTGAATCCGAGGAATACCATGAAATGTTAAAGTAATTCAACCATTCGTACACGTATGTTTATAATCACGTGCATCATTTATAAAGTACCAATAAAACTGTATGACTTAGATTAAGGAAACAAAAAATGCATGGTTGGTTAAATTTCAAAATTGGCAATCTGGGCACAGGCATGTGTGGTATTGACCTCTGAAATTGCTGAATGATAATTGTGATAGGGCAAATAATTATTCGTTTCCTTTCCTAAAAGATACCTTTTGAAAATGTATGACCGATTTGTTTGTAGATATGTTTTATACATGTATTTACAGTTGCTTATTTTTATTATTTATCTTAATGGACTTATGATAATACTCAGAAATTTGATAAAATATATTATATTACGAAATTGAATTCCATATTAGTGCCCTATTCTGCTTGCAGGTGCAACTTATTAACAAAAACTAAATAAAACAATTTAACTAGTGTTTCATAAAAATTGATGAGGACAACGAAAACATTACATTAAGTGTATAACCGCCTAAAAATAAAAATAAAAAAGCTAAACTACAATCACTGCTGATGCGATAACACGATTTTTTTCTCGAAGCTGACGAAAACAGGAACCAGCAACAATGCCAGTGGAAAGAAAATTTTATTTTGCTTTATTTTTTTGGTTCGGGGGTGTTCAAAATGTCCCCAAACGCTGCAAACATCAATTTTTTTTTGAAAGTGTATTGTATTATCTTTACAACGATGTCACACACGGACGTTCCGACTTATAAATTCGTCCGTGATTGTTCTTTAGTTTCTTGTGTATTAGTTTAGCAAAACAATTTATTTGTAACGAATTATATTTTTGACACAACATGCTCAACCCACAGCTGAAAGTAATAAAAGTAAAATAGAAATTGCAGATTTTTTTAAATAATATAAACTATGAACATGTTCCTTCTTTTAATTCAACAAAGGCAAGCTTTTAGCGCTATGTCTAATGCGTAATTTCTCTTACTTCAATTATCAATTGATTTTATGTTTAGTAAAAACGTATTAAATGATAATCTACAAGAACTTAAACACCGATTTTTAATTTGCTAATGGTACGTTTAGAAATTTACAATCAGTAAAAAAAGTAACAAAATTAATACGTACATACTGTACATAGGTAACGATAAAACCGGATAATAGGTAATCTTGGAAACATTATTTATAAGCCTATCAAAACATATCTGAATATTGTTGCATATTTTAAAACGCTTTACCTCCAAATTTCAAATACAAAACACGAGTATTAGTAAATTCTTATTGCGAAGATAATTATTGCATTTGAACTGTAGGGCGTTAAAAGAAGAAAATATTTAAATACACAATATTTTAAAATTACAGTGCCATGAAAAATTAATACATACCTCAATAATGCTTATTATAAAGTAATTCTTGAAAAGGAATTTTATAAGAAACATGTTTATCTAATGCTTTTCAAAGTTTATATAAATACTACTAACCTTTATTACTAAAACTTTGTATCACTGAGTAATTTGAGGTTTAATATGTTACTTGTTATTTAAATCACACACAAAATTACACAGACAGCGAACCAACTAGTTTTCAAGGCAAGAAACAGTGGAATGAACTACAACTTTCTCCTTCCAAGTTTTGACGTAACATTCACTTGGCATTGTACATAGGAGGTATATGTATTGCAAGAAAGTAGTAAATATGAAGGTATGAGTACTTGTATATAGCTCATATAATATGAAAGAATTGTAGGGTGTAGTAAAATAGTAAAATAAAAATGGCAGAAACATATTTTATACTTCAATTGTTAATAACTAAATGATTTATATTTTATTGCTTAAATGATAATAAAAGATATGAAATCAAATAAAAGAAATGTTTTTAAAACTTAATAAATAATAATTCACGTTTTGCAGTTTAATCGTTTTCCGAGTCACATGTATTATGGATCGACTAACTAAATATCTTCCTCTGTTCCTTCTTATACGATTTATATATTTCTTTATACATATATATATATATTTATTTATTTATTTATTTATTTATGTACTTATTTATTCTTTCCTTATTTCTTTCTTTTTCTTTCTCTCTTTCTTTCGATATTTCTTTATTTCTTCCTTTCGTTCTTTCGTTCTTTCTTTCTCTCTTAACGGACCAAGTCCAATATACATTAAGAATATATATTAGAAAGGAAAATTACAATATTTTTTCGTTTTGCTTGAACTGGGTAAATTGATTATATATGATTTATATAACCGTCGGAAACTTGACATTGAAAAATATTTTTGTTTTAATAATTTACATAACAAAATATACACTGGTAGGTAATTGTATTGAATAGAAGGTATAATATAATCTACATATGCTAATAGATTACCTAACTCACTAATTACAGTAACTCTAATTTAATTGTTCTTAAATAACGATTTTGATTCAAATATTACAGATTTTACCATGAAAAATATCAACCTAATTACAATATTTGTTAATTACTAAAGCCAGTGCTGTAGCTTTATACCATTGTCTATTACCGTTAATTGTTTAACAATTCAGAACAATCAATGTTGTTACTAGGTAACTTAATAGTTTTTTACTTTTAAAGTTTGAGTCAACAGATGGTATTTTCAGTTTGCTCATTATATGACAACTAAAATGCATGGGTATTCCTATATTGCAAGCAGCATTTCTTAAAAAATTATTGAATATTTTGTCAAGATAATAATTTAAAAAAGCAAGTCTATTTACCATTTATTGTCTATTATACACTAGGTTGGGTCGAAAACGACAATACTAATAACTAAACTGAATTAAATAACTGACTGTTTCTAAAATATTTCTTTTCCACCCCTTAACATATTTTTCAAATAAATATACACGCTATAAGCTTTTATACATACATAACTACATACATTAAGCATTTTTACGACCCACAAAACAGCATTACGCTTAGCCCCATTATCCTTGAGTTTTAGTTCAGTGTGTAAATACGCCCTAACATCCTTATTAATTATTGATTTTCTTCAATTGTCATGCGCGTGTCGATCGCTTCCATGTCGATTTTCGAGACAAGATATTCCTTCTGACCATCGACTGTGACCGTTTTGGTGTGGTGTTATGTGTTTTGTAGGATGTTTTGATTATCCTTTTCCAGCGGCAGTTTAGCCTTTTAATTTTTCCCTTTCTGTTTAAATATTTTTTGAGTGATTTTATCCTTGGCCTCAGCTGTTTAGTTTTGAGGACGAGTACCTGCTCATAACGTTTAATTTTCTTATCTTGTATTGTTTATTTCAGTCACAAGTTTTAAATTTGGTTTTTGGGCCTTATGCCATACTTTTCACGATTTGAGGTTTCTTATCTACAATGTACTCTATTTGATATTTTAGGGCTTTCTGCCACATTCATTTTTTAATTAATTTTTCTCGATAATGTTTGGGACCTTAGCCGATTTTTTAATCACTCACACTTTGTGTTTGTTTTATTTGGCTAGTTCTTACATTTAAAAATGACAGTGTGCTCATCAATCCTCTTTCGATATTATTTTTTTTTTATCAGCACCACGTACCAAATATCAGTTTTTCCTACGATCTGACGATTTCTTTCTCTATCCTCCTTCCTATATCATGAGTCTTGATTTTAGATATTTATTTTTTTATTAAGTAAGTAATTTTTGACTATTGTTATTTTCTCCTTCAGAGAAATTTCTCTTTCCACGTTTTGGAAGTTTAGTTTTGTGATTTTTTAGTAATTATTTCGAGGGTAGGGCTCTTCAAGGCCAGACCCTCTTTTACTTGTAAGGGTTATGTTTTAGGTTTTATACAACTTTTAGTCAGGGGCTCCAAAAGAGACATACGGTATCGACTAAGAGCTCCGGGGTGAAAATCACTAGAGCATCCTCAGGCTTCAAGATCCTTAAACCGGCTGGTACTAGAAATTACTATCACACAAATCAACCTCCTGGGCATCATCTTAGAATTTCTCCACCAACCCATAGGGCGTGCCACCAGTCCAGAAAGCCGCCCTCCTTAGTGTTCAGGCCTGGATTGCTTAAATTCCCGAGAAAAGGAGCTCTAAAGGTTTCCTTCAGGGTCTCCATCCTGTCGCAGGATCCCAAAGTTAAGTAAAAACCAACTCTACATTATTTTTTTATTGTAAAGTTATTTTTTTATTAATTATATAATATAAAATTCTGTTATTACTGTGTTTTATTTAAAGGATTTTCGCACCCTTAGGTGTTTATTAGATCAAAATAACCCTGACTGCACTGAGTTTCCCGAGGCATTTGGTTTTTTGTATCTCTGCACTGCACAGAGTAACTTATCTTTGCTTTGGATTTTATTGCTGCGCCACTCCTTTTGAAGCTAACAAAAACTTTAAACTTAACTTTAATTTCTCCGGTTAAGAAGGTTTCTGTTAAAAAATCCTATTTATTTTTGTGTGACCTCCAGTTGGTAACATATGGAAGTCATTTAGTGTAATTTGTCTTATTTCTTTATCAGTTATATTTTGGACGTCTTTCATTACATTTATCTTTAGGTAATCCTATACTTTTTATTAATCGTCTATCATAATGAATAATTCTTTAATTTTATATTTATCATATATTTTTTGGCGTTCTCTCAGCGGCGCACCTAAGGCGAACACTGATCGAGTACCCTGTTTTATATAAATAATTTGTTTTTTACATTCATATAATGGATTAGGTAATATATCACATTCTATTCCACTTTTTTACAATTTCTTTAAATATAATATAAGAAATAGCATATAGATTAATAGACTCTGTAGGTCGTTTCAGCACCTCGACAAGTCCAGGTGATCAAGCCTGTATCGCGATAAGCCGCCGAAAATACCTCCATCCTCGTTGACCTTCTGAATTTTTCGTTATGCAATAATCATTACGTTTAGTGTTGCCTCTACTTTAGTATTTACCTCTTTGAATCATTTTGAACCAATAAGAATACGAGATAAAACATCTACTACACTGTTCTGCTTTCCTTTTATATTTAACTAAAAGAATCTAATATTAACCTTTTAATAAGCCTGCTTGGAACGTGTCATTCCGAATAATCATACTAGCGGCATGTGGTATGTATAAATTTCAAATTTTGTTCCAAATAGTTATGATCTATAATGTTTAACGCCGAAAAAAAGAGCTAGTGGTTTTTTATCGGTGGTGCAATACTTCTTTTCCGCATTATTCAAAGTGCTACTAGTGTATGCCAAGGATTTGTCTTTTCCGTTTGATAATACGGCTCCCGCTGCGTAACCTGGCGCATCTGTTTCTAATTTAAATGATTTTTTTTTGCATTTGAATCAATACAAGACGAATTGCAATTGTTGATTTCCGATTACGATTTCGAATTACAAATATTATCTCTTAGGAATAATTTCGAAGACGAATATTTCAGATGTTCGTCAGCAACGCAGATAAGGCCCAAACAAGACGTATCACGTTTCATTATAAAAAGTGAACATAAATATTGTTCTATTTAATTAACAGAACGAGTTCGTTTTTGTTTATGAACTCCAATACTCCCACTCAAAAATGAAATCGTTAATTAAAAAAAAATTATATTTAGATTTTTTCAATATGGATAATTCTATTGTTTTATTATTTTGGGGAGATAATAAATGAACCAACATTTGTTGCACGAATTGGGAAAACCCCAACAAATCCCAATCAGAACATTATATTAATTATTCTTTTCATTCTTGCAAACCAAGTTTTGTTCTTGCCTGTAGGAACTTTACTGGTCCTATTGACTTGGCGAAGATGTCAGCTAACTGGTCAGCTGTTGAAATATAATTTAATATTAGTACGTATTTATTGATTTGTTCACGTATAAAATGAAATTTTATATCTACCTATATGTTTAGTTCTTTTGTGATTTGTTGGATTAGTGGCTATGCTTATGCAACTTTGTACCTTCATAAAGTGCCATATATTCTGCTTCTGTTGAAGAAGTGACTACAGAAATTTGTCTTTCTGTATTCCACGTAATTGTACAATTATTAAAAATTTGGAATATATATCCAGTTGTACTTTTACGGGTTGTTTCGTCACTACACCAATCAGCATCCACATATACAACAATCACTGGTTTATAATTATTTCTTACGTATGTAAGTTTGAGATTAATTGAGCCATTAATATATCTTAATAACTTTTTAAGACATTTCCACAGTTTAATATTTTTTTTTTAAATTTGGTATCTACTCAAAATATTGATTGCTGTGCAAATACCAGGTCGGGTAATACACAACATTGTATACATTAAGCACCCTATTAAATTTTTTGCAAAGTGCTTCATAATATACGGTATATCAGGGTTAAGTGCATTGTAATTTAATTTAGATGGTAATAGAGTAGTTACGCTTTTAGAATTATTCATTTTAAATTTTGTCAATACCGTTTTCAAATACGAACTTTGATCAAGTGTTATTTTATTTTCTGTACGTTCGATGTTAATGCCTAAAAATAATTTTATTTCTTGTAGATCAACCATTTGAAATTGCTTCATAAGATATGTTTTAAAATTAGTCATAGTGCTCATGTTACCAGTAGCAATTACTAGGTCATCAACGTACAGAATTAAATAAAAATTTTCATTTACGTTTAAAGCATTGATCGACTTGTGAATTTTTATAATTTAGTTTCATTAAAGATTGATCATACCTTTCAAACAACCAGCACCTAGCTAACTGTTTTAAACCGCAAAGTGATTTTTTTGATATGCATACTAATTGTAAGTCTCCATTAACTTTTAAACCCTCTGGAACTGTCATATATATTTCTTCTTGTAAAATACCATTAAAAAAAATTTTTTTTTTTACATCCATATGATGAATTGAATTGATTTGCAAAAGCTAAAATTAACCTGAATGTTCAGATTGCAACTGAAGCAAAGGTTTCATTGTAGTCAATTAAATATTGTTGACTAAAACCTTTTGCTACAAGTTGTGCTTTATATATCTAGGGTTTTCCGTGTTCGTTTATTTTAATTGTAAAGACGCATTTACAATCTACGATTTTTTTATTTTATTTTTTTTTTTGAGGTTTAGGTACGAGTACCCAGGTATTATTAGATTTAAGCGAATCTCTCGTCCTTTATTGCTTGCTCCCACTCACAATGATCATCCCTATTTTGAATTTCTTGATAAGATTTAGGGATTGTCATTGCTGTGGAGTTAATTGGAAATAAATATACGCTAACGTCATTAATAATGTCGTCGTATATTTCTTCATTATATGAAAACATAGGACGTTTTTGAGGTCGTTCGCCTTTTTTAATTTCTACCTAGGCATTTTTATTTTTTTTGTGTTAAGTCAGACTTATTTAGCCGTGTCATAGAATTATCAGAGACAATGGAGAGACGTGCAAGTACATAGGAAAAAAGGTTCGCTCAAACTCGTTTATTTGTTCCTTGTCTTCCTAACGTAATTGGACATGAGAGTATTTCTCTTGCACAATGGGGAAGGTGAGTTCAGATGGCGCTTTCGTAGTTTTATTTTGGCTGTCAGCTGTGTCAGGAGTCCGCCATTTAAAAGCGTTTGTTGTGTTTGTGTTGTTCGCAGCATAAAATTCTCAGTTCTGTTTGTTTCGTTTATTGTGAACATTGTTCAGGCGAATTTAACTGTTTAAGTGATTAGAAGAGTGTTTGGTGTTTAGGTCGGTGTTTAGACTAGGCTGCAGTGATTGTGTGAACATTTACAGTTTAACCTCATCTTTTCCAAACATAAAGGTAAATAAATGTTTTCTACAATGTTGAAAATATGATTTAAGTATATTTGTTATAGATGCCCCAAACGCGTTGTTTCGTTTGTGGATCTGCGGCAGAAGAAGTGGAAAGAATGCATTACTTTCCATCTAATCCAGAAAGGTAAACACGTATTGTAGCAGACATGTTATATGAAATGAGTAACTTATATTATGTCTTGTAGGTCACAACTGTGGCAGGAGAAAATGGTAATGAGATCCATACCAGGCTAAATATTTTTCTTTGTTTGACAAAGTGGCGCCCGAGCATATATTCTTTTTAATATTTCACAATATTTTATTTTTCTCAATTTCATTTAATTTCAAAACTCCTAAGTAATAGTTTTGTTCAAACATATGTAAATACTTTTCAATAAACATTTTTTTCTAATGAAACTACGTCTACGAATTATTTCAGTTAATCAGGGATTTACAAAAATACAAAAATTGAATGTCGCACAGGTACCGCGCATTTTTTTTTTAAATTTTACCGTTGCGCCATCTACATCCATCTTCCATCACAGTCGGCCAGTTCGGTATTGCGAACTCAAATTTTACATTAAGTTGCACGTCTCTCTATTGTCTCTGGAATTATCTGCTTTGGTTAAGTCAGATTTATTTAGCCGTGTTTTAGAATTATCTGCTTTGGTTAAGTCAGATTTATTTAGCCATGTCATAGAATTATCTGCTTTGGTTAAGTCAGATTTATTTACTGGTGACATAGATGAGGTTTTCGACACTACCAATTTATTATCTGCTTTGGTTAAGTCAGACTTGACATTGGCTTTTGGTACATCTGATTGAGATTCAGAGTTACCGCTTTGTGCCGAATTTGATTCCTCATTTAATTCTAAGAGTGGCCTTGTTTGTTTAAATGTAATTTCGTCTATTATGACGTCTCGAGCTTTAATTTATTGCCCGATTTTATTATTTCATACCTTATAACCATTAGGTTCATAACAGAAGGATACTTGGTTCAGCTATTTAATTTTGTTGTGGCGTATGGCTCACGGTTAAATGGTATGTTATGCCCTTTTCTGTGCAAAATTCTTTAAACTCATTAGGTAAGTATATACCCCCATTATCGCAATAAAGATTTGCAATTTCTAGACCTAAATGCGCATCGCATTTAGCTGCATAATTTTTAAAAGCGTTTAGCACCTCTGATTGATATTTTAATAAATACACAACTGTGTAATGCGTAATTCATCTATGAATGATACAAAATAGTTTTTAATATCGAGTATTGGTAGTTTACTTTTACCACAAACGTCTGAATGGGAAATAAATAAAGGTTTTTGAATGTAATCTTTTGACTTTGATTTTTTTTTTTGCAAAAGGTAATCTTGCTTGTTTGCCATAAATACAAGCTTCGCATATTTTATCAACACATGTAATACCTTCAATTGATTGAATATCATCAATCATATGTAAAGTTTTCAAATTTTTTTTATTTTTTATTTTTCTTTACTTATATGTCCAAGACGTTGATGGCACAACTGATAATTTTTCGCATCATTCATTAGACTACTGTAAATTTTCTGACGAACAGGTATTTCAAATATTACTTTTATTAGGTCATAAATAGTCTTACCTGTTATAATGATTTTGTTATCATTTTTTTTTTGTTACCCTTTCTGGTAAAAAAATAACAGTCATTCCATTCTCCTGAAGTCGACGGACTGTCAAGAGGTTATACAGTACTTCCTTCGGAGTAGAGAACTTCTTCTAGCCGTCCTTTGGCACCCTGGTTAGTTGTAACTTCGATTCCTCCTTTCTTTGTAGCCTGAATTGATGTTCCAGTTTTTGCAATCGAAATTTGCAGTGGTGGGTTAAGGTTTTCGTGTGCAGTGGATATATCCTGATTGTTTATGATATGTTCTGTAGCACCAGAATCCAGGATAAAAGACACTTTACTTTTATATTTATTATAATCCTTATGTAGATCATTTTTTTTTACACCTAACACAAACACAAAACCGTCACTGTTGCTTGGTTCCTCCATATTCTCTGGATATTTTGTTTTTATTGTTTGTAGGATCCTCGTTCTATCTTGTTTGTTTTTCACCATTCTTTTATAGTAGAAACAATCTCGTTTGAAGTAGTTTGTCCTGCCACAATGTTTACATTTTTTTACTTAAAGACTTATAATTTGATCTTTTTATTGTTTGATGTTCTGAAATGTTGACTTCGGATTTCTGGATTAATTTTATAGGATTTCTTGCATGTATGTTGTCGTTTGTGCGATCCGTTGGGACTTTTAAAAGTAGTTTTATTTTCGAATGAAGATGATGAACTCAAAACTTTTGAACCCATTTGTGTACTATTTTCTGTTTTGAGTTTTACCTCGTGGTCAAATAGGCGAGTTTTAACGATAGGTTGTCATTACTTAACGTTTCGAGTGCTGTTATCACACCATCATAACTGTTTGGGAGAGTTGTGAGAAGATGAAATACTTTATCCATTTCGTCAAGTTTTCACCAGCAGTTATCAATTCCGTAAGTGTTTCGTCGAATTTGGTAAAGTGCGTTGCTAATATCGTGTCACCTAATTTTAATGTCAATAGCCTTTTTTCGGCATGCCAACTGAGTAACGAGACTTTTTCGCTCATATATTTCATTTATTCTATTATGTGACTTCTTACAGTTAAATTTAATTTCAACAACTTCAGTTGGAATTTCTTCCTCCACTACTCTTGTTACAGCTAGTTCACTAAGTAGCACCATCACTCGAAATTTCCATACTGCGTATTTTTCACCATTAAATGGTTTTATATTACGTTTTTGATTCACTTCCATTTTAAAATCACTTATTGTCCGCAACTTTAATCAACGACTAACTACACTCGCGTTTGTCACCTGGGCCCATAACCTATTGGCAGAGTACGCTAATTTTCAGGTGATAAATGAAACACATTAATTGAGTTGGAGTAATTTTTATTTTCTATTTTAAACGTCTTAATACTTTGGTTGTTCGGTTGCGACTAACTATTGTATACATTTAGTTTATTTTCTTTTCTTACACTGCATGACTACATCTATTATGTGAATGTGACCGTCGAGACTTTGCCACGTTCGTTATATTTGAGATAAGGCCCAAACAAGACGTATCACGTTTCATTGTAAAAAGTGAACATAAATATTGTTCTATTTAATTAACAGAACGAGTTCGTTTTTGTTTATGAACTCCAATAGCCGCTAATTATTCAGTAGCATGGTCTATCTTAGAAAAATATTATGATGATCCAAAGGCAATCACAGACAATATAGTTAAGGCATTATTTGAATTACTTGAATGTTATAGGCCATCTCCCCATCTATTAGGTAAATTACTTGATAGCGCTACCAAAAATTATAAGGCTCTCATCGCGTTAAACAAACCTTTCTTAGAAGCATTCCCTATTTACGCCACTATTTCAAAATTAGACGACGAAACACATCGTAAGTGGAAGGAAAATACGCAAAACACACAATCTCCTACGATGAAGGAACTTTTAGAATTTTTACACTGTCGTAATCATATATTTAATGCTCCTATATTGCTAGCGCCCGTAAGTGGAAGTATCACGCCGTAAGTGAGACAGAAAATGGCTGTTTCTATTTCTATCAAGAAACTCGACTCGTTATGCGCAAGCGTCACGAGTCTTGACTCGTATGGTGGGGAAAACCACTTGCCAATCAACGTAATGCACATATATGTATGTATAAGCTGTCATATACAAACCAATGATACACTGCCGCACGCTTATGCACATGCTGTATTCTCGGGCATGCGTATAAGGCTCGTCGTTCCGCGAGAAGGATAGACGGATATATGTCTGCACCGTATGAACTTCGCCCGGCTTCAGACCCTACCAGCAATATAGGAGTATTAAATATATGGTCGTAATAAGGTTATCGAAAACACAAAACGAAAAAAAATCGAACATAATAACAAATATATAATAAATAATAACGCCTAACAAGAACACAATCCAACTCAAACCGAGCAACACTCACATACACAACGCAAACTAAACATTTGATTTGTCATTGATGTAAAAAATCACATTCTAATACTTCAGCATGTGAAAAACTAGTTAATGCAACTATTAACGAACGTCACGATTTAGTTAAAAAGACCGGTCTCTGTTTCAATTGTTTGACAGCAAACCACACTATAAAAACCTGCACTACTAGGAAATGTAAAACATGTCAGGGAAAACACCTTTTACATAAGGATATAGAAAATAACCCAACAACCTCTGAAGCAAATGTTACAAATCTAAACGCAACCATAGCATCAAAAGTTTTACTTTCAACAGCCTTATTTTACATTCGCGAAAACGAGGGAAATAAACGTACTTGTAGAGTACTTTTAGATTCGGGGTCTCATTTTCACTTTATTACAACAGAATGGCCACATTATTAAAACTTGATAAAAAGGCAGTAAGCTTTCCTCTTACCGGAATTAACCAAGTCATTTCAGATATTAAATACTCTGTCACAACAATTATCAAGTCTAGACATACTGAGTTATCATCTAAGCTTAATTTCCTAGTTATACCCAGAATATCAGAACAGTTACCAATGCGTCAATTTTCTAGAAAAAATGTTAGTGTTATATTCCTTCAGACATTCTCCGGCGTTTAGCTGATCCTGACTTGCACAAACTAGGAGAAGTTACTATTATCCCATCGTTTTATGTGTTAACACTCCATCATTAGCCACCACTTTTTCCCATTTTTCTGACAGCATTCAGATACCACGTCGGAATAACTCGTCATCTTTTGAAGCTATCCACGAATCGATCCAATTTTTAGTATCTTCATATGATGTAAAGTGCTGCTCAGACAGGACGTATACCATCGATTGGATAGGATTTTCTAATTAACTGTTTCCAAGTAGTTCTTGACCGACAGCGCAAGATGCGGGCGAGCATTATCGTAGAAGAATAATTTTGTTACGTCTGGAGTAGTAACAGGCGCGCTTTTCCTTGAGTTCTTGACTTGATCTCATTAACTATGTTCAATACAGAGCTCCAATAATGGTTGCGCCCGGTTTGAGCAACTCATAATACACAACGCCAACCTAATCCCACCAAATACAAAGCATGAGTTTTTTCCAACAATATTCGGTTTGACTGTCGATGTTGGAGTATGGCCAGGCGGTCCCCATGATTTTCTCTTTCTGGGTTATCGAATAAAATCCATTTTTAATAGCTAGTAACTACGCGATGTATAAAATTGTTTCTTTTTCGCCTTGCAAGCAAAATTTCACACGTGCAAAATCGGTGTTCGACATCTCTCGGCTTCAGTTTTTTTGAATGATACCCAACGATTTTAAACGATGTGAAACTGCTTGTTTGTGTAATAAAAGTGTGAGTTCTTCTTTCGTTTGGCACGAATCTTTCTTCAATAATACCTCCATTCCGTGTCTTCGTACGATTTCGGCCTTCCACTACGTTCTTCCAAATGAAACTTGCCGTTTCGAAACTTTTGAAACCACTTACAACTTCTCTCGCTTACTCAGCTTCACCATAGGCTTTTACAAGCAATTGATTCGCCTTACCTTCAGATTTCTTCAAATTAAAGAAGTAAATCAGAATTTCCCGCAAATAACGCTTATTCGGCAAAATCACAAAAAAAATTATGTGATGCTGATACAGAATCAGTTATACTCCAAGGTTAGGTTAGGTTAGGTTTTTTACGATATCCCATTTTACATCTGACAATTTCATCGTTACCTTCTAGTGTAGACATCTGTTGTTAAACGGCGTAAACTTTTTGTTCAGCGTGTTTATTGTCCGAAAACTGCATACAAGTAAGAATTCTTATAATGTGCTAACTTTTTAATAGCTTTTTTTAATTGCTTACTTTTTCACAACTTGCAAAGTTCCGTTTGGGGGTAAAAGAGCACTATGTGGGTTAGTATACCAGCGAGTCAGAAGGGTTAGGGGGTGTAGCGGGTTGCCGCTATCACTCACCCTAATGTCCAATTAAGAGTCCCTGCCATTACCAGCGCCCCTAGTTGGTAGTTAATTAGGTAAGTAGTTTTAAGATATATTTATAATAAGTTTATAAGTGTAATTTGTTTTATTAGGCATTTTTTCTATTAAATCTTACATTAAACCCTATAAAATTCACTCTTCTTTATGACAATACCTCCTCCGCTTCATTCCCATTCTCCTGCTCTTCACCTTTTTCCTTTTTTTGCTCCTTCTTCTTAAAATTTGATGGAAAAGGGAACGATAAATGTGGTTGTTTCTTAACTAACTAACTTTTCTTCCTTTTTAACATCCGTCCTTTGATCGGTTGTTGTACTAGCTATTCAAGAAAGAGGTTCGACAACTGGTGTAAGCTTTTGTTTAATATATTCGTATCTTCATCTCGCTCTTCCAGTTCGCTTTTTAATTCTGCGACTTTCAACTCGAACAAATTTTTCGGCATTTTAATTTATTTTGTGTTTTTATTACACTAAAAAATTCTCTGACACCAATTGTAACGAGTTTTCTAGTCAAAGACATTTATTTAACCAATTATTTATTTAACACTATTTATTTAACACTAACTTAGAACTACTATTTATATTAGAACAATTCACTTATTTATATAACAATTTATTTATCACTTTTGTCTATTATTTATCGGTTTGTTTCGCGCACTGATTCTTTATCACAACTACTGTCCCTCGGTCCAAAGATGATCACTTTATATTCACCTTTCGAGCTTTCTAGACTGGAACTCGAAGAAGTCCTGTTTATTCCCGAATGTTGAATAATAATTAGAAAGTCGTCGATCATTCCAGAA
This sequence comes from Agrilus mali, assembly GCA_029378335.1. Taxonomy (NCBI): domain Eukaryota; kingdom Metazoa; phylum Arthropoda; class Insecta; order Coleoptera; family Buprestidae; genus Agrilus; species Agrilus mali. The sequence goes on along the minus strand of CM055655.1, from coordinate 17,676,079 downwards.
TTGGTCGTGTTCTTGTCGCTGGAGAATGATTTACATCTTGTAAGTTGATAACGATAAAAGTACCGTGCGCGGTGACTACGCTGTAAGCATGTTAGCGATAAGAAGTGCATGAACAAATTGTTGCCGCACACAAGTACGGTGTTACTGGTCGCTACACTACCCCCTCCTTAAGGGTGATCACATTCTGCCGTTCCCTCAGAGGATCATGCCAGTACTTGCAGGTGGATCCGCTTCGGCATCCGGTTGTCAGGTGGAAGTAGCAGTCAACTGTCTTCAATGGTGACGGTCCTCGTTGTGGATTTCCGGCGCACACCAAGATTTCTATTCCCGTGTATAGGAACATCCAGCCCACATCCTCGGTATTGCTAGCTTCAGGATGTTAGCGTACAGCAACTGCTCTCTTAGCTATATCAGGGAGTCCCATAAGGAGTGGTAGGTAGGTTTCTCCGACGACTTGCTTTTGGTGACTATGTAAAAGATGGATCTAGTCCAATCGAGTAACTGCAATACTTTTCTTCTATCTTTGGCCTGCTCAAGTAACATCGGCGAAAAGGTTCTGCTGAACTTCAGTGGTGACTACAAATCTGGCTTTACGGTGTAAGCTCTGTTCAGCCATAAATTCTTCATACTGGGGCTCTGGCGAACGAGTCTGCACAACTCTAACTCGAGCTTCTTCGTGATTGTCCCCAACATATGGAACCAGTCGGTTGAAGTGGACTTTTCTTGGTTTCCCATTGGGAGTACGTCTAATTTGGTAGATTACGTCGTTGATTCGTTTGACAACTTTATACGGGCCTTCCCAGTTTTGTTACAGAACGTTCTTTTGGCAAGAAATGGCTTTAGTTTAGTCTAAATATAAATAAAATGTGATTTTAGTAAAAATTTGACGTTATCTCGTGTAAAATTTGTATGCACATTGTAAAACATTATGGTTAGGAAGTTAACAAAGTGTTCGGAAGGTGTAAATCGGTGAATAAAAACGAAAATAGTTGTATTTTTTGGATTTTCAACATAAACAAATTTGGAGGTTAGCTACTCAGTGCACGCTTCGGTTTATACTTGCTACTATGGTTACTGCAAACAAGACCCGAGACGGTCCAAAGTGGCCGAACCGCAGCGATGACCGCTGCTGAATATATATAGGGTGTCCCACGAATAATTCATGTTTCGTAAAAAAAAAATTTCCAGTGGTGCATAGCACTTTTCGGTGGTGCATAGCACTATTTGGAGGTGCATAGCACTTCCAACATTTTAATCAGAGCAACCACCTCTTACCGTAACCTAACCAAAACCCTTTTGGTCGTGCATAGCACTTTTCGGTGGTGAATAGCACTTCAAACACTTTAATCAGAGGAACCACCTCTAACCGTAACCTAAGCAAGACCCCTTTGGTGGTGCATAGCACTTCTCAGTGGTGCATAGCACTCTTCGGTGGTGCATAGCACTTCTCAGTGGTGCATAGCACTCTTCGGTGGTGCAAAGCACTTCTCACATTTTAATGAGAGCAACCTCCTCTTACCATAACCTAAGCAAGACCCCTTTGATGGTGCATAGCACTTTTTGGTGGTGCATAGCATTTCAAACATTTTAATCAGAACAACCATCTCTTACCGTAACCTAAGCAAAACCCCTTTGGTGGTGTATAGCACTTTTCGGTGGTGCATAGCACTTTAAACATTTTAATCATAGCGATCACTTCATTCCATAACCTAACCTAAGCAAAAACCCTCTTGGTGGTGCATGCACCTTAATAGCTCGATACGAGAAATAAACGAAAGCTTTAACTAAACATTCGTGAGACACCCTATATATATTTAGCAACGGTCATCGCTGCGGTTCGGCCACTTTCGGATCGTCTCGGGTCTTGATTCCAGTAACCATAATAACAAGTAACAAACCGAAGCGTGCAGTAAGTAGCTAACCTCCAAATTTGTTTATGTTGAAATCCAAAAAATCCAACTTTTTCGTGTTTATTCACCGATTTACAACTTCCGCACACTTTGTTAACTTCGTAACCATAAAGTTTCACAATGTACACGCAAAATCACGTTAGTTTTAAGTCACCTTTTTTAGTAGTTTTTTTGCCGTTTTTATTAATAAACCATTAAAAATATCACTTTCCCCCCACATTTTATTGATATTTAGACTAATCTAAAGCCATTTTACAGAAAGAAAATCAATATTTTCCATTTTTAGTACGAGCCGCGATTCTATAGTATTACTTACCTGTGTGGCATTGTGAAACTTTATAGTTACGAATTTAAAAAGGTGTTCGGAAAGTGTAAATCGGTGAATAAACACGCAAAAGGTTGGAATTTTGGAATTTTCAGCATAAACAAATTTTTCCTCTTCTTTTTATTGATATTTAGACTAAAATAAATCCATTTATTGCCAAAAAAAGTTCTTACTGTATTTTTAGGAGGAACCGCGATTCTATAGGTTTACCATATACTTTTCAACTTATCAATTGCCCCAATATGACGGAAATTTAAATCATCCTGTTTAAATAGTACTAACAACTTGACATCATCAAAAATCAGGCGTTTCGGTATACAAGTGTATGTTTGACAGATGTCATGGCCACACGGGCCACACTACGGAATTTATTCTGGATATCCGTCTAAATTTCGAGTACAATCTAAGACAGTCTTGAATTTGTTTTTCTCTTTTTTTTTTAAATGAAAACTCGCGACCTGTTACGATAACCTACACCTCTGCATATAACGTAGTATTCTACTAGAAGTGGGGTATTGAAATCGTGGGTTAACAAGAGTTGGGCAAAGGAAATGCTTTCAGTAGTGCTGCTATACAATTCAACGCACGTTTCTGTTAGTTCAACATGGATATGATGATTGTGACAATTCTTGAAATTCATTAAAATATTTTGTTTTCTTCTTTGATTTAACTAGTTACAAATAATGTATCATACAATTAACTTACTAATGTAAAGTGTTAATAATTATACACTGTTGATTGTTTAAATAAGAAATATTGTACTGCAGTTTCACTCATAAGGGGAGGGCACGACCTTGGAATGAGACTTTGCGTAACAATTTTACTCCTTCAGAGTATTGACCCCTTAGTGCAGTAATGCGCAACGCTCAATGAACTTAGAGAAAATTACGTTTAAAAATTTAAGGTCCGCTTATATACTATTAAGGTTTTGTATTCACTATAGGCAAAATAGCCTAATCGGTAACGTGTCTGCTTAGCGCATAATCTTTTGAAGTCCAAATCCTGAGAAGGACATACTTATGTTTTCATTTGTTTAATTATTTTTACAATTAAATAAATTTATTATTCAATAAAATCTACTATTTCTGCTGAATGGATAACCTTTCTGGTATATAAGCTGAGTTTAAATATTAAAAAAAAACACTTCATTTAAAAGTATTTCCTGCACAATAAAATATTTCCTGCAATTCAAAAAATACAGACGTAGTTATTTGTTTTCACTTCTGTCGGCACTCCCAGAGTGCTCCTCACTTTTTTTTTTTTTTATTGTTATGGCAACCTAAGCAGTTTTTTTAAAGTAATGAATTCTGGTGCTATGTATGTTTTTCTCAATCTTTTTTACAAACGTAATTGATATTACGATTGATACCAGACGAACGGGAAGATGACTGCACCCAGCTGCTTATTGAGTTCGTACGAGTAAACAAAACTTTTTAAGAGCCCCGAAACCAATCACCATAGACGAACTTCTTCAAAGAGCAATCGAAATAGAAGGCGACCAGATGCAAGTACCAAGTCATAATCGAACGCAAGAAGAAGCAAGAATGTCTGTTAAAGAAACCTCTACTCCAGCCAGACCATCCCTACCAAAGTATCGTTATTGTCCAGGAAGGCATTTTCATCGTGATTGTCAAGTTTTAATCCAACGTCAATCACAGCCAGGAAACTGGAGACAGACCGAGAAAAGAAGTATAGTCCAATCTCCTCAACTAAGGCCGGACGCTTACCAATCATAAACAACCAAGTTACCACAACATCTGGCTCCTGGTTGCCCAAAGTACCCCTTAGCTTATGGGAAACGTACGTCTAGGCGCTACTGGATACCGGAGCTTCTCACAATTTCATTAGCGCCGACCTAGACAGCGAGGTAAATGCTACCTCTACGTCTTTACACGTCGCCAACCTGGCTAACGGAAAATCTATGCGGCTTTTGGGTGTAATTTCCGTAAATATACAAATAGGAGAGTACCAGCAAGAAATCGAAACCTTTTTCGCCGAAGATCTTCAGGAAGCATTAATTCTGAAAGTTCCATGGCTACCTGGTACCAACGCAACCTGGAATTTCGAAAGAAAGTGCTTTCATTTTTGGCACGATTACTCGCCATATTGGATACTAGAGACACCACCAACCATTGCACCGACCACACCTATTGAAGAAATGGTAACCGACAGTTTTTCTTCAGAATATCGCTACCAGTTTCGAAAACTAATCCAAGACTTTTAAGAGGTGTTTAGAAAGCCTACCGCTCCGACCAAAACCCCTCCACATGTCATTCGTCTCTCGAAGAATAAACATTTCTGTCTACCGCCATATCGTTATTCGGAAGAGAAGAAGAGGTTGATCCAGAACCAAATCGTTAAAATGTTTACGTACAAAATAATCGAGCCAAGCCAGTTTTCTTATAGTTCTCCTGTGGTGATGGTTAAAAGGAGGAATGGTGATCTAAGGTTTTGTGTAGATTTCCGACGCCTTAATAGTATCACATACGACGAAGTTTCACCTCTCCCGGCAATCCACGAAACCCTCAATGCAATTAGACAATCGAGTATATTCTCCATGATCGTAATTGGAAATTTTAGTCGTGTAAAATAGTATTATGGCGTCTATGACATATTTAACATTTTCTTTCTAGACGTCTTTCCGCTGAATGAATTCAAAATACCCTGATTTTACCGGTAGCGCTAATAATTTTGAACATTTATACGTAAAATGTGAGTTTTGTTTACAAAAATTGCACACAAAATCCGCTTTTTGTGCGTTTTCATTGGTTCTCACGTTGACATACTGCTTATCGGGACCTGTTTTCGAAACACGCTGTATTAATTTAGTAAGTATATAAAGTTTCTAAAATTTGACATTTCTTTTTTAAGAATTGCATTAAACTTTCTAAGTCGAATAATTTATTTGTGATGAACTTTCCCAATCACGTCTTGTGTGTACGTCTAATTTAGATGAAATTAGGTATATTAATAAAGTATCCCATTGTTCGACCGGTTCTCCCAGACTTTTGAGAACGCGTAAGTGTTTCGTCAAATTATCAATTAATCTTCTCAACGTTACATGAGATTCTTTCGTTAGCATTGGCAATTGAAAAATATTCTAAACGTGATTGTGTATTAAAATTCGCTTGTTTTTAAATCGTTCTTTTAATAACTGAATTGCTATTTCATAATTTGCCTCGCAAACTTCCAGTGAATGTAAAACTTGATAAGCATCTCCTTTCAAACATGATAATAAACAATGAAATTTATTTAATTTCGAGTTTACGTGTACTAAAGCCAACCCTCGTAAGATCCGCTAAATTGTGATAAATTTACCTGAGATAGATTTGTATTAGAAGTGCTAGTTGAATTAATAACAGTTTCAGTTTTAGTTGTTTCTGGAATATTAAACATATCTTCTGCACGCGCTATTATATCAAAATATCTATGTTCAAAGTTTTTTCGTTCCGTTTGTTGACTTTCTGATTTGTCATGCTTTTCAATGTTTGATTGAATTTTTACAAAATCATTCCAAATGTCCACAATTTTTCTTAAACGTAATTTTAATTCTGTAATGCCTTTTCCTTCTTTAATCTTTTCTTCTGCCTCGTCTAAATAAGTTTTAAACCGCGTAAGTTGTGCTTTAAACTGCCCTCGTTTGTATATTGCATTTTGTGTTTCTTCGTTTGGCATCTTTTTTGTTGTTATTAATGATTTTTATTTAAAGAAATTATAATTTACGACTGTTTTATTTGGTTTTAACGTGTTTTTTTTGTGTGCGATTTTTAAAAAATCTCACAATATGTTGAAGGTTGAGTTATGTGGAAATACAAAACAGAAAGAAAAAGGAAAGGATAGACCTACTTGTTTATTTCTTCCTCCCTCGTTGCTACGTCAATTATTCAAATTGATTTTTACTTGCCACGTGTCCCTTATAACGTTTTTCTTTGTTGAATGCGCTGACTTCCCGTTTGGGTGTGATTTCTTGGCCTCGCTTTGGCCTCGTTATTGGATTTACTTTTTGGAATAATCATCCACGTTGATATTTTTATTATTGGATTTATCATGAGCCTCGCTTCGGTCTTTTGATGAATTCGTGATGTATGATGCGTTGATTAATTTTCTTTCTTATATCAGTAATTTATCCGGCTCGAAGGACCAAAATTTATGTTGAGTTTTGAGATATTAGTGGACTGTATTTTTTAACGAATTTATTTAACTTTAAACTGTAATACATATAGTAAAACAAAACGAAAAATATAAGAAACAAAATAACATTAAAATGCGTATTGCATCTTGCAAGGTAAATACGTGACTAAAAGCTCTCGTCTCTCGATTTCAAAAGACGCCGGCAAAAGGATGAGCTTGTATCGGAAATGCGCTAACTAAACACCGTAAGAATTGCACAGCTGCAATATGTAACAATCCTACCGACTGCGCCAATTTTAATGTTGCAATCCTACTTTATAGTAGAATTGTTGAAGAGAAACCAAGTGCAGAGCTTCCAACAGTTTTATTCTTGTTAATATACGATATTATAGGCACTTACATGAGTCGAGCTGATGAACGAGTACTACTTTAATACATTGCTAATACTACACTTCTAATACCACACTTCTCTTACTATGGTAATACACTGAAGATTCGCTTTGCGAAAGCGATCTTTTATATTAAAATTTGGTTCCGCCTTTTGGAACGTTACTGGTCATGGCATTGCCAAAATAAATGGTCTTTTAAAGAAAAGTGAACACTATTGGTTTTGCAATAATAAAATTTAAGTGACCCTTAAGGAAAATGTGGTATAGTAATAAATTAAGTGAACTTAGGGTCGAGCAATGATAAAATGTTTAATAAAAATATACATACATTAAGATGATAAAAATAAGATAAGCGACCTTACGGGTCGTGCGGTATACATAAAATAACATGATAAAATTGGTAAAAATACTATGTATATACAGGATGTTGGATAAATATGTATATAGAGGGTGGATCCTAACACACCCCCCGCCTAAGAGTTTGGATTAAAGAATATGCCGAAATTAATCCAAACGAAACTTTTAAATTTTAACAGTTTGGTCCTTAAATAATTTTCGTGAGCGTGCACCTGGCGATGAAAACAATGGTTCACCTAACTGTTCATGGATTGAACGCATAGATCCCATAGTGTTTTTAATATCAAGTTCATTTAAACGCATTGTCGGTTCGTAAACACTTAGATCACTTCCAGAACTGTTTCGATTATTTATACATATTATTTTTGTACAATGTTCGTGACATTGTTTCGGAAATACGTTGAACCAATTGAAATGTTTAAAACATGAACACTTGCAGCAACAAAAATAACATAATAACAATAAGATTATTACGATTATGCTGGCAATGGCAATGTTGTACCATTTTTCGTATTTGCTCATGAATGGTTTGTTGATATAGTATTTCATCAAACTGTTGTAGTTGATGCTTTGCAGTTCTAAGTTGATTTAGATCGATGTTTGTAAGACGTGATGGTGACATTTCTTCATCCTCAAGGTATTCTTGTTGTTTGTCCTGGGTGATGTCGATTGTGAGTATGTAATTTGTAAAATTACCAGTTTCGTTGAACGATGAAGTAAGAATAGTTTCGGGTGTATAACTTCTACATTTGGGTGACATTGAAAGAGCGCCCGTTCCGTAGAGATGGACATCCATTATTGGATTAACCAGATCCTCACAGGTAATGGTTCCCTTGATCGGTTCCGTTAAAATGAACAGCCAATGATTTTTAGTAAGAGGATGCCAAATTTCCATCGTAGTTTTTACTATACGAGTTATGCAATCGGAAGGAAGTGAAGACAATGAATGTAATTTTAATTTGACTTCGCATGTAGGATTATCGTTTGTTCCATGAACTGTGATCTCAGAGCAAATATTGTTCTTGCTCTGTAGGCTTTTGCAGTTGTTTAGATTTCGCATTTTTCCATAGTACATTTGATTTGTACTCAACAGAAAGTAGGGATAAGGTGGATCTATATATATATGTCGGAGATGGCGCCTGAAGGCGATTATTTCTTATTTATGGTGACATAGAGGCACAATTTACTGTCACCCTTAAGTTTAGTGCATGTTCCTTTTTAAAAGGCTATTAGGTTACAGATGTTGATATTGTTTGTATTAGCAGAATAATAAGATTTAGAAACCATGTTTAAAGTCGAGATGACGAGTGAGATCATCGAACGTAGACACGGGCTGTCCTGTAGTGGTGTTTCTGAGAAATTTAGGAAAAGGGGCCATGTGTTGGCATGATCCCTGCCGCAGGGGGCGGCTGAAGAGGACTCCGGTATTGACTGCGAAATAGAACGGACAGCCCGTGTATTCGTTTTCGACTTGTAATAAAATTGAAAGATTGTTAATATGTCCAGTTGTACTCAGTGTTCTTGTTATTTTAATTATCATGGATAATAATCAAGTAAATACTACCATTCGAGAAATTACGCCTGTTCCGACATCAGGAGTGGGATCTGAACGATCTGAATCTTCCGAGCCACCAACAGAAAATTCACAAAACAAATGGCGAGTGCTTATCAAAATGAAAAACTTAATGGTGTTAATACCAGAAATGAAGAGCCCACAATCGTTTGCGAAAGAAAGTGTTTTACCTCTTTTCGACCCAGAAAACAACAGTGCAGATTACCGTGCATAGTGTTCAACGGTCGACATTTGCATATCAGAAAATGCTCTTGAGGGTAGTGCGCTTATTATGGCGCTTAGCAAAGTGTTTAAAGATAGTGCAACCCAATGTCTATCCCAGGTGTGTTCTACAGGTATCACATGGTGAGAATTAAGAAACCTATTTACTGCTCGACTTGACGGGAAAGAAACAACAGCAGCACCGATAATGAAAATGAGATGTAGTTAATAAGTGTAGAAAAAAATAGCTGTATCTGCATACTGCATAGTTTGATTGTTACAAGTGTAGGATTTTACAACGGAAATCAAAACCAGAAGCCAGTTATAAAAGGAATTAAAAGCGTTTTCGTTCACTGAACGAAGAATTGCAACAACCCACGAAGATCTTTCCATGTAGTGAGCTAAACGTCTACAGTTTTCTGTGAAGTGTAATTTTTGTGGGAAAATCGGACACAAAGTAAAAGAGTGCAATTCGATGAAGGAAAGTGCGAAGTTACCATTATCAGTGCATCAGTCTCATGGAGACCCCGCATTATTATTCTATAAGGAAGTGGTGTGTTTAAATTGTGGAATTAGTTGCTTTATAGCTGGTAAGTGTCCTAATGAAGCTGGTCCATCTACCAGCGGTGAGAATAGTAGGAAACATGAAGGATGTGCCAGTATGTGCACAGTTGTTGGAGCCTCAAAGGTTTGGTTATACATCCCGGTGAGTCGTTTCCATTTTTATTTTGATTTTGGAGCAGGATGCTCATTTATTAAAGGATGTACAGTCGGAAAGTTTTCTGACAGGTTTTTAGTAATGTTGTGATTTTTATATGGGTTGACAAGGTATTGTTGAGTGTAGATTGCAAATCCTATAAGATAGAAACATTAGTGGTTATATTTTGGGAAGTTTTGTTTCATTTTGTATCAGATTATTATCTTAAATGTGATATTTCAAACTAAGGTTTTAATGTAAAGATAACTTCAGACGCCTTTACTAGTTCAAATTAAAGTAGTGGATGTTTGCCATAAGCCAAGTTAAACAGTCGATCTTAATCAAATAGATACCGAATGACTTGTCACCGACAAGCCAAAATGATTGTCGATCTTAAGGGAATTTTAATTCATCGTAATTTATAAAGGATATCCGCGTAATTAGCGGCGAACTTGAAATACAATTCATTGACTAGTTATTCCATGCTAGTGTTATTTGTCCTAGTTATTCATCTTTCGCTGGCCCTATTTTGCTAGTTAAGAAAAGGGACGTATTCAAACTACAACCAGAATCGATTACAGCGACGTCGAGGGTACTACTCGTGTTTGGTCATAAAAACCAATAGTTGTAATAACCGGTGATGTTATTCTTAAACGCGAATTTTGTTGGATATCAATTTGTTTTCTTTTTCTTTTCGACATGTCAAAAGTCTCACAAATAACTCGACAATATATTTTGGTGCGTCTTGTGTACAGAAAACAACGACTGAAGAGATATGAAGAAGCAGACTTTGATTATATAAACGTGTGTTAAATCAATAGTAACGATTACAAAAGAGTTGGAACCCCAACTGGTGCTGGTAGGTTGTTAGGGTTGCTTGTTAACATGTTAAGAAGAAAGACACAAGTCACGATCTTTTATTGTTATTAACGCTGATTTTGATCTGTCATTGTCCTGACAAAAGTTTACAACACACGTGTATTGTGTTTCTAATTATTACAAAAGTGCCTAAACTCGATACGTTTTTATTTACTTTGGCAATCCTGATAACAGCCATTGACCATTATAAGGTACCAGATGTGGATATTGTTACCTATTCAAATTGTTTACAATACAGCTTGTTTAATTCCCCGAAGATATTAATTAAATGTAGTAGCTTAGTGCGGTATGTCGTATTAAGCAATATCGTAAAACGCAATGTTTTTGATAAAGCGATCATAAGGCATTCAGCCGAGACCTTTGATTTTGGTCAATATAGCCGGTACTTGTTCTAAACGATGCCTCATAAACGGTTTTAACTGTCAGCTTCACCAAAGTTTCAGAGTCCATTTAATGTAATAGAAGTTCACAAAGATGACAAGTATTTGATTAAATCTTTGCCTAATAATAAAATAGTTTATGAATAATCTCATGATAGTGTGAGAAAGTTGCCTGAGTCATGTGCCCGTCTAGTTGGATATTTGTGATGAAAACGACGAGGAGGCAGAGACCTCAAATGTGAGCCTGAGGTGGTAGATCCTCAGATGAGTTGTGAGGTGGTAGATCCTCAAACGTGAGTCCTGAGGTGGTAGATCCTCAGATAAGTTGTGAGGTGGTAGATCCTCAAACGTGAGTCCTGAGGTGGTAGATCCTCAGATGAGTTGTGAGGTGGTAGACCCTCAAACGTGAGTCCTGAGGTGGTAGATCCTCAGATGAGTTGTGAGCCTGAGGTGGTAGATCCTCAGATGAGTTGTGAGGTGGTAGATCCTCAAACGTGGGTCCTGAGGTGGTAGATCCTCAGATGAGTAGTGAGGTGGTAGATCCTCAGTGAGGCGGTTAAAGTCCTCGAAGTGAGTTGTATACTCAGGTTGCGAAAAGTCGCAATGTGGAGTCGCACCACTTGTCAGGTCATAGTCATAACTGCAGTCCATTGTTATGGTCTGTTCAGGGCGTGATGCGTGGCTGATAATGTGGCGGGGACTCGGTATCTCATGAGGAGATTGAGTGATGCGGAGGGCATCATGTGAAGTCGTTTTTCATCTTGTGAGTACCAACAATGAAGGGATCATGACTGGCATATGTATTGGTAATAATGTTGATTATAATAGTAGTAACGTGTAAAAACAAAGATTTAATCGAAGTACGAGGTCGATATTGCACTATAACTATTTTGAATTAATGTAAACTGTTTAATGTTAGATCAGGTGTTATTCAATTGTAGATTTCACACACGAGGACGTGTGATTTGTCAGGATGGCCGTGTCGGAGATGGCGCCTGAAGGCGATTATTTCTTATTTATGGTGACATAGAGGCACAATTTACTGTCACCCTTAAGTTTAGTGCATGTTCCTTTTTAAAAGGCTATTAGGTTACAGATGTTGATATTGTTTGTATTAGCAGAATAATAAGATTTAGAAACCATGTTTAAAGTCGAGATGACGAGTGAGATCATCGAACGTAGACACGGGCTGTCCTGTAGTGGTGTTTCTGAGAAATTTAGGAAAAGGGGCCATGTGTTGGCATGATCCCTGCCGCAGGGGGCGGCTGAAGAGGACTCCGGTATTGACTGCGAAATAGAACGGACAGCCCGTGTATTCGTTTTCGACTTGTAATAAAATTGAAAGATTGTTAATATGTCCAGTTGTACTCAGTGTTCTTGTTATTTTAATTATCATGGATAATAATCAAGTAAATACTACCATTCGAGAAATTACGCCTGTTCCGACATATATATATATATAGATAGTAAAATTCGAATAACGATTTGGTAAAGGGATAAGGAAGTAGAGATGATATATTTCCTTTGTAACTACTGGTAAATGAATTTCTTTCTGTTCTTTTAATTTACTAATGTCTTTTCGAATAAATTCCATTTGTATTTTACATTTATGTAGAACATAATATGTTTGGTTCGTATTAGATCCTCGTGAACAAAGATAATTTGATTTATCAAAGATTGTTTCAATACTTTGTAATTGCTTTTCATAGACACCAATGTTTTTGAAACTTAACAACCGATAGTACGTGTTTGAAATTCGTGCTTTACCCAAGTCATGATAAAATAAACCTCCAGTAGAATTTAAATTTTAAATATTATAAGTGGGTGAGGAAATTATGAGAGGTAAAATTATTGGAAATATAAAGAGAATCAGACATTCGGATTCTGTAACGAATGAAACGTATTTTGTTACTTTTAAGAAAGAAATAATTTCTTTTAATAATGATCTAGATGGGGTGTATATGAGTCTCCTTAATAGATTTTTGTAGTTCAAGAGTTAAAGTAATTAAGATAGAGAATAATTTATACACCATTGGTTCTAAAGTGACATCTTCATTTTCAATTTTAATGTAAAGGAAATTTAAATAAATTATATAATCAAGTGTACTTAATTGTTGTAATTTATGTAAGGTTTTAACATATTGTGGTGATAAACTTGGGTTTTTGTGGGAGTTAATTGAATTTCGTAAGTATTATTTTGATTCACTTTAATTATTTTAAAAGGTCCTTTCATATTAGGAGATAATTTTTAATTTCGACCAAGAGTTGCATGGTTTTTTAATAAAGCTCAATCGTTAATTTGGTATTGATTAAGATTAAGATTTTTATCATAACATTTCTTTGAAGTTTCGTTATTATTAATTAAATTTTGTTTTGCTAAGTCAAAAGCTTGATTTAATTTTAATTTGAGATTATGATAATAGTCATCATAAGTATAACGAAATTCTGGTTTTGTTGTTAATGAACTAGGGATTTGAGCTTTGTGTCCAAATATTAATTCATAAGGAGTAAATTTTGTTGATTGGTGAATATGTGTGTTATAGGTAAACATAGCTAAATTAACATATACATCCCAATTTGTTTGTTGTTTATTAAGATAATGTTTTAAATAGTCTTTTAAAGTAGAATAAGTACATAAATTAAACAATAGTAATGTTTTCACCTATTTATTTCGTCAATCTCGACAATATTGTTTCGGTGGATGCTACCATTCTCAAGAGTACAAACTGATACTAAAGTTTACAAAAGTCAGATCGTTTAATTTATAGTTACTGTTCATTGGTTACCACCTATATATTAGGAGTGGGGAGTTTACGGAGTCTAATTCGGTTTGATTATTTACCAAGTTTAATTTTGCATGTTTGGCTTTTTTAATCTCTAAGTTTTCTAATAATGATAACTTTTTTCCTTTATTGATGTTGGTGTGAAGAATTTTTACCTTTTCCATGTCCAAGTTATGTTGAGATGATGTACAGTGATTAGAAAATCCCGTTTTTTTATCTTTTTTATTAATGTTATGCATGTGTTCTTTTATCCGTGTTTTAATCGCCCTCCCACTTTGCCCTATATAGGTGGCATCACAAGAGTCGCAAAACAGCTGGTAAATTCCACTTTTCTCTTTTATATCTTTTGGCGGTTTATTATTAACTAGAAGATTTTTTAATATCTTGGTGTTTGTTTTCATAGCACATCTATTGAATTTCCTTAGTCGGTTTTTTAATTTAGATGATACATTATCAATGAAGTTTAATGAACAAAATTTATGATGATTTGTTTTTATTTCCAACCTATTATTGTATAACATTTTCGTGACAATTTTTTGTTTTTTACAATTTATGATTTTGTCCACTAATGAGGAGTTGTAACCGTTGTTTGTAGCTATGGTTTTTATGATGTTTACTTCTCGCTTAAACTGTTCTTCTGATAACGGTACATTTAATAGTCTGTGAATGAGAGAGTGGAACACAGCATGTTTTATTTGTTTAGGGTGGTATGAGTCATTTGGTATAATCGTATCTGTGTATGTAGGTTTTCTGAATATATTAAAACTTAAACTATTGTTACAATGCCTTACTTCTAAATCTAAAAAACTCAACTTCTGTTCTATTTCTTTCTCTATTGTAAAGTTAATATTATTATCTATTGAGTTAATAAATTTCAAAAACATATCCAGTTGCCTATTACTACCTGCCCAAATACAAAATACGTCGTCAACATAACGATGCCAGGAAAACACATGTTTCACAAGGTTGTTATTGGAAGAGAATAATAGTTGTTCGAAGTGAGCCATAAACATTTCTGCGAATATTGGAGATAACGGGGACCCCATAGGGAGTCCATCATTCTGTTTATAGAATTTGTTTTGAAAATAAAAGTAGTTTTGTTCCAAGCATAATTCTAATATTTTTAATAAGTCTAGTTGTTGGCTTTTGTCTAAGGTTCTTGAAATTATTTTATCTTTTAAAATATCTAATAACTTGTTAACTGGAATACAAGAGAATAAACTTGAGACATCAAATGAAACTAGTATTACATTTTTTGGTAACTGTAGTCCTTTTGCTTTGTTTATAAAATCCAGTCCATTTTTTACACTATACTTTGATTGAATTTGAATGTTACTAGTTAAAATGGTATTAGCGTGACGACATAATTTATAACATGGCGCGTTAGGGCAAAGTGGGAGGGCGATTAAAACACGGATAAAAGAACACATGCAAAATTAAACTTGGTAAATAATCAAACCGAATTAGATTCCGTAAACTCCCCACTCCTAATATATAGGTGGTAACCAATGAACAGTAACTATAAATTAAACGATCGGACTTTTGTAAACTTTAGTATCAGTTTGTACTCTTGAGAATGGTAGCATCTACCGAAACAATATTGTCGATATTGACGAAATAAATAGGTGAAAACATTACTATTGTTTAATTTATATATAAATTTATCAATATGTTTCACAACAAGTGCACCAAAGACAGTTTATCGTTTATAGAATAATATAGAATAAGTACGTTCTAATGCACCATTAGTTTGAGGATGGTATGGATTAGCAAAAATATGACGTATTTTAAAAAGTTTATTTACTTCTTTAGTTATGCTTGATGTAAATTCAGTACCATTATCAGTTAAAAGAGTTTCTGGAATACCAAAGATAGTTATAAAATTAACAAGTTCATTTGCTAAAGTTGTTGCCTCATGATTTTCAACTGCAACGGCATAAGAAAATTCTGTTAAGTCATCTTGCATGGTCATAATAAATCTATTTCCTCTTTCGGTAATAGGTAAAGGTCCTACAATATCAATTGCTAACCTTTGAAAAGGACGACTACTAGTCGTGGTAATTTCCATGGGTGCTTTTGCTTTTCTATTTTCTTTCTTATTTAATTGACATGAAACACATGATTTCACAAAATTACGAATGTCTCTTTTCATATGTTTCCATTACTAATTTTCTTTAATTCTGTAAGTCCTTTTGAAACCTGAATGACCTGATATTGAATCATGATTTTCTGAGAATATTTTCAAAATATCTTCTTTATCATTTGGTTTGATTTTAGGATTATTAACAAGAATAATTTTAATATTGTGTTTATTAAAAAGAAAATGAATTATTTCTTGTAACATATCTAATTTCAACACAGTATTGTTTTATAATGGATAATTAAGATACAGGGTGTTGACTTGATTTTTAATTAATTCTTTTCTTAAATTTTGAAAAGAATAAAATATATCATTATATGAAATTTTATCAAAAGGATTTAATTTAGCAAATAAGAAATATGTTTCATTTTGATCTTGTGATAAAGAAATGACATCATATTGTTTGATATGTTGAGGAAAAGAATTTAAGTCATGAATTTCACTTAAATTTTGAAAATATGGGTTGTTTTCATTTAAATTCTTTGAATAGAAGAAACCATAAGGTCGTTTTGAACGAAGATTTTCCCTAATTATTGGAATATTAATTGTTTGTTCATTAGTGTAATGGAATTTAATAAATTCGCTAAAACTTTCTTTATCTGTTTGTATGTTACAGACAATAGGTGGATTGCGAGATAATGCATCCACATTTGAATTAATTCGGCCTGGTTTATAACGGATTTCATATTTGTAAGAGTGAGCATAACTATGCGGACCCGCCGATAGAAGTTATATGCGCTGATGACAAGAGATAGTTAATAAGATGTAAAATATTGATAGGGTCAGAGCTGATTGAGGCGTGCTAGTATGAGGAAGGGCGTACTGTATTAGTAGTTGAAATCATAAAATAAATAAATATTGTGAATACAACATCCAGAAGTTTAAATATATTAGCCCACGGCCATCCCTTACAGTATCAGAAGTGGGATTGAACAGATTATTAAGGATTTTTGGCTTAGTGAAAACGCACGACTTCCGAGCACGTGTTAGTTAATATTGCATCATTTATGGAATTGCAATAGGCTCTCGCAAATTTAAGTTTTTGTTTATGTGAAGCAGTTAAAAAAAATCATCGCACTGATTTCGTGGCACGGTGTTGAGCACTTTTGTGGTTTATTCAGCTCAAATCGGCATAAATTAGATTTTGGTACACGTGCTTCAACTTGGTGTATTTAGGAGGAGTGAACAAAGTAGTGATTGTTTATTAACTGGTTTCAAAATTTTGCGAATCGTTATTGTGCATTTAAAAAATCATGGCACAAGAAATAACTGTGACTGAATTGAAGCAAATTTTAGCCGAAAAAAAGCAAAGCACGAAGGGAAATAAGGATGCACTGATTGTGCGTTTGCAAGAAATGAATCCAGAGGGGTCCTGGATAGCAGATTTCAAGGCGGCAAAAGAAAGAAGCGATCACATGGCAGGAAATAGACTCGGAGATACATTGGAGGAGACGATAGCGGAGTTAACATCGAGATTGCAAGAAGCGGATGATCGAGCGACAGCGGCACAACGGCAGCCGAAAGAGCCAATGCAGCAGCACGGCGGCGGCAACAATGGTGGCCTCGATGATGCGTCATTCACATCAGCAGGCTCCGGCAACTCCAGTTGGCACCGAGCATCGATCCAGCAGCAGTACAGGGTCAAGTTTCGACAGACGGGCCGAATGGTATGCCTCATGTTTCATTTAACGCCATAACCGAATTAATTAGGGGTCATCCATAAATTACGTCACATATTAATGGGGGGGAAGGGTATCACCGGGATGTGACAAGGGGCAGGGGGGGTCAAAAACTTTGTGACATCACATGTTAAAATTCAAAATTTTGTATCTTTAATTAACATAATTAGTCGTTTATTGTTTCCTAACTAGTCATTTGTTTTTCTGTTATCTAAAATATTTGACTTTATGTTAATTGTATTAAAGATTATATAATAAAAGTAAGAATAAAATAAAAATAACTGTTTTCTCTTGATTATTTTTAAATATATATATAAATTTGAAAAATGTTTGACGTCACATCAGGGGGGAGGGGGTTTTGAAAATGTGACAACCTGTGACAAGGACGGGGGGAGGGGTTAAAAAGTCCTAAAATTCGTGTGACGTAATTTATGGATGGCCCCTAGTAGGTCCGTTTGACGGAAATAGTGAAAATTTTGAAGGTTGGGCGCGACAAATAGCTATTGTTAGAAACAGGTATAGATTATCGGATGAAATGACGCGACTTGCTATTAGTATGAAGCTAAAATGCAAAGCACAACGGTGGTTTTATTCGAAGCCGGATTTTTTTATTTTACCGTGTAACGTTTTTTTCTATGAAAAATCCCGTTACTGAAGTTTTATTTATTTCGATTCAGTTTGTGTTTGTCTTGGTTCAGTTTTGTTGATTATTTCTTAATGTTGATCGACCTTCCGTCTTATCATCAAGGCTAACAACCTTCGCGCAGGACTAGGCGATCGATGGAGGGATCGATGAAATTTTCCGGTCGGTGCTCGAGGTCTTCTTCCTCGATCCTTGACACTGACGTGACGTGTATGTGTGTTTTTCTGTTGGTGTTCTGTGCTTGGTTTTGCGTGAGAGTTTTTTTTTTGATCCACTCACCTTTGCATTTTAATAGTTCATGTAAAATTCATTTAAATTAATTATTTCTTTTAAAAATTTTTTTTATTCACTCAATATTCATTTTTTTGATGTAACTTTGATTAATTTTTTTACAAAATTTTCATTATTACCACGTGATCTCTTTTTTAAATATCTAACAGTATATTTGTAATCTTTTGGGCTTTTGTGGCCAATTTTAAATCTTTTCATTTAATTAATTTTTCTCACTTTTTAATTTATATATTTTTAATAGTCAAAATTTTTTATGGTATCTGGGGTGTATTTTGAGTGCATGTTGGTTTAACGGCGCACACCCCTACTCCTCCCTTTTTATCCGTTTTTTTTTTTTTAAGCATCTTCAATGCGAACAACTTTTCAACATTTGATTAATATTTTTTAGTTTTAGGAAATTTTTTCAGCACTTTTATTTGTGCCCTTATTTGTCAGCCCATTGAGATTTTCTTAGAATAGGTTCCGGTTGGATAAGGGGGCTGGGATTAAAGGGTAGGGGTGAAGACATCCTGAAAACTATTTTACAAAGGCAAATAGACAAAGCTCTGGTTTCCAACTAATCTCAATAACCTGTTAGAGGCCGATAAATTCCTGCAGGCGGCCCCCTGAAGATTAAAAGGTTGGTCCATGAAGCTTTTTCGCTGATATCCTCTTGCCTCACAACACAGCACGAGAAGTCCCCGATTATACCCTGAAACCAGCTTCCAGTCCCTACATTGGAGCAGGGAACCTTTCTTTTTGGTGGGCTACATGTGTTATTGTAAGTTTTGTTGTTTTTTTTGGTGTGTAATTTTTTACTATTAATATACTCTTCAAGTTTTTTTTTTTGTTTTTTTAAGAGAGCTTCGAGCTCTCTAAAGCTACAGGATTCTGCAGGAACCACCGACGCACTACCCGGTGCTCAATAAAGTTGTCGTTTCATTCATTCTTTTCTTTGTTTGACAAAGTGGCGCCCGAGCACGTTTCTTTTTTTAATATTTCACGATAATTAAATTTTTTATAAAACAAACTATTCATAATTTCAAAACCAAGTAATAGTTTTGTTAAAACCGATAGATAATTTAGTGGGCGAAATGTGAAAAATGTTCTGCCCGCGATCGAGTAGGTTTCAATTAAGAAAAAAATTTGAAAATGGTATGTGGGCGCGTAATAAACCTTTTTGTGAGTACGCGCATGATAAAACAATTTTAGGAAATAAAGTCGGTATTGACGAGACGTGGTTGATCGAGTATTGAATCGAGGGGATACCGGATGAAACATTATGTAATCAAGCGCGAATACAGAGGTTTGACGCGGTTGACGAATTGATTAGTTCATTTGAAAATGTATCGTTAAATAAAAAATCAATTGCGAACAAAAGTAAAGATTCCGAGAAAGAATCGGTCGAAAAAAATTATAACGAATACATAAAATAACATGATAAAATTGGTAAAAATACTATGTATATACAGGATGTTGGATAAATATGTATATAGAGGGTGGATCCTAACACACCCCCCGCCTAAGAGTTTGGATTAAAGAATATGCCGAAATTAATCCAAACGAAACTTTTAAATTTTAACAGTTTGGTCCTTAAATAATTTTCGTGAGCGTGCACCTGGCGATGAAAACAATGGTTCACCTAACTGTTCATGGATTGAACGCATAGATCCCATAGTGTTTTTAATATCAAGTTCATTTAAACGCATTGTCGGTTCGTAAACACTTAGATCACTTCCAGAACTGTTTCGATTATTTATACATATCATTTTTGTACAATGTTCGTGACATTGTTTCGGAAATACGTTGAACCAATTGAAATGTTTAAAACATGAACACTTGCAGCAACAAAAATAACATAATAACAATAAGATTATTACGATTATACTGGCAATGGTAATGTTGTACCATTTTTCGTATTTGCTCATGAATAGTTTGTTGATATAGTATTTCATCAAACTGTTGTAGTTGATGCTTTGCAGTTCTAAGTTGATTTAGATCGATGTTTGTAAGACGTGATGGTGACATTTCTTCATCCTCAAGGTATTCTTGTTGTTTGTCCTGGGTGATGTCGATTGTGAGTATGTAATTTGTAAAATTACCAGAAAACAAGGGAAAGGGAAGCGGTAAGTCGGGAAATCAGCAGACCGTGCTGAAATGCTATAATTGTAACGATAGCGGTCATTTAGCTGCAGCATGTCCAAAGGAAAAACGTTCTAAGGGCTCGTGCTATGAATGCGCGTCTACGGAACATCAAATAAAAGATTGTCCGACTGGAAAAAAGAAAAAGAACGGTGATGAGATTGCTATTGTTGACAAATCGAATGAATATGATGAAGTATATTATCCGCAAGTAACGCTGTACTTTGAGAATGAGCATAATGGGTTTAGTTTACATTTGCGCACTTTACTGGACACCGGAAGTCCGATTAGTTTTGTAAAAACCCCGATATATAAATTCCGAATTTTTAACAAAATTGAATGAATCCGATTTAAAATATTATGGGATTAATCATACTAGGATTAATGCATTAGGTAAAATAAAGGTAAAATGTTTGTTTTACGATCATGTACGCGAAATTCAATTATTAGTAGTCAAAGATGACACTATGGCCTCGCCTATGGTGTTGGGCCGTGACACGTTTAGGGTTTTTGGCATGGAAATAACAAAACCTCGTGAAATTAAGTCTAGTTAGTCGAGTCTTTATGAAGCTAGCTCTGAAATTATGAATATCCAAGTTGATGATTGTTCTGTTTTTGATAAACTGGACGTCAATCCAGAAATAGATTATAATACATTAGATAAATTACAAACAGTTTTCCGAAAAATTTAGGTAGATGCCAAAAGACCTGAAGTGCCAAAGACAAAATTAGAATTACATCTTCGATTAAAACCCCATAAGGCGTTTAGTGTAACACCAAGACGCTTAGCTTACGCAGAAAGAACTGAGTTAAAAAAAATTACGGATGATTTGTTAAAGAGAAAGATAATTAGAGAAAGCGACTCTGATCATTGTTCTCGCGTAGTTTTAACCAAGAAAAAGAATGGGTCATTGCGTATGTGTATCGATTTTCGAGTTTTGAGCAAACATTTAGAAGCGAGAAATTTTCCATTACCACTGATAGATGATCAAATTGAGATACTAAGAGAGAAAAAATATTTTAGTTCGATTGATTTAAAAGATGGCTTTTACCATGTGGATATGGCCAAGGATTCAATAAAGTATACATCTTTTGTTAGGCCAGATGGGCAGTTTGAATTTTTAAAAATGCCATTCGGGTTGAAAGTGGCACCATAACACTTTCAAAAATTTATTAATACCGCATTTAGAGAATTAATTGATTCAGGAGATATTACGGTTTATATTGACGATATTTTAATTGCAACAAAATCGATTGATCATCATCTTAATGTTTTACGTAAAGTTTTTAAAATATTAGTAGAAAACAAGCTTGAGATATAACAAAATGCCATTTCTTACTTACCGAAATAAATTATTTAGGTTAAGTTGTTTCTGAAAAAGGTGTAAGACCAACAAATAGGGGTATCGAATCTGTTGTTAATTTTCCAGTACCGAAAGATATTAAGGGGGTACACAGCTTTGTAAGTTTGGTTTCTTATTTTCGTAGATTCATTGAATCGTTTGCCCTGATTGCGAAACCACTTTATTATTTGTTAAGAAAAGGGAGTGAATTTAAGTTTGGTGAACGTGAACTTAAAGCTTTTAATATTTTAAAGCAAAAGCTGACTAGTGCACCCATATTAGCTATTTATGATACTTATGCAGAAACCGAACTCCATTGTGACGCAAGTTCATTAGGTTTTGGGGCGGTTTTAATGCAAAAGGGGAAGGATCGAAAGATGCACCCCGTATTTTATTTTTTAAAAAAAACAAATGATTGTGAAAGCAAATATCACAGCTTTGAATTAGAAATGCTTGCCATTAAGTACACGTTAGATCGCTTTAGAATTTACCTTCTTGGGATAAAATTTAAGATAATCACAGATTGTAATTCTTTGACATGAGCATTGAAAAAGCAAGATATTAATCCACGAATCGCGCGTTGGGTTTTAGAATGACAAAATTATGATTATACGACTGAGCATAGGGCCGGAGAGTATGTCTCATGTTGACGGGTTGAGCTGTTGTAACTTATTAGTGGCCGTGATAGAAGATAATTCATTCGAAACAAATTTGATTTTGACGCAATGTCTTGATACTGAAATAGTTAAAATTAGAGCGGAACTAGAAAAATCGTAAAGTAAATTTTATGAACTACGTAATGGAATAGTTTATCGAAAGGTCAGTGATAAATTATTATTTTATATACCAACTTAAATGGAAAAAGGTCTTTTATTTAAATATCATGATGAACTTGGTCACGTGGGGGCTGAAAAAGTTATTGATATCCTGAGTAAGTCATATTGGTTTCCGCATTTAAGAACAAAAGTAGCAGATCATATTTCAAATTGTTTTAAATGTATTGCTTATAATCGAAAGAGCGGTAAGAAAGAAGGCAAAGTACAAAGCATACCTAAAGGCGATAAACCCTTTGATGTCATACATGTAGATCACTTAGATTTACCAGATGCACGTATTAAAAATAAGAAACATTTACTGCTAATTACAGACTGTTTTACCAAGTATGTCAAACTTTATTCAACAAAATCGACTACTGCTTTAGAAGCAATAAGTTATTGAAAGTTTATTTTAAGTATTATAGTAAACCGAGACAGATTGTAACGGATAGAGGCTCATGTTTTACCGCGGAAGAGTTCTTATATTTTTTAAATGATTTAGATGTACAGCATGTTAAAATTGCAACTCAGTCGCCACAGGCCAATGGCCAAATTAACGTATTAATAGGACCTTAGCACAGCATACGTGAAATTGCCTAAATGCTTAGCCAATCAAAACGTAGCATTTTAAACTGTAACCGAACGTTTGTTCGGATAGTATCGTACAGCGTCGTACGAGTCGTACGATATTTGCAACTGTCGAATGCAACGTTTCAGCGCCAAATATAATAATTAATAACTAATAACACTGTGCTAATACGAGAGTAATTTGTTACGTTATAGCATTTATTCTGTTGATTATCGTAAATATGGAATCAAAAAAGTAACTTAATTTTAAAATTAATAAATTATGACTTTGCAATTAATTTAATATAATGTTTTAGTTGTATATAGTACTGTAGTATAGTAGTAGTATCTCATTTATTTCTATTCAAAATTGTCTTAAACAATTTAATATTTATTAACTTCATTGAATTAATATCATTGATTTCTTATAATTAAATATTCTTGTTATATGTTTTAAAATACATATTTTATATTTCCAATTTATGGTTGTATATAGTTATAAATATTATATTCATACTTTAATGCTGCCTTTAGAACACTTTATAATAAACTTCCAATGTAACAATTGTTTCATTTGAATAGAGTGTTTTAATAAATCTAAGTTAATTTTTGGAAAATGTAGTTAATGTGTGCTAGAGTATCTCCTCCATTTTATTTTCAATTACAAAAAAATCCGTGAAATTTCGTTCAATTTAATACATTCTGTAACAATTTACAATATTATTATTACTAACAACATGACTTAGATATCAAAAAATAACATTTATAATAACTCAAAGATACATTTCGTCTATCAGTTTTAAGTTCAGCTTTTTTAAGGTACACGTAAAATAAATTTCGATAAAAGAAAAGTGAGACATTGCTTCTTAATTTACTTGTTCAAAGTTTAAAATCACAAAACGTTTATTGAGTATTCAGAATTAAAGTTTAAAATGATCACCATACGTATATTGGGTATTCAGATATAGAAAACGCGTATTTAAAGTTGGCGGTTTTCTAACCACGCCTCCTTATACCTTCGGACGTTCTGATTGGCTAAGCATTTGGGCAATTTCACGTATGCTCCTTAGCACCAATGCTGGCTAAGTTGTCAGATGCCGAACTTCATAAGTATTGGACTAAAGTCGTGGATGAGGTTGAATTTGCTTTGAATAATTCGATTCACAAATCGACTAAAGAGACACCGAGTATGCTACTATTCGGAATACCACAGCGTGGTTAAGATACATGACCTTCTAGCCGAGTTTATTGCTGAAGATGTAAATGATGAAGTTAGAAATGTAAGTGAGCTGCGTGCGAAGGCGAGTAATCAAACAATAAAAAGTCAAATCCAGGCTAAAAAACAGGCGGATAAAAAGAGAAAAGATCCAGTTGTTTATGAAACTGGTGATTACATAATAATTAAAAATATTGATTGTACTGCAGGTATTTCTCCAAAGTTGAAACCTAAATTTAAAGGTCCTTATATAATTACGAAAGTTTTCAGAAATAACCGTTACATTGTAGCTGACATTCCTGGTTGGCAAAATGTACAGAAAAAGTATGAGGGTGTATGGGAGCCAGCAAATATGCGGCTCTGGTGTAAGGGTAAAAAGACCGAAAACTAATAGCGTTTTCCATTTGAACGGGGCTGTGGCAGTTCAAGGTGATGCCGTTCGGGTTGTGCAACGCTCCAGCCACCTTTGAGCGACTGATGGAAACAGTCTTGGTTGGCTTAATTGGGAAGACTTGCCTGGTATACCTCGACGACATCATCGTAGTCGGGAAGGACTTCAACGACCATCTGAAAAATTTGGAGGAAGTTTTCAGAAGACTTCGTGATGTTCACCTAAAACTAAGCCCCAAGAAATGCCAGCTATTCCAAGAGACCGTCAACTACCTGGGGCATGTAGTATCCGGAGACGGCGTTTCAGTCGACCCACAGAAAATCAGGGCCGTGCAAGAGTGGCCTGTACCTGCTGATGTCCATCCAGTCAGAAGCTTCCTTGGACTATGCACCTACTATAGACGTTTTGTTCCCGGATTTGCTAAAATTGCTAAGCCTCTGACTCGACTCACAGAAGAGAGTAGATCATTCTGTTGGGAGCAAGACTGCCAAGCTGCCTTTGAAGGACTAAAGAAAACCCTCTCTTCTACACCTGTGCTGAGCTATCCCCTACCAACTGGGAAGTTTGTTCTGGACACCGACGCTAGTAACATTGGAATTGGCGCGGTCCTGTCACAAATACAGAATGGTGAAGAAAAAGTGATTGGCTACTTCAGCAGAACTCTATCCAAACCAGAACGGAATTACTGCGTAACCAAGCGCGAAGTGTTAGCCGTAGTAAAAAGTGTGGAGCATTTCTACAAATACCTCTACGGAAGAAAGTTTTTGCTACGAACCGACCATGCCGCGTTGAAATGGCTGCTGAATTTTAAGAACCCCGAGGGCCAAGTAGCCAGATGGATAGAGAAGCTGCAAGAGTACGACTTTGACATAGAACACCGAGCGGGAAGTAGCCATAAAAACGCCGACGCCTTATCCAGAAAACCTTGCCCGGACAATTGTAAACACTGTCAACGCGTCGAGGAACATGAAGAGATTAGAAGGATAACTATCCTGGACGAGCAATGGCAGCCCGACAATATTAAGGCAGAACAACATTCCGACGCGCTCCTAAACATGTTCCTGGACTGGAAGAAAGAAGGCAAAAGACCAACCTGGCAGGAAGTAGCTGCCAAGTCAACAGAAGTAAAATCGTTGTGGGCCCAATGGGACTCCATTAAAGAAGAAGATGGTCTCCTACAGCGCGCGGTCGAGAATCAAGATGGCACCGAAAGCAGACGTCAGCTAGTGATACCGAGAAGCTTGGTAAAGGATGTCCTGCAGTGCCTCCATGACGACCCTTCAGGAGGACATTTTGGTGTAAAGAAGACCCTTGGCAAAGTACGAGAACGATTTTACTGGGTCAACTGCAAGAAGGACGTGGAAGATTGGTGCAGAAAGTGCACGACGTGCGCCGCCAGTAAGGGACCTGAGAAGCGACAGCGTGCTCCGATGCGACAGTATAACGTCGGCAGCCCATTCGAGAGAATTTCCATAGATGTTGCTGGACCATTCCCAGAATCTGAAGATGGGAATAAGTACATCGTAGTGGCAATGGACTACTTCACGAAATGGGTTGAAGCGTACGCCCTTCCAAACCAGACGGCAACTACAGTGGCGGAAACGCTCGTGAAAGAGTTAATCAGCCGATTCGGAACACCACTAGAGCTGCATTCCGACCAAGGACGAAATTTCGAGTCGGCCATATTTCAGGACATCTGTTAGATATTGGGCATTCACAAAACTCGTACAACAGCCCTACATCCCCAATCAGACGGCATGGTGGAACGAATGAACAGGACCATTAACAAGTACCTGTCCAAAATGGTCTCCAAACACCAGCGAGACTGGGATCGTTATCTGCCATTGTTCCTTTTGGCATACCGATCTTCAGTACATGAAACCACTCAACAAACACCAGCCAGGGTACTGTTCGGTCGAGAGTTGCGACTACCATGCGACTTAAAGATCGGATGCAAACCTGGCGAAGACGTGGCTGGAGAAGATTACGTCAGTGAACTCCGAAGAAGACTAGATGACATCCATGACGACATACGTTCCCATATGCAGATAGCCAGCGACCGGATGAAGGACGCATATGACATTAAGGCCACTGATGGAGGATTCCATGAAGAAGATTTGGTGTGGCTTTATAATCCGAAGCGTCAAAGGGGTCTTTCGCCGAAGCTGCAACAAGACCGGGAAGGCCCGTATAAAGTGGTCAAACGAATCAACGACGTAATCTGCCGAATTAGACGTACTCCCAATGGGAAACCAAGAGTAGTCCACTTCAATCGACTGGCTCCATATGCTGGGGACAACCACGAAGAAGCTCGAGTTAGAGATGTGCAGACTCGATCGACAGACCCCCAATACGAAGAATTTATGGCTGAACAGAGCTTACACCGTAAAGCCCGATTTTGAGTCACCACCGAAGTTCAGCAGTACTTATTCGCCGTCCCGAAGGAATACTCGCTGGCCCATTGTGTGGCAAGGGATTTGGACATGAGCCGATGTAACTCGACCAGGTCAAAGATGGAAGAAAAGTATTGCAGTTACTCGATGGGACCCAATCCATCGTCTATGTAGTCACCAAAGACAAGTCGTCGGAGAAGCCTACCTACCACTCCTTATGGGACTCCCTGATAGAACTAAGAGAGCAATTGCTGCACGCTAACATCCTGAAGCTAGCAATACCGAGGATCGGATGTGGACTCGATAGGCTGGATTGGAGGGTGGTCAGAAATATGCTGGAGGTTTTGTTTCGATACACTGGTATAGAAATCTTGGTGTGCGCCGGAAATCCACGACGAGAACCGTCACCATTGAAGACCGTTGACTGCCATTTCCACCTGTCAACCGGATGCCGAAGCGGATCCACCTGCAAGTACCGGCATGATCCTCTGAAGAAACGGCAGAATGTGATCGGGGACGAATCACCCTTAAGGAGGGGGTAGTGTAGCGACCAGTGACACAGTACGTGTGTGCGATAACAATTTGTGGCATGTACTTGTTATCGCTAACATGCTTACGGCGTAGACAACGCACACGGTACTTTTCGTGTTATCAACTTACAAGATGTAAATCATTCTCCGGCGACAAGTAACAAGTTCAATTGTCAGGATTTCTTCGAGTTCCTGTCTAGAAAGTTCGAAAGGTGTATATATAGTGATCATCTTTAGACCGAGGGACAGTTAGTTGGAAGAAAGCATCAGTGCGCGAATTAAAATTGATGATAGACAGAGTGATATAAATAAATTGTTACATAAATAAGTGAATTGCTGTGATATAAATGGTAGTTCTTAGTTAGTGTTTAAGTGTTATAAATAGTGTTAAATAAATAATTGTTTAAATAAATACTTTGACTAGAAAATTCGTTACAATATAAATAAGGTCTGAAATGTTCAGTAGTCCATACAATAGCTAACAATACTTTTTCGATTGTTGAATAATTTCTTTCAGCAGGATTTAACGTACGCGACGCATATGCAATTGGAAGATCTTTACCTATTTCACCTTGAGATAAAATAACACCGATAGCATACTTTGATGCATCTGTTGTTAAGATAAGTTCTTTTGAAAAATCTGGAAATTGTAGAATAGGTTGTGTAATTAATATATCTTGAAAATGTTTACATGAACGTTCCTGAGTTTCCGTCCACTGAAAAGAAGCGTCTTTCTTTAATAATGATGTCAAAGGTTTTGCAAATTTGGAAAAATCTTTAATGAATTGACGATAATAACCAACAAGTCCTAAAAATTGTTTTATCTGTTTAGAATTTTTGGGGCGAGGATAATTTTTGATAGCTGTTACCTTTTCGGGATTAGGTTGGACTCTATTTTCGTTTATTAAATGGCCTAAATAATTTACTCATATTCACATTTATCGGGCTGCAACTAAAGATTATTATATGTGAGTTTTTGAAAAACTGCTCGTAATTTATTATTATGCTCTTGTATTGAGCTTGCATAGATTACAGTATCGTCGAGATAAACAAAACATTGCAATTCTTGTAGCCCACTAAGTGAGTAGGGGGTGATGACAGCTTCTAATTCAGAGCATGAGAGGGTTGTGATTTCTGACAATTGTGACGTAATTGCAATCGATAGAATATGGTTCAAGGTCATATGTCTACTACAGTAGAGAGCGTATTTATCATCGATTGTTAGAAAGCCGTTTCTATTTCAGAGGGCGAGAGGGTTTCGATTTGTGATAATTGTGACGTAATTTGTGGCTTAAGGTTATGATTCATATGTCTACTACAGTAGAGGGTATATTTATTTGCGTCTTTTCGACGTTGTCGGTTGATTGAAATGTCTACTATAGTAGCGATTGCGTAAGCCTACACAGTCGGGTGACATCTGCTTGAAAACCCTCCGATGCTGTGACAACGGTTGTTGAAATAGGTGGAATGGTGCTGTAGAGAGCGAGGAGGTCGGTTAAATAGCAAATATGAATTGCAGACGCAGCATTAGCTCCACGTGACTTTTATTGAATGCGTGGATACCTTCACATACACACATACTATGTATGTATGTATCATACTCTGCTTTACCGAACAATAAGCTATCATGTGTAAGTTCATCATACACAGACAAACATCACTTGTCGTTCAGTACATCTCGACAACTTTACAATTTGCTGATATTGCGCATACATGT
Organism: Agrilus mali; assembly: GCA_029378335.1. NCBI lineage: Eukaryota > Metazoa > Arthropoda > Insecta > Coleoptera > Buprestidae > Agrilus > Agrilus mali. The sequence continues at coordinate 17,646,608 of CM055655.1, read as the reverse complement.
CTACATTACACACACACGTCTTAAGTAGACCTGTAACCGTTCCTCTATGTCTATGTATTCAAATTCACATGCTTTGCGCTTTCCATCTTATTACTCCGTCTATATCGAGCAAATTGCAGACGCAGCATTAGCTCCACGTGACTTTTACTGCATCCATGGATACCTTCACATACACACATACATACATACTCTGCTTTACCGAACAATAAGCTATCATGTGTAAGTTCATCATACACAGACAAACATCACTTGTCGTTCAGTACATCTCGACAACTTTACAATTTGCTGATATCGCGCATACATGTCTACATTACACACACACGTCTTAAGTAGACCTGTAACCGTTCCTCTATGTCTATGTATTCAAATTCACATGCTTTGCGCTTTCCATCTTATTACTCCGTCTATATCGAGCAAATTGCAGACGCAGCATTAGCTCCACGTGACTTTTACTGCATCCATGGATACCTTCATACACACACGCATACATACTCTGCTTTACCAAACAATAAGCTATCATATGTAAGTTCATCATACATGTACAAACATCACTTGTCGTTCAATACATCGACAACTTTACAATTTGCTGATATCGCGCATACATACATGTCTACATTACACACACACGTCTTAAGTAGACCTGTAACCGTTCCTCTATGTCTATGTATTCAAATTCACATGCTTTGCGCTTTCCATCTTATTACTCCGTCTATATCGAGCAAATTGCAGACGCAGCATTAGCTGCACGTTACTTTTGTTGTTAATATGTATACATATATATACATACTACTTTAACTTTTGAGATAACGTACCACAACATTCGTACCTACGAATAATTCTGTAAGCTATCATGTGTAAGTTCATCACATACAGACATCAGTTGTCATCGACGACGGTGAACACCGACAGTTACGCCAACAATTTGCTGATATCGCGCATATATGTCTACTTTACATATACACACACACTATTTTAACTTTCGAGATAACCTGCCACAACATTCATACCTACTAATAATTCTACAAGCTATCATGTGTAAGTTCCTCACATACAGACATTACTTGTCGTCGTCGACGACGGTGAACACCGACAGTTACGCCAACAACTTTGCAACAATTTGCTGATATCACGCATACATGTCTACTTTACATATACATCTGAAACAGAGGTGTGAGGATATTCATTTGTAACGATTTAAATATGAATTAAGTATGACGTAACAGCTGTGTTATATCCAATTGGTATTTCGAGATAGTCTTCCAGTTTATAAGTTCATCATACACATACATAGACATCACTTGTCATCGACGGTGAACACCTACAGTTATACATATACATCAACAACATTGCAATTCGCTGATAACGTACACACATGTATGCTTTACGCACACGTCTTAATTAAACCTGTACCCGTTCCTCTATGTCATATTCACGCGCTTTGTATCTTACTCCGTCTATATCAAACAAATTGCAGACGCAGCATTAGCTGCACGTTACTTTTGTTGCTAATATGTATACATATACATAAACTACTTTAACTTTTGTTTTCGAGATAACCTACCACAACATTCATACCTACCAATATTTCTGCAAGCTATCATGTGTAAGTTCATCATATACAGACATCACTTGTCGTCGACGGTGAACACCTACAGTTATACATATACGTTTTCGATACACGATGAACATTGACTCGATTAATAATTAAAGGTATATACAATTGAATAATTTATAGTATCTGCTCTATGTATAATACATTTCGCCTTGTAAAGCTTCTGGAACAGAGGATATTGATTTGTAACGATTGAAATATGAATTAATTGTGACGTAACAGTTGTGTTATGTCTAATGGATAAGTACTTTTTAGACTTGTTTTGATATATACTTGATTACACATGATGAAAGTTTTAAAGAAATAAGTATATTTGAAAGAAATGCTCTTACAATTGAAGACTGTTACATTATTATTAAAGAGTAAACAATTATTAAAGTGAAAAATTAAAACGAATGCTTTAAATATACGATCAACAATTACAAATACAAACGTAAAGGTATATTACATTATTATTGAAAAGTAAACAATTACTAGTGATAAATTAAAACTAATGCTTTAAATATATAACCAACAATTACAAATACAAACGTAAAGGTATACATAAATCTATTTCATTGAAAATTTTTACAGAAACTTCATGATTAATACTTTATAAACAGTTTTACCAAATATCACGCCACCTTCTTATTACAAAGCTTTCGATAGTGTAAGAATTGATTGTAGAACAGAGGAGTGAGGATATTGATTTGTAACGATTGAAATACGAATAAATTTATGTATAAATGTTGTCTAATGGATAACTCTACGTTATCAACAGTTTTACCGAATATCATGCATAAATACAATCATAATCAAAGTTTCACCCACACCTAATATAACCATCTATACATTTTCTAGAAACATGTGGTAAGGTTATTATACGCTAAAGAAATTACTTGTATGTACGTATAACGGTGTGTATGATTATAATGCAATTTTACTAGACAATCAACAACAGACATACACACACACGCTTACTGTTTAAACAATTTCAATATATATGAACCGATGAACGTTGGCTCGATTAAAAATTACGTATAGATACTCTCCTGATCCCCCGCAACCTATCGGTATTATCAGTACTGTTCAGTATTATTATAAACATGTAGAGCAGTATAGCATCGACGTTTGCATCAGCATAATATAAATACTTTTATAGTTACATATAATTTAGGTATTAGGTATAATGTTAAAAATGGCTTATTGATTTCTATTGATTTATAAAGAGAGCTGCAGTTTTGTTATTTACATATGAACCGATGAACTTTGACTCGATTAATAATTATGTATATAAAAGGTATATATATACTTGAATATTTTATAGTATCTTCTCTATGTATAATACATCATTTCACCTTGTGAAGCTTCTGGAACAGAGGATATTGATTTGTAACGATTCAATTTTGACTATAGGTACCAGTCTTTTCACAGAGGTATGAGTTTTCCCCCTGACAAGACAAGATCGACAGCAGTAGTTTACAACATCGAGATTATATTCTCTACAGCTACGATAGAAAAGCAGAGGTCTGTTGTCAATACATAGCTGATAACAGAATCCTCTATCTTCCGTAGAGTTTATATGAAAGTATGTCTGAAAGGCATAACTTCCGAGCAAATGATGCTGTTACGAAGTGACAGCGGTTTAAATAGCAATTATAATTTGCAGACGCAGCATTAGCTCCATGCTACTTTTGCTGCTAATATGTACACATACACACATACAACTTTAACTTATGGTTTACTACAGGCAAACAATAATTCAGTAAGCTATCATTTTACATGTATAAGTTCATCATAGACAGACATCACTTGTCGTTCACGGTGAACACCTACGGTTTTTGTTATACGTATACGTCAGCAACTTTTCCATCGGTACAATGTTATTGAGAAGCAGCTAATAACTTTAAACGCTCACACAATTCATTAGCGTCATCAAAATATGTATTTGTATTCTATAGACTTATCGTTATATATAAATATGAGAGTCTTCATATGAATCGTGTATGATTCATGTAATATTCATATTATATACCTAAGCACACTCATATATATATGATGTATATGTGGAAATGAAACAGATTATATCAATTTTTGTAAAAATTTTCTTCCATTATCCCTTACTAAAGCTTGTGTAGATATACTTTTTTAATACAACACTAACTATAACACAAACCGATCCTTTTACGCTTTAAACATTAACATTCCTGTTTGTTACATGCTCCTATCTCATGTATGTATCAATTTTTGTAAATTTTTGTCTTCCATTATCCCGTGTAGTATACTTTTATCATACATATCTCCTGTTGTCAGCCGGTTTTCTGTATTCATAACAATAGTATTGGTGTCTCCCGTGCAGGTGTTTATATGAAAACGAATACTACATCCTCATATTTACAAACTAAGTTCTGATGGATCCCCAAGTCTATAGAAAAAACTATGTTTTCAGTTGAGAATGGATATTATGAGTATGTTAGAATGTTGTTTAACCTTCGTAATGGTTCAACCACGTTTCAACGCATGATGGACGAGATTCTCAAAGAGTAGCTATACAAGTTCGCTTTCGTCTGTATGATGAATGCTATAGTCATAGTTTCCAAAAGCCTCTACGACCACATCCTTTATCTTAAACGAGTTACTGGACTATATTGAAAAGAATATTAGTCTACCAATCACGTTTAGAAGTTAGGAATTATTAAACAAACAACACATGGGTTATTAAATCGGTCTCGAATATAGAAAAAACCGTTATTTATTATTATTGGTTTTCAAACCGATAGAAAAACCAACTTAAAATTAGATAACTCAAAAATTTGATCATTATAACTTAAAATCTATCAAATTATATGTAAACTCTGAAATGTATCCGTATGACAACATTAATGTAAATTATAATAAAAACCAATTTACAATGTTATACCAAATGTATACTAAATTTCAACGATCATATTATTGGAATAAAGGTAGCGAGGAACCCATACTGTCACCGGATCTATTTAAGAAACAGATACCGCTAGTTGTAATTGATTATTCATACCAAAGTGAAACGATTAAAAACGGTGCAATTAATATTCTATAAAAAAAAAAAATGCCTGTTAAAATTAAGTATAAGTGTCCTAAATGTAAAGGCGAAACTGATGAACCCAATACGAATTGTATTCCATGCACCTTTACAGAATATATGAAGATGAAAGGTGGTCATAAACACATTCCTCATACATATTTTACTCAAAAGGATCCCTCAGCTGATAAGGATAGATGCTAGGGTTTATAAATGTTTCAAATTTCATTTCAAGTTCGAATATCTGTAAGTGCAAAAGAACATTCTAGTAAGTATCACATAACTCTTTTGTAAGTAAGTGTATTTCTATTTAAACTACCAAATCAATATCAATCTCTATCACCTAAATATATATATGAAAATCATTGGTTGAGAAGAAACTTTCACGGATTATCGTGGGAAGATGGAAAAATTGATTATTATCTCTAAAGACATCTGCTGAAGTTAAATGATGTTACAGCCATGTATGTAAAAGGATTAGAGAAGGTTCATTAGATTCTAGAAATTCTGGATGATAAGAGTATTAATATTATCAACCTAGAAAATCTACAATGTCCATCACTTCAGAAACTTTAAGAGGGGTACTCTTATTCACCTTGTAATTCACATGATTTAGTACGTAATATACCAAATTGTGTTAGAGAAAATATAAAAATTATTAAGATTGTTTCTTAAAAGCAAAAATGTAATGTATAGTTGTTGTTGTAGTGAGGATATAATATAGTAATAAAAAGAGATATATAAAATGTTATCTCTTTCATTATTAAAGTAGCTGCAGTTAAAACAATATCAACATGTTGAAAGTAATAAGAAGAATAAATTTGTAATCAGTTTAAGTTCATATCGGTCATTGAAGCAAAGATTATAAGAAAGATTACAAAAATTATATAATAAAGTAAAAAGTACCTCGTTACTAATGACAGACTTACGGAGTGAACTATTGAAAATTTAAATAAAGTGTTGAAAAAGTTAAAGGAATGTAACTATAGGTTGTGTGAATTAGAGCCTAAAGAAATCGAAACGTTACCACGACAATACTTATTAGATCATATCAATTACTATTCCCGTTATTTAGCATGGGATAAATTACCTACATACTTAAAAGAAGATGAAGAATTTAAACTAGAATATCCATGTTTTGAACATTACAATAAGGGTAGACTGCAAATTGATGGTCCACCACCTACTAAAAGGAAATGTTACAGGTGTTTATTAAGAAAAAATTGATCAATAATATTTAATTATAGTTTTTATTCAATCAATTCTTGAAATAAATATTTTTTTGTTATCAAAATCATGTGTGTACATGGACACATGTACAATTAAGGCAGGTTCCAAAAACGCAATTTACTAGTTTTACAAGATCAAATGTCAAAATACGTGCAAATATATATAACATCTAACGAAATAACCGGAACCTTTGTCAAAAATTCGCTGTTCAGTTTCTTTTCCGCTTTCCCTCATTTCCAGCTAGATTACACTCGGATCACGGTAAAGAATTTATTAATTCAACTATTAAACAATTGATTTCAACACAAAATTTATAAAACACACTCAAAGCTCAATTTACCATCCACAAGGAAACGGATCAATAGAAAGGGTCATAAGTACAATCAAAGAAACGGGGAAAACATTTTTTTTCTCAATATAAAAAACAAATTTCATTCGATAATTTATTACATCTGTCAGTTCATGCTTATAATACATCAATACACCAAGCCACTAAATTTACACCTTATGAATTAGTATTTGGTAAAAAAACCACCCAATGCTTTTCAAAATGAACGCTTATTAGACATTGAATTGGAAGGCGACAAAATGACATTTTTACAAGAAATGCGCGAACAAGCAGTAAGTAACCAAAATATAAACAAACAAAAAACAAAACAGAGGTATGATAATAAAACTAAACCAATTACAAGAACATTCAGTATTGGTGATAAGGTCTATTTAAAGAAAAAGTTAGGTTACAAGACCAGTACTGAAGGTCCTTATGAAATTGTTAAAGTAATTAATGAAAGAAATTATCAAATTAAAACTTCTAATAAAAGAGAATCTGTACAAACGGTAAACATTGAACTTTTTAATACCACTGGGATCTCTTTTACAGGGTAATAACCAAGATAAAAGCGATGGATCAGCAAGCCCAGTTCCGTCCACTTCAAGATAACGTCGGAATTTATTTTCAACACTTAGGGATACTTCATAATATACAAGATTATTTTAAGTTTTATTTTAGTTAAGGACATCTCCCCTTGTTTTGACACAGCAAATGAAATTGATAGACTAATTTACAAATTATTTTCGTTAGAAAAGAAACACAGTAATATTTCTCATAGTTATGTACATTCATTCATTTTAAAAAAAACGAATTTAGTTCTATTAAAAAGGAACTAAACGAGATCGAATTACTCTTCTCGAACCCCCGAACTAAACGAGGATGGTTTGACATATTCGGTAACGGTCTCCTTTCACTTTTCGGAGTAATGGACAATAATGATGAAACCCAAATTAACAAAGCAATTCAAGCTCTGCAAGAATCTAATAAACGTACATTAACACTCACAGAAGAATCGCCCTAAAATTCTATCTAATACAATTAGAAACTTTAATCAAACCCTTTTTAATATGGAAATAAACAAAAAAATTATTGAACGAAAATTTCTTAGAAATTCAAGATTTTTCTGAACAGGAAACAAACCGATATAAATAATAATGATATCAAAATAAAAATCCTTAACCTAGCTATGACTATTGGAGAAGTAATCAATGAATTTCGTTATGACATTAATAAAAAAAAAAACTTACGTCTTATATTCACATCTTTCTACGTTACCCTTTGAATTTCTTTTTGAAGAGAAATTGATTGCCGAGATACAAACTATTAATTCAAATTCCTTTGGCACAAAAATACCATTTTCTGCAACCAAAGAAGAACTTTTAAAATATCAAAGTTTGTTGATTACAAAAGTAAAATTTGCAAAGAAACATTTCATCTCTTTTACGATTCAAATACCGCTTATAAATGATGATGTATTTGATCTATATAAATTAATTCCAATTCCTTTTATATCAAATCTTAAAGATCATTATAATATATTACTATCTAACTATCGATTCATTGCACTTGACCAATCAAAATCTACTTACGCACTCCTACATTCAATCGACAAATTCTCCCAAATCAACTTCGAATACTTCACGAAGTCAATGGAAAAAAAAAACTGTGGTTTCAAACAGTGTCTGCGAATTAGATCTAATTCTAAATAAGAAAGTTACCCAGTCGTGTTCCAGCGTAACTATTCCCCTATGTGAGGAGACCATTCACCAATTGGACTCCAACGAATGGATTCTATTATTGACCACTCCAACGACCTTCACATACAAATGTGCACGACAGGACATTCGTCTGTTGGAAATCCCATCCACTGGAATTTTAAATTTGAAACCAAATTGCAAAGGTTACCTGGCAAACAATGCCCCACTTATCATCTTCAGGAAACCAATCAAAGACGGTTAATCTAACATCTGTACCCGTCCAAATTAGTGAAGATTGTTGTTTGGAGAGCGAAAAGGTAGCCGAACAATTAAAACTACCAACTATAAAGTTATCATCCCTAAATCAGGATAAATTAATGTTGAATAAGCACCGATTGGAACAAATACAAGAACGAATTATTAATGAGAAATTACGGCCACTTATCTCCTTAGGGCACCAAGGCTGGTTCCTATCGATAGTGTTTCTCGCGACCGGTCTGACCATTGGTTGCTGCTTCATGTACTGTTGCTGTCCGCAGTGCTTTAAATTGTTCCAACCGCGATGTGGTACATCTTGTGTAAAAATATTTAATGTCAAAAAAACCACAGGCTATAGTGCGACGAAGGCCATCATACAGAGAACGGGAAATCGCCACTACCCCTTTTTTATAGCGCTTCTACTCCCGCCTTACATCTGCAGGAAGTACCAACAACCAAAACGCGATCTAATGGAAATGGAACCTCTAAATAAATTTAGTCAAAAGAACCTTTTGGAGCACCTCGTCTTTATTTAAAAAAATTTAGATCCTCATAAGAATATTTTATATTGTATTTTTGCACACCATTAAATCTTTCGATGTACAAAAATTTTAAGATGAGGGGAATGTAATGTATCTAATTAGTGTTTACTTTCAAATATTGGTGACATATAAAAACGCCTGTCCTAATTTTAAGCTAGTTAGTAAGTCATTATACTTCGTTTTACGTTCTTGACCTTTCTCAATAAAAGTTTAAAAGTTCGGTCTTGTTTCTTTGTTATACTATTACGTGAGTAATTAAGTGGTATATGAAATAAAACCAACTAAAAACTTTAAGAGTGAATCGTTTCATTATTCTGGATTTCCTTAACTTTACTTTTAAAAGGGCAACGTTCCTGGTGTTAAAGTGACTGTTATCCTGTGATAATTAAGAGGAACGCGCAGTTATAACGTACTGTGATAACAACAACGATTTGTTCGACGACCATCCAGGATTTTCGAACATATCCTGAGTGTCTGGACGTAACAATATATATATAAATATATATAGTTGTATTAGGGTGGTAATAGTTTGATTGTTATAACATTTAAGTATGATATTCAGTTGATAACGTATATTAGATGTGGTATACTATATAGGTACGCAATCGAAATATTTGGAAAAGTTTATTAATTTAATCAACTTGTTCAAGCTTCCATATACTTTAACCATTTAACAGTCGTCATCAGACAGTATTGTGATGGATATAAGAAAACATTTTGCAATAAGGAACGGAAAAGCTCTAGACTGATGAAATGATAAATGACTCAGACAAATGACCATCCACTGATATCGAACAGTAAAAAAAAAAAAAAAGTTTATTCATTTTTAAACTGCTATTAACGTATTAAATTCAAAACTACAGAAACATTTAACGTTTATATATATGTTTATGCAATTTTAAAATTTTAATTAAAGACAAACTTGTGTTAAAACATTTATTTATTTACATAGATAAGTGTATACAATCAAAAAAAAAAGTTTGATAATATAACATTAAAACATTATTTACATATATAGGTACATACAAGTGAATATTACATAAGTTGTTCGTAAATAGTATCAATAGATTCTTGTGGAAGTGAAGAAGCCTCGAAAATTTTTTGAATAAAATATTCTCCAACCGTTAAGTTGTTTTTATGGGGCATATTAAAATTTTTGACTACTTGGTCAATGGTATTATTCAACTTTGAAATGGAACTTTCCGAGTTTTTTATATTATAATGTCCCCAAGGAAGCGTATTAGTTGTTTTCGGAATTAAGAAACGTTTATCGTCTTTAGGGCAAAGAGCTACTTTAGTTTTCATTTGGGTGTACATAGTATGGAGATCAGAAACAAAAACATTCATACATTTTATAATGGTGGAATTGTCCCTAATAACGCGAAGATAATCATCAACTCCCAGATGCAGTTTAATAACGTTCTTCTTAACACCTTTAGCTTTTTTTAACAATTTGATCAACCGCTTCAACACAATACGCTTTAGCTCCGGTTCCATAGAATGCTTTAATGGGATTATTGGGAAACTCATCTTTGAATTTACCGATAACGGATGTGGTAATGGGAATATTGAAACTATTATCGCGAGGATAATTGGAAGTTTCAAAGTACTGAATATTTTCAACAATATCGCGGTAAAAGTTTTCAGTGTACACTTTCAAAATGAAAGAATCTGTATTCATTACATCAAAGAAATATTTTGATGATATTTTAGTTTGAGAAAGCTGTAGTAGAAATCGTACATTACAACTTTTGATAAATCCAATATGGTAAAACCAACATAGAGAGGTTTATCGTAAACAATACGTAATTTGTTCATCTGAATGGCTACAAAGTTGGGAGTGAAAATCTTAAAAAATTTTTTAAATTAGGTTTAGCTATTAACGTTTCAGCACCTAAGAAGCGACCCGAATTTTGCCAATGTGTTACTAATTTCACATCAACTCGTTTATCAACGTTCTCCATCGTCTTTCCGAAAACACTGTTATTCATTAATTTAAAGAAAGATTTCCCAAATTTATTTTCAGACAAATTACGTTTTCGTGTATTTAAATCGATGAAAGGTTTCAACCAATCGGATTGTTTAAACTCAATAACTATGAATTTTAAGTAGTTTCAATCCGTTGCGAAGGGCTTGTTGGAGCGTTAGATAATGAACAACATATTTTGTTTTATTCATAAGGTTAGGTATAAGTTTTTTGATTCTACCATTAGCGTTAGCAGGAGAAATAATATTTTCAACTAAAAAAGGGAGATCAGCATGTAAAACATGGAGGTGTTGGGGATATTCAACATCGACTTCAAGTTTCATAACCGTATTTAGAAGAAGCATCTAAAGAGAGAACATTCAATTCATCAATTTCGGTTTCGTTTAGCCAACGAAAGTGGGAAACAGGAAGGAAATTTACTCATACTATGTCCATACAAATTAGTAGCATCCAAATACATAATATAAGAAGTAGGAATAGAGCTGTTATAATCTGGGAGGTGGGGATTGTTAGCGAAATGCATTCTTTCAACGCATTGACTTATACCTCCACGTATACCTTTTTGAAAAAATTTTAACATATCGATATCGGTTAAAAGTTCTAAATTAATACGAGTGAATTTTAACATGCTATCCCACGCAAGACCTGGTGCAGTGTAATACTGAGCTGGGTCTAAGTCGTAAGTGGTAATGCATATGTTTCGGAAATTCTCGAACACATCTGCTAATAACAGAACGTCTGTTTTCAAGTATAGGTCAGAGTATTCTCCGAGAGTTGAACAAGAGAAAGCGTTCCAAAAAAGTTTTAGCTCTTTCATAATCCTTATCGGAAATGGGGAGGGAAGTTAGTTTATCGGGAAAAAAACGTCTTTTTCTGGTAACGTTGTTTGATCAAGCTTAGAAATATCATCCACGTAGGAATAAGGGAAGACACCTTTCCTACGCACAAGTTGAAAATGTCGCGGATCTGGAAAATACTTTTTCACTTGCCACATTGATCGGGATCGAGCTCTTCCGACAGCTTATCGAGGGGAAAAAGCCATGAAACGAAAGGAATCGAGAAATCTAATCTTTACAAACACATTTTTAGTTGAGTTGTCCGAATCATTTCGGGAAACCCTATCAACTCGTAATAATTTGGTGAAGGAAATGTATTTTTCTTTATTTTGAGCAATTACGTCAAATTTAACATCGTTCGCAGCCATTTCCTTTTGAAACAAGTGACAATCATATCCGGAGAGGTTATGGAAAAAAAAAAGGTACAAAGTTGGGAAGTTTATAATTTAAAAATTTCATCTGGAGTGAGCTGCCCCTAATCGAACTTTACCGGTCAAATTTACAATGATCTCGCACCTTAACGTCATCGTCCAAAAATGGTTCTTCACAAATAATTTCAAGAGGTAGCCCGGAGAAGAGACGTATCTCTTCATCTGATAGGGGTATCATGGGAGCTGTGATCTTCAAATATCGGTGATAAATATCGTAAACGTCTTCATCCAAAGTTTTAACAAATTGATTAACGCAATCGGGTCCCCGATAAAGATCTGAATTTGGAGAGGGAATCATCGAATGAACACTTTATCAAGTAAGCAAATGAATGGGGCTGAAGTTTGTTGGTAGATGTGGTAGAAGTTTTGTTAGGATCAGGAAAGCATGTATGAATGGGTTGTAATACGGTTTCAAAGTCGGCGTATACAACAAAGGGTACTTTGATACGTTTTTGATAATTTTCAAATTTCAAAAAAATGATTAGGGGGCAAAACCCACTCATCTTATCCAATTTTTCAATCACCGGTAGGAAGGCTGCTGTACACATGGTTTTCAGTCGTAATGCTGATGACGATGAAGGTGGACTACGGTGGAGAAATACTGTAAGCAACCGTCACATATGAATTTTTGATGTCTTGTTTTGGAAAGTTGCTGAGAAAGTAAACGAGACATGTTCTTAATCCAACAGTAATGATTATTTCCACGATCATCGTCGAGCAACAGTAGATTGAAGTGTAGCCTTTGCTTGATGGGTGAATAGTAAAGGGGACCAACTATTTCCCAGATCCACTTTCCATCTTTCAAAACGGACTCGGTTCCGTAGACATTCACGGAGCAAAAGGTTTTTCGCTTCAAATTTAGGGATATCAGTTAATTTCATAGGAAAAATTTAATACCCTCGTAGTCCAAAGTGTGAGAGTAGTGTGGGGGAGGAAGTAGTTCTGTGCGGGTTTGTTTGTTTCGGGGAACATAGCCGACGTTATTGCCCACGCAAAGCAGGCTTGATCATCGTTTCTCACATTCACAACCGCCCCCCTTCAGTAGAATTTGTCTGGGTAAAGGGATGTAAGAAGACGCCCCTCAGCGGATTGTACTTGGTAAAGTTGATTTCGAGGAAAAGAACCCTTTCCAAACTCCATCCTTTAGAAACAAGAAACGTAATGGAAGATGATGGAAAAAGAAACATTTTATCAAAATAATTACATACCTGACTCTCGTTCTTGAAACTCTGACGCTTTGGTGTTAAGGATATCGAAGAAATTTTCTAGAACATTGGGGAAAAATCGATCGATCGCGTCACAACTTTTTTTATTAGGTTGAAGGATTTTAAATTTTAATCAATTGTTTAGCTTCGTGTACGTAACGTCCGAAAACTTCGAAATTTATTTTAAGCATGTCGTGGAGGTGAATTTGATTACGCATTACGCGCAAACATTTGTCGAGAATATCACTGAAAAAGTCCGTATATGAAAGGTGATATTTTTGTAGACGTGATACGAAACGAAGCAATTCTGTTGGTGAAAGCAGAGGTTATAAAACTGATTCCCTCCTCGAGAGGTGAGCAACACTTTTCCTTATGTTGTATAGTGCGTAGGTGACCGTTGTAGGAAGATTGAGGAACATGAATTTTACAGGTTTCAAACCACCGGTCAGAAGAAGTAGAAGGTGTATCAAACTTCAGTTTTTTAGTCGGTACAAACGACTAAGGATCACCCTGTACTCGTTTACGACACGAAGTTCTTCGATGTCTGTTTAAATTGTCAGATCGCGTAAACGATGTATCGCAGTCCGGACAACGGATCATATCGATTATTATTAGCTGTGAAGAGATCTTGACAAAGACTGAGGATGACCTTTTTTTTTTTTTTTTTTGTTTTGATTAGACTCGAGGAGGGGAAATCTTCAAAAGACACCCCCTGAAGGGAGGTAGTGTCGGATTCGCCTTGGCGCCTACCGACTAAAACCCCTCCTCGAGTTGGGAGATCAACCCGAAGGTTTTTTCACCCGGAAGAGAAGGTGGGAGAGGTGGGGGGATTGGGGATGGTTTTCATGGAAGGTGGGGTAAGTTTGAGGTTTGGGAGTGTGTGTCATGTGTGTGTGTGTGTGTGTGTGTGTGTGTGTGTGTGTGTGTGTGTGTGTGTGTGTGTGTGTGTGTGTGTGTGTGTGTGTGTGTGTGTGTGTGTGTGTGTGTGTGTGTGTGAAGTGTGAGGGAGTGAAGGTGACTCATCTCTGAAGGGGTGGATGAGTACTCGCGCTAAAAAGCGAAGCTAGAAAGAGCTAACGAAAGGAAATAGCTCAGGGTAGAAGGTGGCATGGCCTTCTGTAACGGTCGGTTGGTTTTGGAGCAAAGTTTGATAAAGATGAGATGGTAGGGTTGGGATGACCTGTCACTGAGGTCCGGAGATTTGCCGCGAATCTGGTAGCGGCTTCTGGAAGTGACGGTAGACCGGTTTCTTTCAGAATTTGGACGTTTCTGATGAACCATGGGTAGTTTAATGCGGAACGAAGAATCCGCATGTACGTGCCTTGCAGGATGCGAAGGCGGTGAGGGAGAGCACAGCCCCAAATGGGAATGGCGTAGGAGCAAATGCTTCTGATGATGGCGTTGAACGCACGAACTTTGGTTTGTTGGGAAATTGAGTTATTTTGGAAGAAGGGCTTGAGAGAGAAGAAGGCGCCCAGGGCCTTAGCACGGGTGGCGAGGATGTGTTTCCGCCAGGAAAGCTTCCTGTCGAAAACGACGCCAAGGTAAGTAACGGTTTGGCTCCATTTGATGGGGTGGTTGTTGACAATGAATTGGGGAGGTTTTCGAACTCTGTGAGAGAAGAAAATTGCTTCTGACTTGGTCTCGTTGATGGAGAGTTTCCATTTCCGGTACCAATTTAGAAGTGAGGGCAGAAACCTATTGATTTTTGAAGAGCTATTGAGAATGGTTCGATCGGAGCTTATAAGGGCGATGTCATCGGCGTAAAGGGCGGTGAGAATTGAAGGGTCAGAAGGAATGTCTGCGCAAAACAGGTTGAACAAGATTGGTGAGAGTTTGGAGCCTTGGGGAACACCAGCAGTGATAGGTTTGCTGGCGGACAAAGCAGAGCCAACTCGTACACGAAGGGTTCTGTCAGTGAGAAATGATTTGATAACCCCGATAAGGAACGGTGGGGTGTTGAGGGCGATAAGTTTGGAAATGAGACCTTCGTGCCAAACTCGATCGAAAGCTTGCTGGACGTCAAGTAGAAGCATGGTAGTGTGTCGACGTTTGTTGAGTTTGTCGGTTACATGCTCGGCCACACGTAGGAGTTGGTGGCCGGCGCCATGGTGCTTGCGAAAACCATGTTGGAAGTCGGGAAGTAAGTTGTTTTGCTCCACGTAGTCTAGGAGCCGGTCTAGGAGAATAGATTCAGCTACTTTGCTCATTGAACTGAGCAGGCTGATGGGCCTGTAGCTAGAGGGAGAGCTGAGGGGCTTCCCCTTTTTGGGGAGACAGATAATAGTGGCTTCTTTCCAGACTAGGGGGAAATGGTGGAGCCGCATAATAGCGTTTATGATGTTGCATAGTGCCGTAAGGTGTTTCCGTGGTAAGACTTTTAGGACACCGTTAGGAATTCCGTCAGCGCCAGGGGCTTTTCTCTTTTTAAGAGAGCGGATGGTTTGAGAAATTTCGTGAGGAGTGGTATGTCTGAAGTCAACGACAGATGGGATGAAGTTGTGGACGACGTTTTCTGTGCGCTCGTGAAATTTGGCTAGATCCAAAGGGCTGGGGAGCGGGGAGCACTGTAGGCGAAGAGACTCGGCGAAGATTTCGGCTTTTTCTTCGTCTGTGGTGTAAAGAGAGCCGTTTTGTTTTAGTGGTGGGAGATGGGGAGCTCTGTTACGAAGAGAGCGGATTACTTTCCAAGTGCTTTTGGGGTGTGTTTCTGCCTGAGCGATGTAGTCGTCAAAAGAGGCACTGCGGAATTCGGTAAGGCGAGTTTTGAGTTCTCGCTGAAGGGCGTTAAGTTCGACACGGTGTTCTGGATTTTGTTGTCTTTGCCACAGACGGCGCGTCTTGTTTTTCCTCTTAATGAGGGCAAGGATGTCTGCGAGGAGGGGTTTCCCTGTAAGGCATGTTGGATGGGAGGTTGTGGAGATCTCAACGGCGCTAGTGATCTCGTTTGAAAGGAGATCTACAGCTTCGTTAAGTTCCGCTATTGTGCGAATTTGAGTGCACTTGAATGATGAAGTTTCTAGGGCGTATTTGAGGTGTAACCAGTCTAATGTTTTTACAAGTTTTGGGGCGTTTGGATTCACTTTGCCTAATTCAATTAGGACTGGAAGGTGGTCCGAAGTTAGAGCGTCAAGCACGACGGGGTCGGCAGAGAGACTGACATTTTTGGTGACGAATATGTCCAAAATGTCTGGGCGGTGATTGTGGTTATCAGGGAAGTGCGTGGGGCTTGTTGGGGCTTCAATTGTGAGGTTGAAGTTCAGAGATTTGGCAAGAAGGGATATGCCTTTGCTATTATTGTGGTGGCAGCCCCAAGAGACGTGTTTGGCATTGAGGTCGCCTTGGCGTCTGTAGGGAGAAGAAGTTGTAGGTCTGTGAGGTCTGGTTCGGAGGGGGATGAGTACAAAGAGATGATTCTCACAGGACCTGAGGTGAGTGATACCTCAATGCCAACTGCTTCTAAGGAATCTGTAGCCAAAGAAAAGGGCTTGTGTTTTATTGAATTCCTAACTAGGATGGCTACTCCGCCGCCTGCGGAGTTTTCACGGTCCTTTCTGTAGGATGTGAAGTTTGGGACGAAAAGTTTAAGTTTGTTTGAAAGGTGTGTTTCGGTGATGCAGGCAACACCGATCGACTGAACTTCGAGAAAATGTTCGAGTTCGGTCATTTTACCTCTAATGCCGTGGGCATTCCAGGTAACTAATCGAAGGTTGTTTCTGTTGGGTTTGTTAGACATTGGCGGTTGGTTGGAGGACTGCGACTATGGTAGCTACCATGGTTTGTAGAATGGCTTGAAGTTTTTGTTCAAGCGCACCTGAAGTTGGAACGGTGCAGGGGGTTTGAAAACGCTTTTGGGGTGGTGGTGGGGGGGCTGCTCTTACCGCCTTAGCGTAAGAGACTTTTGGATTAACCTTTGCGGGGGTGGCAGTAGGCTTGGGGGTTGTTTGGGTAATTTTGGGGGCGGCTGGGGGGGTGGTTTTAGTTGGGGGCGTGGTTCTCTTAGGAACCTTTGGGCAGCCACGGTAAGTGGCACGGTGGTTGCCCTTGCAGTTGGCACAGGTGGGGGTGGCGTCCTTTTTGTCCTTGGACTTGCATTCGGCGGTAACGTGGTTACGGCCGCAGAAGGAGCAGACCCAAGCTGCATGGCAATAGTTGGCCGTGTGAAAAAATTTCATGCAACGGCGGCATTGTGGGACGTCTTTAGTTGCTCGTTTAGCCTCAACTTTGACATTGAGACCGCAGAGCTTGCCAAGGTCGAAGATTGTCTGAGGTTGGGGAGGATTTGTCCAGACGGACGGACACAAGGGGCCAGATTTTGTCACCGTTGGACATACGGTGGACGCCGCGGATGACGAAACCCTTGTTCGTGAGTTCTTGTTGGATTTCGTCGGTGGTGATGCTTTCGCATACACCACGAAAAACGACGTGGAGGTCCCTATCTTGGCGGAGCTGGTTCGTTGAAAATTCAACCTTCGACTCGTCAAGGTAGGCGGTTAGGCGGCGGAAGTCGCCTACAGAGTTGGGATAGACTCTGACGGCGTCGGTGGTGTTGATTGCCCGACGGGCAGAAATGCCATTATTGCCCATGGCGCGAAGAATTTTCGGCCAAAGGGACTTTTGGCGGATGGATATTGGGGGAGGGGCTTTTTCGCCTTTGTTAGGCGGTTCTTGTTCGCTCTCAGTGTCCGTAGACGAAGAAGAGGGCGAAGAAAGGAAGGCTGTGCACTTGCGGCGTTTGGTGCGCCGTTTTCTGGCTTCTGTGAAGCCGTCTGCGGTCGAGGTGTGTGGTTTGCCGGTCGTGGGCGTGGCTTGGGAGGTTTCGGTAGGTGTGTCTTGATCCTGACACATAGGAGTAGGCGGGGCGATGCTGGATTGCGTTCTTATGTACGCGTTGAGTTGCGTTAACCTTGACTCAAGGTCACGGGCCAACGCGATGGCGTCCGCAAGGGAAAGTCCCTCCAAGAGTGCGGGGCTCTTGGGGGTAGCCATATTCAAAATGGCTAACGAAAGGTAATATATATGGACTGTATATATTTAGTTCAAGGTCAACTGAATTGTTTGAAAAGAGAACAAACGGGATGAAAATAAAACAACTTAGTTGTTTAGGAGAGGTTGATCAGTGAGAGATCAGTTATGTGCGTGTATGTGTGTGTGTAGTGCTTGTATCGATGAGTTCAAAGGGACGTTGCGTACTCGGTCCCGATGAACTTTGTTTCTTACCTAAAAACGGCTGGGCTGTAACGGTCCTATGCAAGTGCGTAGAACGCACTGGCAGGCGGCAAGAGAACGGACGATGTGGTCCTGAAGAGTCGCTGGGTTGTCGTGCAAGTACACGGACTGGCAGGAGAACGCTTGTTGCAGTCGGGCGGGGCGTACACTTCAACGGTCGCTGAATCGGCTGGGCTGGTCTCGGTTGTAGAGTTCTGTGTAGCTGTGCGAAGTTGATTTGATTTGAAAAAATCAGTAAAGCCTGCTATAGAAATTTCGTCGCTAAAGACAAGTCCGTTCGCTTCGAAAGTCTGGTCGCAAGTGCTGAGGATGACCGTGTGCGTAGTCAATTTATATGTGTACGGAAATTGGGAGGAGTGGGGAAAATGGATAATGAAATAAAAATTGTATTATAAACTGTTTTTTTTTTTTTTTTAATAATTACCTACTTAATAAAGAAGGTAGTGTTGTATTAAAAAAGTATATCTACACAAGTTTTAGTAAGGGATAATGGAAGAAAATTTTTACAAAAATTGATATAATCTGTTTCATTTCCACATATACATCATATATATATGTATGTGCTTAGGTATATAATATGAACATTACATGAATCATACGCGATTCATATGAAGACCCTCATATTTATATATAATGATAAGTCGATAGAATACAAATATTTTGATGACGCTAATGAATTGTGTGATCGTTTAAAGTTATTAGCTGCTTCTCAATAACATTATACCGATGGAAAAGTTGCTGACGTATGCGTATAACAAAAACCGTAGGTGTTCACCGTGAACGACAAGTGATGTCTGTCTATGATGAACTTATACATGTAAAATGATAGCTTACTGAATTATTGTTTGCCTGTAGTAAAACATAAGTTAAAGTTGTATGTGTATGTGTATGTGTATATGTACATATTAGCAGCAAAAGTAGCATGGAGCTAATGCTGAGTCTGCAAATCAAATTTGCTATTTAAACCGCTGTCACTTTGTAACAGCATCACTTGCTCGGAAGGGTTTCCCGGTGTATCAGTTATGCTTTTCAGACATACTTTCGTATAAACTGTACGGAAGATAGAGGATTCTGTTATCAGCTATGTATTGATAACAGACCTCTGCTTTTCTATCGTAGCTGTAGAGAATATAATCTCGATATTGTAAACTGCTGCTGTCGATCTTGTCTTGTCAGGGGGAAAACTCATACCTCTGCGAAAAGACTGGTACCTATAGTCAAAATTCAATCGTTACAAATCAATATCCTCTGTTCTAGAAGCTTCACAAGGTGAAATGATGTATTATACATAGAGCAGATACTATAAAATATTCAATGATTAACCCAAGTGTGTTTTCTGTATATACATAATTATTAATCGAGTCAACGTTCATCGGTTCATATGTAAATAACAAAACTGCAGCTCTCTTTATAAATCAATAGAATTCAATAAACCATTTTTTTTTTAACATTGTACCTAGTACCTAAATTATACGTAACTATGACTATGAAAGTATTTATATTATGCTGATGCAAACGTCGATGCTATGCTGCTCTACATGTTTATAATAATAATAATAATACTGAACAGTACTGATAGTACCGATGGGATGCGGAGGATTAGGAGAGTATCTATACGTAATTATTAATCGAGTCAACGTTCATTGAAATTGTTTAAACAGTAAGCATGTGTGTGTATATCTGTTGTTGATTGTCTGGTAAAATTGTATTATAATCATACACACCGTTATACGTACATACAAGTAATTTCTTTAGCGTATAATAACCTTACCACATGTTTCTAGAAAATGTATAGATGGTTATATTAGGTGTGGTGATACTGATTATGATTGTATTTAAGCATGATAGTCGGTAAAACTGTTGATAACATAGTTATCGATTAGACATAACATGTTATACATAAATTTATTCGTATTTCAATCGTTACAAATCAATATCCTCACTCCTCTGTTCTACAATCAATTCTTACACTATCGAAAGCTATGTAATTAGAACATCTAGTGATATTTGGTAAAACTGTTTATAAAGTATTAATCATGAAGTTTCTGTAAAAATTTTCAATGAAATAGATTTATGTATACCTTTACGTTTGTATTTGTAATTGTTGATCATATATTTAAAGCATTAGTTTTAATTTATCACTACTAATTGTTTACTTTTCAATAATAATGTAACGGTTTTCAATTGTAAGAGCATTTCTTTCAAATATACTTATTTCTTTGAAACTTTCATCATGTGTAATCAAGTATACATCAAAAAAAAAGTTTATGAAAGTACTTATCCATTGAATATAATACAACTGTTACGTTGTGGTAACCAATGGTCATCTTTAATAATTCAAATATTTTACGCACGCTTCTTTAAAAAAAAAAAAAAGAAAACTAAATTTATATAGTTTTTCGACCATGGTATTACAAAATTATTTATCAAATTTCCTGATAACTTTCTGAATATTTGGCTGCATTTTACAAGAGTAAAGTAGACTAAATAACCATTTTTTTTTTTTGTTTTGTCTGCTTATTTTCTGGTTATGTTCTGGAGTTTCTCACACATGGAGTGTAATAACCATAAATAACTCTTAAGTTGTCGTGAGAACTAATCCAGTTTAGGTAAATTATTTTTTTTACTTGGCTCGTAGATCGTTTTCCCTGTGGGAATGTTTCTGATATGTGCTATGGTTCGATTTGTTTTGATGACGCGTTATAGGAGTTTTTAAAAGGGCTGCGAAGTAACTTTTAAGGCATTCAGATTCCGATTTTGAAACCCGCGTTTAAAATTTGTTTTGTGTTTTTATTTTGTATTTTGTGTGTGTATTTTCTTTTTTTATAAATTTTGTTCTAATTTGGATATACTTTTCCTATCAGGTAGGATTATTATTATATTTTTTTTAAAATAATATCTTTATTATTTTTTTTTTTTTTTTTCATGTTATAATGTTAATTATTTCCAATTTAATTTCACTTTTTATTATTTGCTTTTATAACCATAGAAATTCTTTTCAATTGTTTTATATTATTGAAATAATTATTTTATTATTTTAAATTAATATTATTTTGTCTATCATTTTTTAATTCTAATTGTTTCAAATTCAATTTCACTGTTTAGTATTATTTTTTTTTTTTATAACTAGAAATTTTATTCAATTGTTTACATTTTAAAATAATTTCAATTCTGGTAAATTTTACTAAATTAAATAATTTACATTTTTTTTTTAATAAATTCAATTCAGGTAAATCTCACTAAATTAAATAAACTACAATTTTAAAATATTTTCAATTCAGATAAATTTCATTAAATTAAGTAATTTACATTTTTTTTTTAAATAATTTCAATTCAGGTAAATCTTTCTAAATTAAATAAACTACATTTTTAACTAAATTTCAATTCAGGTAAATCTTACTAAATTATATTTTAAAGATTATTTTACTTAAAAAGTTTTTCAGGCTTGACATTAATATTTCATTTTTCAAATTATAATAATTTGTGTATATTTTCGAAAGGGGTTAAAACATTTTGTGGTTCAATCTAAGTATGAAATGCCTTGTTGTAAGTACTAATATTTTCTCCCGTGTGGACGTTGATGGGAGTATAACAGGGGCTTTTGTTATATTGATAGTTTTATCGATGATGCCTCGCTCAAACAGAAAGATGTCTAGGCTAGATAGAAAATGCAAACAAACATTTAGTCGTGTAGCCCGATGCGTTCCAACGATCATCGTTATCTGGATTGCTTCCTTAGGGACTCCAGACCCCTAAATTAACTAACAAATATGTTTTTGGTTTTAAAATGTGCTGCTGTTTGTAGGGATTGAATTTCAAATTGTGTAAAAATTTATCAAATATTCGAGAAATTGGGTTTTGTTTACATTTTGTGAATTTTTCATAAGTTTTTCTAAATTTTCTTACACAAATTATTTTTCATTTTTGTTGAGCCTGAAAACTACAAAATTTCATTTCTTTTCCAAGTTGTTTTTGCTTTCATTTTATTTGAAAATTTTTAATTATATTTTACAACAATTTCTTATTGATTATTTTACATACATTATTTGGTTTTGTCTTATTGTGTTTTTACCCTTTTATGTGTACCTATTTGTGTCCCCTGATTTTTATGTGTTTTATTGAATTTTCTTATTGATTTTATTTTTATGTGCCTTTTATTTTGTGTTGGTTTTACTCTGCAATTACATGTTTTATCTGATTTTATTTTTGCATTGGATATTTTGATTTTTATGTGTTCTACTTGAATTTATTTTTTTTGCGTTGGATATTTTTGATTTACATGTGTTACACTGGAACTTATTTTTATCTGGATATTTTGATTTATCATTTTACTTGGATTTTACATTTTGATTTATTTGTGTTTTCCTTGATTTTATTTTTTTCATTAATATTTTGATTTACCATTTTATTTGAATTTAATATTTTGATTTACCTGTTTTACTTGAATTGATTTTTATTTTGGTTATTTTGATTTTCATGTTTTACTTGAACATATTTTTATATTTGATATTTTGATTTACATGTTTTTCACTGGAACTTATTGTTTTTATATTTGATATTTTTATTTATTTGTGTTTTATCTGAATTTATTTCTACAATGGATATTTGATTTATGTGTGATTTACTTGATTTGATATTTTGATTTTTATGTTTATTTGAATTTGTTTTTTTAAATATTTGAGTGGCTGAGATCGTGGTTTTCTCTGTCAGGCTCTTTTTCCACGCTAGCCACAGGCTGAGTCTGACACTCTCATTCCCAAACTTACATTTCATTTTGATTTTAAATTTAAAAAAGTAGGAATGAATTCACTGTGTTTTATTTAACCTTGTTCCTCTAATGGTAAACCCGTACCAGAGTACAATTTGTCATTTTTGGCAAGACCTGGCTTTTCAACACAACGAAGGGTAAGAAGTTTTTGACGATCACGTTGGCCTAGGTAAGTTACACTACAGATTTTTGGTGCCGTGACCAGGATAATGTACTTTGGTCGGGTCATTTTGAGGAACAAAAGAGTTATCAAATTTTAGTTTTCACATTTTATTTTGTTCTTTACAATCGTACTGCTGTTGTTTTACTTTTCCTATCAGTATGAGTTCCGACAAGAGTCCAGGGGCGCTTCCTGTGGAGGACTCTGGGGTACCTCCTACCTCTGTACCTGCTGTGACTGAACTCCCTGACTTGCAGAATCTATTCCAGTTAGTTCAGGCTCAGAACACTATGTTGACTTCATTTATGCAGCAACAACAGAGGATCAACGAAACTTTTTTTACGTGGTTCTACCACAAACCCTGAGATTGACTTCCAACCTGCTCATCAGAGTACTCCCAGACGGAGTGCTCCACCTCAACCAACCCCTTCAACTGGACCCAACATGGACACTGACGGTAGGATTGGTGAGAATCTTCCCCCCATAAGCAATTTTCTTAATGAAACCCCCTTGAATCCTTCTTCCTCTACCAGCGAAGATTGGAAACGTGTTGCCCTGGCCTTTGCCAATAAACCCACTGTGCCTTCTCATATAGAAAAACCAGTTTTTCGTTCTCCAGATATGCATCACCCTGTCTTATTTCTGAATCGTCTTCAGAAATATTTTAAAGTTCTGTCCAGTTCCCCATCAGAACAATTAAAAATTGCTTCTAGTTCTTTGTTAGGTACCGCAGGTGATTGGAGAGTTTACCGTGAGTCTGAGTGGCATTCCTTTGATGACTTCCGGAGAGATTTTCTCGATATGTTCTGGTCAAACGAACATCAATACACAGAACAGACCAGATTAAACTCTATGAAATACAGTTCTGAAAGAACTAAACTTACAATGTCCCAGTATTTTCTACGACAGTTAAATTTATATAAATTGCTCACTCTCCCCATGTCTGAACCGATGCAGATCGCTGAAATAATGAGACAGTTTCCTTTTCACATCCAAGAATTGTGGTCCACAGTTACTTCCCCTACAGTTTCTGGAGCTATTCAATTTTTAGACCGTCAACATGCTTTGACCAGTAGGAAACCCCGACATCAAACTTCTCAGGACCCCACTATAGCTTTTGTCGATCGTTTTCACTTTCAAAGAGCAGGACCTAGTCGACCATCAACTTCTCAACCAGACTTTTCCGTTCCCCCCCCAAAAGTTAATAAAAATTGCCGCTGTTCCGTAGATGAGGGAAACTACAAAGGAGGAAATTGAGGAGGGGTGTTTCTTCCATTTGTACTACCCCCCATAATTCTTTTCCATTTATTGCTTTTGTCCGAGAGGGAACCATTACCAATGACTCTTTTTCTAATTCAAAATGTTTTAAAGTCAAATTGTCCCCTTGTAGAGTCCTAGCTGAGTGTGAAATAGGTAACATTTATCCACTAGGTTCAATTCTTCTACTAAACCAGTTTAGCAATTCTTCTTCTTTTACTAATTCCAAGTTTGTATTACCTACCCCCTTGGAGTTCACCAGTGTACCTGACAGTCCAAATGAAGCTTGCGTAACCACCAACACACTCTCTTCCGAACCATTCACATTCTCCGTTGAACAACAGTCAGAATCTACCATCCGAATACTACCCCATATTATCATCCAATGTTTGGAACTTAAACTTCATACTCTCATTGATTCTGGTTGTGAAGTCAGCTGTATTAATGAAGACTGTTATAACAAACTTAGTGAAAATCATGAATTTCCCAGTCTACCAGTTGCTTCTACTTATCTCCGGGGTGCTAGGGGACAACTAAGTTCTCGTGTTAAGATTCAAATTTGGCTGGAATTTAGTATTATGAGTGTACCCAAGTCATTTTTTCATGTTTTTCTTGTAGTCAAGAATTTAGTTCGACCAGTTATCCTTGGCATTGATTGGCTTCATTTAAACCAAACTAAAATAGATTTCACCACTAACTCCCTCGTCATTAATAGTATTTCTGATACCTTTTCAATACCTTTTTTGGGTCCTACTCAGTCGTTACAACATTCTTCTGTAGAACATCCTTCTAGCGAAACACTAAACAACACTGTTGAAACCTTTACTCTTTGCTCTTCTATTTCTGTTCCATTTGATTTTGCTTCTCATATGAATACTAGAGAGGATTTTGTTCAAAAAGTTGAGACCCTTCAGCACACACCAGAGTTCCAAAAAACAGACTTGCTTCAATTATTAATTAAATATCAGATCATCTTCAACCAAAACCCTGGAAGAACCAATAAATATTTTCATCACATTCAATTACATGATACCAGTCCTTTTAATAGAAAGTCATACCCGATACCTTTTAGTCTTCGTCCTGCAGCTCACAAATGTATACAAAATATGGAAAATTTAGGAGTTATCAAGCGTGAATCTTCCCCTTATACCAGTCCAATTACCATTGTCAAAAAGAAAGATGGTTCAGTTAGAATTTGTTTAGATGCCCGAATACTTAACTCTAAAATGGTAGCCGATAATGAATCACCAACTCCTCCTGAAGAAATTTTTAGTTCTTTTCATAATATCAAATGTATGTCCTTGATCGATTTACGATCAGCTTTTTGGGCAGATTCCACTCACCCCTGACAGTACGAAATACACCGCTTTTCTCTTTGAAGGCAAGTCTTACACTTTTCAAGTTCTTCCTTTTGGCTTAAAAACTGCTGTTGGTTCATTTACTCGTGCCATGGATGTTATTTTGGGTCCTGAATTACAATCTTTTGTTTTTAAATATGTCGACGATTTGCTTGTTGTATCCGCATCTTTCACCGAACATCTTAACCATTTAGAACAGCTGTTTTCAAAATTAAAAGAAGCCAACATGACCCTCAATTTAGAAAAATCCGAATTTCTTAAACAAGAAGTTAAATTTCTCGGCCACATTTTAACGACTAGGGGCATTCTTACCGACCCTGATAAAACACACGCCATAAACAACTTCCCAGTACCCCGCAATATTAAGCAGTTAAGATCATTCTTAGGTCTCTGTAATTATTACCGACGATTCAATAAACGTTACAGTACAGAAATATTTCCTCTAACCCAATTACTCCATAAGAATATCAGATGGCGCTGGACATTACAAGAACAAGAGTGTTTTGAAAAAATCAAATCTTTATTTTTAAATTGTGTCATGTTAAAATTTCCTGATTTCACAAAAACATTTTATCTCCAAACTGACAGTTCTGGTGTTGCTGTTGGTGTCGAACTTTACCAATTGGATGATGACGATGAACATTTAGTACTTGGTTTTGCTAGTCGTATTCTTCACGGACCTGAACTTCTTTACACGGTTACTGAAAAGGAACTCTTGGCCATCATTTTCGGTTTAAAGAAATTTCGAATTATGATTCTAGGACATAAACTTATTATACGAACTGACCATCATGCTTTGAAATTCCTGAAACAATGTCGTCTTTTAAATGATCGTTTAACTAGGTGGATGATGTACTTAAACGAATTCGATTTTAAAATTGAACATGTCCGAGGTCGTGATAACATCGTTGCAGATACTTTATCCCGTTTCCCTCCTGGTTTAGTTGATACTTCTTTAACTTCCGACAACCAACCCATAGTAATACCTCTTACCTCTGATTATATAGCTGGATTTTTCGAACTTGACAACCTCAACAATTTACGTAATTCTTTTAAAAATATCCGTGAACATCAAGTCAACGACTCTTTTCTTCAACCATTGATTTTCTTACTTCAAGGTAATTGCACTGTCCTAGATCATCTTCAGACAAAGACATTATCAAACCTTCAATTATTTGACAATCTATTAGTCTTCATCCATCCTCTACAACAATTTCCCAAACTAGTTCTACCAGAAGTTTTGAAAGTTGACACCATCACTGGATACCATCAGCAATATGGACATTTTGGGATTTCTAAACTTTATTCAATAATGAGTCGAAGTGTTTGGTTTCATAAGATGCGCCGTACCATACACAATATAATCCGTTGTTGTGATGTTTGTCAGAAGAGCAAACATCCCCCTCGTTATTTGACTGGTGATCCTCAGAAGATTTCTGCTACTTTTCCCGGAGAATTAGTCACTGTGGATTATTTTGGTCCTCTCCCTGAAGGTCGTTCCAAAGCTTCCTACATTTTCGTTGTAATTGACTATTTTTCTAAATTTGTCCGTCTATATCCTCTCCAAAGAGCTAAGGCTAAGATCTCCGCAGATAAACTGATAAAAGATTTCTCAAAAACCATTACCCCAAAGACTGTGTTGTCTGATCATGGAGCGCAGTTCACTTCAAGTACTTGGCAAAACATGTTGAAACAACATGGTATTACCCCTACTTTTTCTTCTATTCGTCATCCACAATCCAATCCCACTGAGCGAGTAATGAAGGAACTTGGTAGGCTTTTCCGCACATACTGTAGGTCCTCTCACAAAGGCTGGGTATCACATCTAAAGAATATTGAGGATTTATTTAACAACACTCCTCATTTGAGTACAGGTTACTCACCAAATGAGATCCTGTTTGGGAATAGCCAGTTAACCCCTTTAGATAGACTCATTACATCTTTTCTTCCTCCAACTACCCCCAAGTCCGTCCAAGAAATTCGACACGACGTATTAACGAAATTGAACTCCAGACCTTTGCCTACTGATATTAAAGAACCAGACTGTTTCTCCCTTGGTGATTTAGTACTTCTACGGGAAAACCCTATCTCCGATGCTTCCAAAAAGATCATTTATAAATTTTGCCCTTTATATTCTGGACCTTACAAGGTCACTGCTAATCCATATCCTAATGTATATACACTCTCTGATCCCGAAAACAACGAAAAGGGAAAAGGGGAAATACAACATAAAGAACTTAAGACCTTACTTCCTACTTTCCAAAAACAATTGATTTTCCCTCTTAAAAACTGTGTAAGTGAATTTCAAGTGTAGTGATCGCGACATTTTGTTTTATTTCCACTCCCTGTGACGCTTTTTAGTGCGCGTGCGAACCTCAAAATTGAAGATTGGTTTCTCACTGACATATGACCATCTGCATCTCCAAACCAAACTTCAAAGGGGCGCTCTGTGGTAACCAATGGTCATCTTTAATAATTCAAATATTTTACGCACGCTTCTTTAAAAAAAAAAAAAAGAAAACTAAATTTATATAGTTTTTCGACCATGGTATTACAAAATTATTTATCAAATTTCCTGATAACTTTCTGAATATTTGGCTGCATTTTACAAGAGTAAAGTAGACTAAACAACCATTTTTTTTTTTTTTTTTTGTCTGCTTATTTTCTGGTTATGTTCTGGAGTTTCTCACACATGGAGTGTAATAACCATAAATAACTCTTAAGTTGTCGTGAGAACTAATCCAGTTTAGGTAAATTATTTTTTTTACTTGGCTCGTAGATCGATTTCCTGTGGGAATGTTTCTGATATGTGCTATGGTTCGATTTGTTTTGATGACGCGTTATAGGAGTTTTTAAAAGGGCTGCGAAGTAACTTTTAAGGCATTCAGATTCCGATTTTGAAACCCGCGTTTAAAATTTGTTTTGTGTTTTTATTTTGTATTTTGTGTGTGTATTTTCTTTGTTTATAAATTTTGTTCTAATTTGGATATACTTTTCCTATCAGGTAGGATTATTATTATATTATTTTTAAATAATATCTTTATTATTATTTTTTTTTTTTTCATGTTATAATGTTAATTATTTCCAATTTAATTTCACTTTTTATTATTTGCTTTTATAACCATAGAAATTCTTTTCAATTGTTTTATATTATTGAAATAATTATTTTATTATTTTAAATTAATATTATTTTGTCTATCATTTTTATAATTCTAATTGTTTCAAATTCAATTTCACTGTTTAGTATTATTTTTTTTTTTTATAACTAGAAATTTTATTCAATTGTTTACATTTTAAAATAATTTCAATTCTGGTAAATTTTACTAAATTAAATAATTTACATTTTTTTTTTAATAAATTCAATTCAGGTAAATCTCACTAAATTAAATAAACTACAATTTTAAAATATTTTCAATTCAGATAAATTTCATTAAATTAAGTAATTTACATTTTTTTTTTAAATAATTTCAATTCAGGTAAATCTTTCTAAATTAAATAAACTACATTTTTAACTAAATTTCAATTCAGGTAAATCTTACTAAATTATATTTTAAAAATTATTTTACTTAAAAAGTTTTTCAGGCTTGACATTAATATTTCATTTTTTTTAAATTATAATAATTTGTGTATATTTTCGAAAGGGGTTAAAACATTTTGTGGTTCAATCTAAGTATGAAATGCCTTGTTGTAAGTACTAATATTTTCTCCCGTGTGGACGTTGATGGGAGTATAACAGGGGCTTTTGTTATATTGATAGTTTTATCGATGATGCCTCGCTCAAACAGAAAGATGTCTAGGCTAGATAGAAAATGCAAACAAACATTTAGTCGTGTAGCCCGATGCGTTCCAACGATCATCGTTATCTGGATTGCTTCCTTAGGGACTCCAGACCCCTAAATTAACTAACAAATATGTTTTTGGTTTTAAAATGTGCTGCTGTTTGTAGGGATTGAATTTCAAATTGTGTCAAAATTTATCAAATATTCGAGAAATTGGGTTTTGTTTACATTTTTTGAATTTTTCATAAGTTTTTCTAAATTTTCTTACACAAATTATTTTTCATTTTTGTTGAGCCTGAAAACTACAAAATTTCATTTCTTTTCCAAGTTGTTTTTTCTTTCATTTTATTTGAAAATTTTTAATTATATTTTACAACAATTTCTTATTGATTATTTTACATACATTATTTGGTTTTGTCTTATTGTGTTTTTACCCTTTTATGTGTACCTATTTGTGTCCCCTGATTTTTATGTGTTTTATTGAATTTTCTTATTGATTTTATTTTTATGTGCCTTTTATTTTGTGTTGGTTTTACTCTGCAATTACATGTTTTATCTGATTTTATTTTTGCATTGGATATTTTGATTTTTATGTGTTCTACTTGAATTTATTTTTTTTGCGTTGGATATTTTTGATTTACATGTGTTTCACTGGAACTTATTTTTATCTGGATATTTTGATTTATCATTTTACTTGGATTTTACATTTTGATTTTTTTGTGTTTTCCTTGATTTTATTTTTTTCATTAATATTTTGATTTACCATTTTATTTGAATTTAATATTTTGATTTACCTGTTTTACTTGAATTGATTTTTATTTTGGTTATTTTTATTTTCATGTTTTACTTGAACATATTTTTATATTTGATATTTTGATTTACATGTTTTTCACTGGAACTTATTGTTTTTATATTTGATATTTTTATTTATTTGTGTTTTATCTGAATTTATTTCTACAATGGATATTTGATTTATGTGTGATTTACTTGATTTGATATTTTGATTTTTATGTTTATTTGAATTTGTTTTTTTAAATATTTGAGTGGCTGAGATCGTGGTTTTCTCTGTCAGGCTCTTTTTCCACGCTAGCCACAGGCTGAGTCTGACACTCTCATTCCCAAACTTACATTTCATTTTGATTTTGAATTAAAAAGTAGGAATGAATTCACTGTGTTTTATTTAACCTTGTTCCTCTAATGGTAAACCCGTACCAGAGTACAATTTGTCATTTTTGGCAAGACCTGGCTTTTCAACACAACGAAGGGGAAGAAGTTTTTGACGATCACGTTGGCCTAGGTAAGTTACACTACAACGTCACAATTAATTCATATTTCTATCGTTACAAATCAATATCCTCTCACTCACTCTTCTGTTCCAAATGCTTTACAAGACGAAATGTATTATATATAGAGCAGATACTATAAAATATTCAAGTGTATATACCTTTAATTATTAATCGAGTCAATCGGTTCATCGAAATATTGTTTAAACAATAAGCGTATGTGTGTGTATTCGTTGTCAGAGATGTTGGGTAAAATTGCATTGTAATCACACACGCCGTTATATATACGTAAAAGTATTTTCTTTAGCCTGTTAGTAGTACGATGTATGGATGGAGTAAGATGTAAAGCGCGCGAATTGGATGATGAGGAACGATGGGTACAAGTTTAAGGTAAAGTAGACATGTATGCGCGATATCAGCAAATTGTTGCAAAGTTGTTGACGTAACTGTCGGTGTTCACCGTCGACGACGACGACGACAAGTAATGTCTGTATGTGATGAACTTACCCATGATAGCTTGTAGAATTATTAGTAGGTATGAATGTTGTGGCAGGTTATCTCGAAAGTTAAAATAGTGTGTATGTGTATATGTATACATATTAGCAACAAAAGTAACGTGGAGCTAATGCTGCGTCTGCAATTTGCTCGATATAGACGGAGTAAGATGGAATGCGCGTGAATATGACATAGAGGAGCGGGTACAGGTTCAAATCCATTGGATATAACACAGCTGTTACGTCATACTTAATTCATATTTCACTCGTTACAAATCAATATCCTCACATATGTATGTTCCAGATGTATATGTAAAGTAGATATGTATGCGCGATATCAGCAAATTGTTGGCGTAATTGTCGGTGTTCACCGTCGTCGACGACGACAAGTGATGTCTGTATGTGATGAACTTACACATGATAGCTTACAGAATTATTGGTAGGTACGAATGTTATGGTAGGTTATCTCGAAAACAAAAGTTAAAGTAGTATATATATTAACAACAAAAGTAACATGCAGCTAATGCTGCATCTGCAATTTGCTCGATATAGACGGAGTAATAAGATGGAAAGCGCAAAGCATGTGAATTTGAATACATAGACATAGAGGAACGGTTACAGGTCTACTTAAGACGTGTGGTTGTAATGTAGACATGTATGCGCGATATCAGCAAATTGTAAAGTTGTCGAGATGTACTGAACGACAAGTGATGTTTGTCTGTGTATGATGAACTTACACATGATAGCTTATTGTTCGGTAAAGCAGAGTATGTATGTATGTGTGTATGTGAAGGTATCCACGCATTCAATAAAAGTCACGTGGAGCTAATGCTGCGTCTGCAATTCATATTTGCTATTTAACCGACCTCCTCGCTCTCTACAGCACCATTCCACCTATTTCAACAACCGTTGTCACAGCATCGGAGGGTTTTCAAGCAGATGTCACCCGACTGTGTAGGCTTGCGCAATCGCTACTATAGTAGACATTTCAATCAACCGACAACGTCGAAAAGACGAAAGATAAATATACCCTCTACTGTAGTAGACATATTAATCATAACCTTAAGCCACAAATTACGTCACAATTATCACAAATCGAAACCCTCTCGCCCTCTGAAATAGAAACGGCTTTCTAACAATCGATGATAAATACGCTCTCTACTGTAGTAGACATATGACCTTGAACCATATTCTATCGATTGCAATTACGTCACAATTGTCAGAAATCACAACCCTCTCATCCTCTGAATTAGAAGCTGTCATCACCCCCTACTTAAGTGCTATATTCATTGCCCTTTGAAAAGTTGCCGGAGCATTTTTAAGTCCAAATGGCATTCTTAGATATTCAAAATGACCATTAGGTGTGGAAAAGGCCGTTTTAGGAATATTCTGTTTTTATTTTTAATTGATGGAAACCGCTAGCTAAATCTAAAGTTGTTAAATATTTAGAATGTCCTAATTGATCTAGAATTTCATCGATTAGAGGAATAAGAAAGCTGTCGCCTATTGTTACCTGATTTAGTTTTCGATAATCAACTACTAAGCGCCATTTTTGTTCACCAGAAGCATCTATTTTCTTGGGAACAACCCATAATGGGGAATTATAAGGACTCACAGAAGGCTGTATTATGTTTTGTTTTAGCATTTTAGAAATCTGTTTTTCAACTTCCATCTTGTGGCATTCTGGGAAACGATAAATTTTGGATGTTATCGGAGTAGGGTCAGAGACATTGATAGCATGTTGTAAACTAGAGGTGGGCAATGATTGAACGAGTCGTTCATTTAAACAACTCTTAAAAAAGAATCGCATGAATTGATTCATTGTTTTCGGTGCGATTCGTTCAATTGAACCGTGCCTTGTATGGAAAATGTAATATGTAGTTTACGATTCTTATTCGTACATGTACATACATACCTGCATATCTTGGAGCGTTGTTAGTTGTTGACCCATATCTTTTAAATTCATAAACATTTTTGACATTGTATATTTAACAAAGATAAATGAAATTATAAAAGTTGTACCCATTAGTAAATGATATTGTTACCCCTCGCTCGCGTCTCTCCGGCGCGTGCGCCTTTCCGTCTGACCTTGGCGCTGCGTTCTCTTGCCGGTCCGCGCAAAGTCTAGGACGGTGGAGAGTAGGGTATGCTAAGATTGGCTGAGCACAAAAATTACCAATCGTTCAAAACGTATATTGTATAAAAAAGACATATAAAATATAAAAATTACAAACTATATATATATACACACTATGACCTAACGCTACTATTACACTATTTGTACACTGTTCTGTCCGGTTTTATTCACTCTCGTCGCTACTTATGTCGCCAAAAAGGCACACGATCAGGCGTCGGTCAACCTGGGGACGGCGTCGGCGTCGGGACGGCGTGGACGGCAACGGGCTGACGAGGGCCGGCGGCGGCGTGACGGTTGGCGTCGGTGTCGGCGGCGTTATACAAACGCCGGTGTAGGTTCTTTCCAGCCGGTCGAACAACTCGTCCAGCGTTCTCCTGTCGTAGACGTCGGGACGCCTGGTGACCTTGGGCGAGGACGTCTGCGTAAGGCGGCGACGCGGCGATCCAGCTGGCGGACGACGAGGCGGTTGTTGCTGGCGGCGGCGATGACGGTTGGCTCTGGCCGAGCGTCCAGCTCGTGCAATCAAGAGCGTATGTGATCTGCTCAATCACGAGGTAGCTGAACAGCTAAGGAAGTCTCGTAATTGAGGCAGCGAAGCGGTGGATGAAGAGGTAGCTGTATAGCTAAGGGAGAGGAGGTAGCTGTGTAGCTGAGGAAGGTCTCCTCTCGTCTCTTCCTTTCTGCAGAAAAAAAAAAAAAAAAGAAACTTGGGTGTTTCATTCCCACCAATATTGATGGGCGGGCTGTCCCCCCCGGCCTACACTCTTGTGCAAAGTCGGGGAGGTAGGGCGGAAGGCCCTCTTCAGCCTCCTTCAGGAATCGTGGGAATGGGTGGGTGGTGGTGTGGGGGAAGAAAGATGAGACGGACGGAATGAACACAGAAGAAAAGTGAAAGACTATCTGTGGAATATTACTACCCCAGCATTTGCCTAAATGATCCAAGGAAACCACAGAAAAACTTGGACCAGAGTAGCCGGCCCCGGAATCGAACCGGTGACCTCCCGAATGCTAAGCAATGATCTAGACCACTAGACCATGCCGCTCGGTTCCTTTCTGCATATTTCGGCCGGCTTTTATTCCAGTCGGGGTTCTTCGTTCAAGCTCGGTCGAGGCGGTGGTTGGTCGGTCGGTCGACGGGGCGGGGCATGTCTAGAACTGTGCCGTTCGGTCCGTAGTGCGTGGCGACGAGCGATGTTCTCGCTCCGGTCCGTGTACCTTGATACCGACAGCAAGCGACGTATTTCGCTGAAGGATGTTTGGGTAACAAAATACTATTATTAGAATGTGCTTATGTTATACAGTTCATATTATTGTAACGAATTTTCTAGTCAAACTATTTAAACAATTATTTATTTAACACTATTTATAACACTTAAACACTAACTTAGAACTACTATTTATATCACAACAATTCACTTATTTATATTACAATTTATTTATATCACTTTGTCTATTATCGGTTTTAATTCGCGCACTGATGCTTTCTTCCAACTAACTGTCTTTCGGTCCAAAGATGATCACTATATATACACCTTTCGAACTTTCTAGACAGGAACTCGAAGAAATCCTGAGTATTCCCGAATGATGAGTAATAATTAGAAAGCCCTCGATTATTCCAGAATTGAATTTGTTACTTGTCGCCGGAGAATGATTTACATCTTGTAAATTGATAACACGAAAAGTACCGTGAGCGGTGTTTACGGCGTAAGCATGTTAGCGATAAAAGTACATGCCACAAATTGTTATCGCACACACGTACTGTGTCAC
Source organism: Agrilus mali (assembly GCA_029378335.1). NCBI lineage: Eukaryota > Metazoa > Arthropoda > Insecta > Coleoptera > Buprestidae > Agrilus > Agrilus mali. The sequence continues at coordinate 17,611,207 of CM055655.1, read as the reverse complement.
TGGTCGCTACATTATGTACAATATACATAGATAGTTAAATACAAATGTTTCAGATGTGCCCCAAAAGAAAAATAGAAAGTAAAGATATTTTTATTAATTTGCCTTTAAATTGGTTGGAAAGTTAAACGTAATTTATACTTTAGTAAACGCAATTATACACACATTTGAAAATATGTATACCTATCTATTTACAAAAACATAAAATCTCTATAAGTATAGCACACAAAGGGTGTTTACTTTCACTAAAGTGATGATTAAAATTTTCGAGCCCCCTAAAAGTCTTGAGGAATTTCTTTTCCTATTGCTCTCGACGACTGGATCTGGACATACATACGTACAAATAATCCTGTTATTTTTATATTATTCGTATAAAAAGGTACTTTACGCACAATTTTAATAGAGATTAACATTTAGTGTATATTGTGTAAAAGTAAGTTTTTTTAATAAACGACTTGTGGTCGTAAAGGTTATTTTCGATAAGTACATAAAATTGTCGATGTGTAAATGTGTATATTTAATTCGCAATAATTTGTCATCGTCGAATTCTTGGAATTATCAAACTAGTAAACGTTATAGTATTGGTTCGTATAGTTTACAGTTCAAATGAACGAAACGTGACAGACGGTTCTTTTATTAAATTGAATCGTGCGAGGTGCGAGGCGATTCATTACAAGAATCGTTATACCTACTTCGAACGAACACTAACTAAAGAATCGTCGTTCAAATGAACGATTCGTAAAAATCGATCCTTTTTATGAAATTGAATCGTGTGAATCGATTCATCGAAAAGAATCGTATTGCCCACCTCTATTGTAAACATTAGAATGTGTTAACTGTTCGTCGGGTGGATGAAATATATCTGAATACTCGTAAATTAATTTTGATAACGTATATTTTTCTTCATCATTGAGATGTTTAAGTCTTAATTGTTGATTAAGTACTTCGAGTCTATTTGTTGAAAATGTTTTTGTATTTATGTGAGAGCATAATAAGGAAGATGAATTTTCACAAAACGTTTCAAGTTCTGTAATAAATATTGGAGATAACGAATAAGGTTCATCTAATGTATTTAAGACAGTTGTGATGATTATCTACTTTTACTAGCGCCTTAGCTATATAGACACCTTTATTAATTTTTATCTCGGGACAAATTCCTTCTTTTAAATCATTGGCAATTGTGGTATCCGATGGTCATTTTTAATCATTCAAATAAACTAAACAACCACATTTTTTTTGTGTGGTCTGCCTAATTTCTGTTGGGTGTTCTGGCGTTTCGCACACATGGGGTGTAATAACCATAAATACTCTTGAGCTGACGTGAGACCTGTTCTCGTTTAGATAAAATTTTTGTTACTTGTGTCGTAGATCGATTTCCTGTGGGAATTTTTCTTAGATGCGGCGTGGCTTCGATTAGTTTTGATGACGTGTTAGTACGAGTCTTTAAAAGGGCTGCGACGTGATTTTTAAGGCATTCGATCAATTCAATTCAATTCTGTTTCATATTCAATTCAATTATGTTTCATATTCAATTCAATTCTATTTCATATTCAATTCAATTCTGTTTCACATTCAATTCAATTCAATTCAATTTTTTTCAAATTCCGATACAGATCCAACAATCATATTCATTTCGATTCGTATTCAAAATCAGAGATTATAATTTGTTTTGTCTTTATTTGTATTTTGTGTTTTTGAGTTTTTGTTTCAAATTGGATTAATTACTTACATTTCTAACAGGTATGATAATTATTTTATTATTTTAAATAAATATTATTTTTTTATCATTTTTATAATTTTAATTGTTTCAAAATTGAATTTCACTTTTTATTGTTTTCTTTTATAATTTTGAGAATTCTGTTCAATTGTTTATAAATTTTTAAAATAATTTCACTTCAGGTAAATCTCACTAAATTAAACTAAAATTTTAAAATATTTTCAATTCAGGTAAATCTCATAAAATTATATTTTTAAAATTATTTCACTTTAAAAGTTTTTTAGGCTTAACATTAATATTTCAATTTTTTTTTACTGATAATAATTTGTGTATATTTTCGGAAGGGTTAAAACATTTTGTGGTTCAATCTAAGTATGAAATGCCTTGTTGTAAGTACTAATATTTTCTCCCGTGTGGACGTTGATGGGAGTATAACAGGGGCTTTTGTTATATTGATAGTTTATCGATGATGTCTCGGTCCAACAATAGGATTCTAGATTAGATAAAAATGCAAACAAACATTTAGTCGTGTAGCCCGATGCGTTCCAACGATTAACGTTATCTGGATTGCTTCCATACTGGACTCCAGACTCCTAAATTAACTAACAAATATGTTTTTGGTTTTAAAATGTGCTGCTGTTTGTAGGGATTGAATTTCAAATTGTGTCAGAATTTATCAAACATTCGGAAATTATAATAAAAATTTGGTTTTGTTTACATTTTGTGAATTTTCCATAAGTTTTTCTAAATTTTCTTACACAAATAATTTTTCTTTTTTGTTGAGCCTGAGAACTACAAAATTTGAATTTATCTTTTCCAAGTTGTTTTTGATTTCATTTTATTTGAGAACTTTTAATTATATTTACAACAATTTCTTATTGATTATTTTACATACATTTTATTTGGTTTTTGACTTATTGTGTTTTTACCTTTTTATGTGTATTTGTGTGCCCTGATTTTTATGTGTTTTATTGAATTTTCTTATTGATTGATTTATTTTTTTATGTGCATTTTATTTTGTGTTGGTTTTACTCTGCAATTACATGTGTCTCACTGGAACTTATTTTATATTTGATATTTTTATCTATTTATGTTTTATCTGAATTTATTTCTACATTGGATATTTTGATTTACATGTGTTACACTGCAACTTATTTTTACCTGGATATTTTAATTTACAATTTTACTTGGATTTGACATTTTGATTTATTTGTGTTTTTCGTGAATTGATTTTTGCATTGATATTTTGATTTACCATTTTATTTGAATTTAATATTTTGATTTACCTGTTTTACTTGAATTTATTTTTTTGCACTGATATTTTGATTTACCATTTTACTTGGATTTGACATTTTGATTTATTTGTGTTTTTCGTGAATTGATTTTTGCATTGATATTTTGATTTACCATTTTATTTGAATTTAATATTTTGATTTACCTGTTTTACTTGAATTGATTTTTTTGCACTGATATTTTGATTTACAATTTTACTGGAATTCGATTTACCTGTGTTTTACTTGAATTGATTTTTACATTGATATTTTGATTTTCATGTGTTTTATTTGAATATAATTTTTGCATTTAACATTTTGATTTACATGTGTTTTTCTTGAATTGATTATTGCATTGATATTTTGATTTATTTGTGTTTTATCTGAAATTATTTTTTTCACTGGATATTTGATTTATATGTGATTTACTTGAATTTGATATTTTGTTTTTAAATCATTGAGTGGCTGAGATCGTGGTTTTCTCTGTCAGGCTCTTTTTCCACGCTAGCCACAGGCTGTCTGACACTCTCATTTCCAAATTTACATTTGATTTTGACTCTGAATTAAAAAGTAGGAATGAATTCATTGTCTTTTATTTAACCTTGTTCCTCTAATAGTAAACCCGTACCGGAGTACAATTTGTCATTTTTGGCAAGACCTGGCTTTTCAACACAACGAAGGGTAAGAAGTTTTTGACGATCACGTTGGCCTAGGTAAGTTACACTACACAATATTAATTTCAATTACTGTTTCTGATCATGGTTTTAAAATTATAGAATTTATTTTTCATTGAGAATCTTTGACATTAATAGATTCTTTACATGTATTAATTGTGTTATTTGTATTTTTTTTGTTACAATTATTATTATTTGAGATCTTTTGTAAAGATCTAACCGGATTGTCTACATGAGACGTATGGCATATATTTTTATCTGAGATCTCTTGTGGAGATCGTACCGGATTATCTTTATAAAAATTACGGCACTTACTATCACCAATTATTTTTTTTTTCTTGAAAATTAAACTGAATCGTTAACACACTTGGGTAAAATACAGGGTTCATTTATTTTAGATACATAATAATTATCATTTTTTATATTCTCCTGTGGAGATTGAATCGGATTACCTTCAATGGATTTACGGCAATTAATTTTATTTGTGGTCTCTTGTTGAGATCCAACAGAATTATTTAAAGATCATTATCATTATATAGTTTAATAGAACCCTTTTCCCAAAATAATATATTCGAATTAAAATCAATTTTAACATTATTTTTAATGAAAAATGGTAGGCCTAGTACTCCATCAAAGCCTCCTTTAGGATATACAATTCAGTAGGAATTGTAAAAGGTATTTCAATTGCTCCTACTGTTTCAACCGAAGCTTCACCTGTGATTCCGTGAATATTTATTTTTTTATTTGGAAAATAATTAAATTTAGTTTTGCGTACTTTCTATCTCTTAATTAAATTAACGCTCGAACCAGTGTCTAATAAAAATGTAAGATCTTATCCATCATAATGTGCTTTCAAATAGAATAATGGTGAAGTGGAATGATTATAAAATGAGTATTGTACGTCATTGTTTAAACTCGGTCTGCAGGAGCGACGTCCTCCTGAGATTGAATCTCGTTTTTTGAAATAGAAGAATTTGAATCATTTCTTCCATTTTGACAAACAAAATTTTGTAACGTATTTGGACGATTACGACATTCATTAATCAAATGGCCTGGTTTCTTACAAAAGTTACAAAATTTAGAAGTTGATCGTTCATTTGATTTTTTTTTTAACAATTTTAAATCGTATGACCAAGTTTATTACAATAAGAACATTTTAATTGGGTATTAGTGTTATATGTTCGTTCGTTATTAATTTTATGTTTAAATTTAGAAGAATCGGTTTTAAAATAAGGTCATGAATTTGAAGAGGATTTTTCCATTAAGTTTTCCACGCGTACCATCAAAAATAGTATGAATGAGTGAACATTAAAATGTTAATTTGAATGAAGTGCCTACACTTTCGTTGTCGTTAGGCGTTACCCTGCCTGATTGATTTGGACTCGACATATTAATTAAGATTAGATAGTACTAATATTTCCCAAAAATAATATCACTCAATGGTGATTTAAAAAAAATATATTAATATGTATATATATCACACTATCATGATTTCAAATAAAATATGGTACACCTTACACAAAGGAAGTACACAATTCAAAAGTAATAAATTGGGAAAACATTATGGAAAAGAATTACTTACTGTTGAGTAGCTTTAATGAATCAAGTTTTAACTGCGAACTTAGATGTGATTCGTTTCCTTTTTCCGGAATTGAAATTCCAAAGCCTGGAGATGATTTTCCAAAAGCCCAAAAGGAAATCCTACCGACTGCGCCAATTTTAATGTAACAATCCTACTAACTGCACCAATTTTAAAGTTGCAATCCTACTTTATAGTAGAATTGTTGAAGAGAAACCAAGTGCAGAGCTTCCAACAGTTTTATTCTTGTTAATATATATATTATAGGCACTTACATGAGTTGAGCTGATGAGCGAGTACTACTTTAATACATTGCTAATACTACACTTCTCTTACTGTGGTGATACACTGAAGAAATTTGGTTCCGCCTTTTGGAACGTTACTGGTCATCGTATTGCCAAAATAAATGGTCTTTTAAAGAAAAGTGAACACTATTGGTTTTGCAATAATAAAAATTAAGTGACCCTTTAAAAAAAAGTGGTATAGTAATAAATGAAGTGAACTTAGGGTTGAGCAATGATAAAATGGTTAATAAAAATATATATAAATTAAGATGACAAAAATAAGATAAGCGACCTTACGGGTCGTACGGTATACAAAAAATCACATGATTAAATTGGTAAAAATACTATGTATATACAGGATGTTGGATAAATATGTATATATAGTGTAGATCCTAACAAATACACACTTTGGATAATGGTTTGTAACATACTAGCTCCTTCACGTGTTAGTCAGGTATAAACGCAAGCAGGAAAGCATTCCCTTTAGACTATGTTATATTTCCGAAAATTTTGTGACTTAAAGTTAGGGATGACCTCCTTATTACTTAACTAGAAATGAGCCAATGCGCTCGACAAGATAAGTAAAAGCAATAGGTAGTTAAAGGCACCCTTGTCCAACAAACTCAACTGGACAAAATAAGATAACAGTGAATCTTCTGTACAACAATGCACATGGAGCTTTAATAGCTTGACGTTTAAGTTTCACTATGACAATTCAACATATATTGCATTAATAAGGTTAGTGAAGGCAGAGGAACACTAATATTAAGCTGCAACGCACACCAATTGGGAAAATGTTTAGTAACATACTAGCTGCTTCACCTGTCAATCAGGTATAGCTATAAACAGGAGGAAATTCCCTTTTGACTGTCATATTTCTGAAAATTTTGTAACTACAAGTCAGAGATAACAGCCTTATTACTCAACTATAGATGAGCTAATGCTGTAGCTCGACAATACGAATACGAGTAATAAATAATGACACTCTTGTCTAACAAACTCCACAGAACAACAGAAAATAACCTTAAATCTTTGGTACAACAATGCACATGGAGCTTTGGTAACTTGTCGTTTAAGTTTCAGTAAGACAATCTAATTTAGCTATGGTGAATTATTATCTTTACTGATGGCGAAGGAACAATACTTCTAAGCTGCAACACACACCATTCAAGATTATGTTTTGTAAGGTAGTAACAACTACACACAGGAAATAATTCCCTTTAGACTAGCTCATATTTACGAAAATTTAAAACTCCAAGTTAGGGATGACCGCCTTATTGCTCTGTCATAGATGAACTAATGCTGTCGCTGGGCGAGATGAGTATGAGTGATAATTAAAGATACTTTGTCTAAGAAACTCCACAGGACAAACGAAGATGACAGTAAATCTTCTATACTTGGAGCTTTAATAGTGTAGCGAACGTAAACCTGTATGAGAAAAATCGAGATGCTTACGCACTATGTATAGGGCGGTGTCATGTGACTCGGTTTACACCGGTAATAAATATTCCGTGAGTGACAATCGCACGATTTCACACATCGACCCCTCCTTTATAGAATGAATCACATTTTCTAGAAAAGTAGAGAGACCGTCAAGTGTTTTTCTAGTATTTTCGACAATTGAATGTAATCTATCGCTCAACAAGTTGTATACAAGTTAGAGTTGAAGACACTTTTGTCTAACAAACTCCATAGAATATATCTTGCATTAAACAATGCCCATGGAGCTTTAATAGGTTAACATTCAGGTTTCATTTAGACAATCCAATATATCTTGAATTATTACTTTTAGCGAATGCCGAAGAACACTTATTCTTACCTGGAATACACACCATTTAGCATAATGTTTTTATACTATACTTACTTCTTCGCTTGTCAATCACATACAACTACAAACAAGAACAAAATTCTTTTTGACTATGTCATATTTCCGAAAATTGTATAGCTGTATGATTAAAGTGACCGCCACATTACTAACCAGGAGATTTACCCGTGCTATCGCTTAACAAATGACAATCAAGGACACATTTGTCTCCAATCCAATGAAACCAATCCGCCGATTAGATAAGCAGATGACCCGTGGGCGAGAACAAACGAAGATCAAGCCAGCACCTTTGCTGATTACCTTGCAAAGGTATTCAAACCAGCTAACACAAATCTTACCACCGAAGAAGAAGCAGAAACTTTACTTGATGACACTCACATCCAAATAGATAATAGAAATATTGAAACTGTATCAGTTAAAGAAAGTCCTTTACATAATTAAAAACCTCAAAAACACCAGGCTATTACAGTATAAACGGAAAACTGCTCAAGGAACTGTCTCATAAAGCCATAAGATTCATAACCATTATATTAAACTCCTCCTTTCGTTTATGTCATTTTTCCATTGGAAAGTTGCACAAGTAATCTTGATGATACCCAAGCCAGGTAAGGATGCCAGTAACGTCAAATCGTATAGACCCATCAGCCTTTTAACTGTTATATCAAAGATGAATCCAAATGACAATAAAATACGCCTTTGCCAATAAACTCCACAATTAATATAAATATATTGTTACGAGTACTTGCCAATTAAGTTGGTGTGAGCATAATTAACGAACATCTTCCCTGAATACACAAGGACTATTCCCGGCTTTCCCTACAACATCTAGAAAACACCAGCAACGATCAATGGGAAAACAATTGGATAACTAGACGGCTGTAGAATTCCCTAGAAAAAGGCTGAACAGACTATAAAAGGCTGAAACGGCACACACCGAGTTAGTTGACAGTGAACAGCTGATATTTGGAAGCGAAGCGATCGATAGGCGAACAACAGGCGACAGAAGTCATAGTGTCTATGGTAGAGCGAGCGTTTGCACCAGAGGCGAGCGGGGAAGTGAAATAAATTGCGTAGACTTGTTTATAACCGTAGTGTAGTCAAATTAACTTTAGTAATTAAATAAATTCGTTGTTTTGTTTTGTTAATTGTGTTTTCCGTGACCGAACACGTCACAATATATTAGCATTAATAGCTAGATATTTAAGCAAGATAATCCAACATATTTTAACATATTACTCAACTGGAGATGTACTCGTGCTATCGCTCCATAAGGTAAATCCAAATGGCAATCAAGAACCTCTTTGTGTAACAAACACAATAAAACATTATTACTATTAGTGAATTCTGAAGAACACTTATGCCAACCTAGAATACACACCATCTAGGATAATGTTTTATACTGTACTTGCTTCTTCACGTGTCAACCACGTATGACTACACACATGGAAGTATTTCCTTTAGACTATGTCATATTTCCGAAAACTTTATAACTTATATATACACTTATGCTAACCTGGAATACCCACTATTTAGGATAACGATTTATAAAATACTTTGGTTCTTTACGTGTCAACCACGTATAATAACAGCCAAGAAGGAATTTTCTATAAACTATGTCATATTTCCGAAGATTTCGTTGCCCAAAATTTGATATGACCTCCATATTACTCAACTGGAGACGCACCAGCGCTATCACTCTACAAAAAGTATCCCAATTACAAGTAAAGACACCATTATCTATCAAACCCCACACAAAAGATCTTCCGTTCAACAACAATGCCTTAACAGCTTGATGTTAAGTATCGGCAAGATAATCCAATATATTTTGAATCATTACTCTTAGAAAAGGTTGAACAATACTTTAGTTAACCTGGTATACACCGTTTAGGATAATGTTTTATACTATATTGCTTCTTTACTTTTTAACAACATATAATTACAGACAATAAAGAATTTTTCATTCAACAGTGCACATGGCGCATTAATAGCTTGACATTTAAGTTACGGCAAGATAGTCCAATATACTTTGAATTATTACTTTTAGTGAACCCTGATGAAGACATATACTAACCTGGATCCACACCATTTAGGATAACGTTCTATACCATACTTGCTTCTACACTTACCAACCACTACAGGCGAGAAAGAATTTCCTTTAAACTGTAATATTTACGCAAATTTTACAGCCCAATGTTATGGATGGCCGCCACATTACTTAGCTGGAAAAGTACCCGAGCTACCGCTCTACAAGGTAAATCCAAATGGCAATCAAGGACACCTTTGTCTAACAAACCCCACAAAACAAATTTACCGTCAAACAAAGCACATGGTGCTTTCATAGGTTGACATTAAAGATAGTTAGTGAAAAAGCTGTAGCAAAATATAATACTTAAAAAATAAGAAACCTTTCTCATATGGAATGGTAGAACAATCTACAACTGAAAGATTGTTTAGCGTTGATTAAATGGTTTTTGTATACACTTAGAACGAAGTAAAATAATTTGATACGGGTATACGTATAGTAGGAGAGTTTCTAAAATATATTAATTCAATGAATAACACCTTCGTATTTAAATGAAGCGAGAGAGATGCATCCTGGTGAGTAACTATGCCAGTGTGAAAGCTTTCGGAGAAGAGACAGACCAAATGCCGCAAGAGAAATTTGAACTTACCTATTTAAACTGTTACTAGAAAAGCTGTGACAAAATGAAACACTAATCAAACAATAAACTCTCCAATTCCGCCTTCAGTTCTACAAAAATCTACAAATGAAATGATATTTAACGTGGTTCAAAGGATTTTTGATAATGCATCGAAAAAAGTGAAATAATCAATTAGCGGTAGAGATATGCCGAGGGTTTTGAATTAGTAGTGCAAAAACATTATTTATTCGTTTTACCATCGATGACACTATAAAGGTACAATTACTTCTGGAAATCTGAGAGTCCTTGCAGTGCTTTTCTAGTATGTTCGATAGGTGAATATAAACAGCCGCTTTTAGGTCGAGAGTTGATAGTTGACTTCCGGACGCACAACATGTTTGAAATTGATAGTGTCTCTGTTGGCTATTATTTAGGCACCACCGTCTTATTTCGGGAAGGACTGCCCTAGTATTGATTTTTCGCCATTACCGCCAATTTTACAGAGTAGTACACAGTAGTAGATACATGTCATTCATTTTGTTCACATATATCATTTTGTTTCAATGTTTATCAAACCTTATTTGTTCCATTATTGAAGTGTAATCTAAATGTATCTATTTGTTAATGGAGTTTCTACAGTTGTTAATTAAATGGTTTAAAAAACAACCAGCGTGTTATACAGTCCACACCCCTTCACAACATAGTTTTTGGTCCTTCGCCCTCGGATACATTTAGTTGCTTCATTTGGAAAAAGGTAAAAGGAGTCAACTCAGAAACGTCAGCATATGCAATATAAGGTGAGTCCCTTCTTTCAATTTTGCTAAACAAAGGAATTATTTCAAGTAGGATTCAATTGGGCAAATTGCGCCTTTTAACAATAATATTTTTTATTGCACTGCATTCTCACATTTCATGTATTTTCACTGAGTGTTACTTTCATTTACGCATTCAGTTCAGACAGTTCATAGAGCCAAATTGGCAATATCGTATAAATCAGTTGCATGTATTTGTCTATATTAACAAAATGGCACCAACAAAAGCTCAACTCATTGCAAAAAGAGACATTCTTATTGGTAAACTTGCACGTTTCAGTGAAAGTTTAGAACCCTTTTATAATGATTTAATTCAGTTAGTCATTCGGTTAGATCGAGCAGTTTCATTATTGGGTAAGTTTGAAAGTATTCAAGATGAAATTGAAATCAAAATCAAAACTTCTTTGCTTCCAGAGCAAATCCAAATTAGAAAACAGTTCTAGGAAAATATTACCATTCAGTTTCACGAGCAAAGACACTTTTGTCTACCAAACCATTAAATATTGTCACAATTAATAACAATCATCCTCAAAATGCAGAGGTTATCAACACTCACGCAGATCTAGTGGTTAACAAGCCTAATGTAAAATTACCCAAAGTTGAAATTCCTAAATTGGCAGGAGATTATGACCAATGGTAAGGCTTTCATGATATTTTTGAGGCTTTAATTAACAAAAACACAGATTTACCTGACATTGAAAAGTATATTTATTTGCGCGGTTCATTAACAGGTGAAGCTGCAAATGTTATCGCTTCGCTTGAAGTTTCATCTGCAAACTATAAAGTTGCTTGGGATTTATTAAAATCTCGGTTTGAAAATCGAAAATTAATGATTCATAAACATATTAAATTTTTATTCGATTTAGAAAATTTTATTAAAGAAACATACGTATCAATCAGAAACATACTTGATTCATTAAATAAAAATGTAAGGGCTTTAGAGACCTTAAAAGAACCCACAAAGCATTGGGTTTCTTTACTTATATAATAATAATAAATAAATAAATAATTACTTCAAAATTGCCAGAAGTTACTCGAAAAGAGTGGGAAACATATATTAATGAAATCAAGTCACCAGCACCGGAAGATTTTCAGGCATAGTCGCCAGAGGGCACACATTCACAATTACACAGTAAACTACAAAACAAACAAAATTCGAGTTATATCCGAAAAACTCACACCACACAGAAGTATCAGACATTTTTACCTGCTAATAACTTGGCCAGTAACGATCTTGTTATATATGCAATAAAAAGCACAAATTGTATCAGTGTAACACTTTAATCAATATGCCGACTAAAGAGAAGTTTTCATCTCCACAAAATCTTAATATTTGCACAAACTGTTTAAGAATAGGCAATAATGTGTCAATTTGCAAATCAGGTGGTTGTCGAAAGTGCAGTAAGAAGCATAACACTATTCTACATGATTACAATTACCGTAATAAAAATATTTCAAGCACAACGACAAATAACGCTCCAATTGCAGAAACTAACAATGCTCAAACAAACCAACCATACACATCCAACCAAACAACATTCAGCGCTCATACAAGTGAAAAATCAGATACATAGGTATTATTATCAACCGCATTGATAAACGTTTTTGATAAATTTGGCAATTGTCATGAAGCCCGTGTTTTATTAGATTCCGGCTCTCAACTAAATTACGTGTCAAAAGAACTTTTCGATAAACTTCAACTTCCTCGTAACAATGTAAACTATTCAATAAATAGCATAAATAACTCCATAACTAATAGCATTTGTCAAGTCCAAACTGCAATAAAATCTAAAATAAATAATTTTCAATCAATTTTCATGTCATTTCATGTTCTTGATAAAATTTCCGGCACTTAAGCCAATATTCCTCTCGATATAACCACGCTTAATTTGCCAAATAATTTAAAGCTGGCTGATCCTTATTTTGGAGTACCAGGAGAAGTCGATATGCTATTAGGCGCATCAATTTTTTGGGATTTACTTTATCCGAAACAAATCAGATTTTCACAAAATTCATTAATTTTACAAAAAACCAAATTTGCCTGAATAGTTTCGGGTACCGTTCCTTGGAAATCTACTCGTAAAAGAATGCATTATTACTTTTCGAATTTACAACTTCATAATCAATTAGAAAAGTTCTGGACAATCGGGGAATATCACTCAAAAGAACTAGCTTTTATAAACGAAGAGGTAGAATGTGAAGAACATTTTAATGGCACGCATAAAAGATAATCTAATGGTAAAATGTTCCGTTTCGCAAAAGCAGATCACAACTTGGTAATTCACAAAATGCAGCTTTAAAGCGATTACATTCTATGGAATCAAAATTTAGTAAAAATGATCAGTTAAAATTACAATATTCGCAATTCATGCAATATTATATTCATCTCGGACATATGGAATTAGTCGATAACAATTCAAAAGAATCGAATTTCATAAATTACTTGCCACATCGCGCGGTTTATAAAGCAGAGAGCACGACTACAAAATTAAGATGCGTTTTCGATGGCGTTGCAAAACCGATAGTGGAGTCTCTTTAAACGATATCCTCTTGGTAGGACCGGTAGTACAAAGGGATCTTTTTGTCATTCTAATTGACTTTATACAACATCAATTTGTTATTACCGCGGACATTTGTAAAATGTATCGTCAAATTAATCTTGCTCCAGAGGACCAAGATATCCAAAGAATATTTTGGCGCTTCGATTCACCCAAACCAGTTCAGGAATATAAATTAAAAACTGTCACATATGGTTTAGGTCCATCATCATTTTTAGCAACTCGTTGCTTAAAACAACTTTCACTAGAAAACTTAACAAAATTTACAAATGCTGCGAAAGCAGTGTTTAATTTAAACTATCAATGATGCAACTTTTGTGAAACTGCATTTTAAACTAAATAAATAAAATAAACAAGTAGTGTATAGTGTTAAAAATTCTTTATTACTAGTTGAAAAACTAAAAAATATCATTTTACCCGATAAATGTATTTTGGTGTCGTTCGATGTGTAATTAGCTTGTTTACTTCCATACCCTTGAAAGATCTTTTCAAAATATTAAAACATAAAATTTCTCTTAATATCTCCAACCCGGTTCAATGTAACGATTTGTTCAGTTTATTAGAAACATGTTTAGATCAAAATTATTTCACGTTCAAAGATAAGTTTTACAAACAGATGGCCTCCCGATGGGTTCACCCCTATCGCCGGTGTTAGCGGAAATATTTATGGCTCACTCTGAATACTTTTTGTTCAACTTGGAAAACCCTCTAATTAAACAGATTATTTCTTGGAGCAGGTATGTAGATGATATTCTGGTCATCTGGAAAGGTGCTGAACGCCAGTTAAACATGTTCTTATCTCTCATAAACTCTTTAAACACAAATATCACTTTCACGATAGAAAAAGAAGAGAGCAATAGTATCAATTTCTTAGACATTTCTATTTCAAAAGCAACAAATAAACTTAAATTTAATATATATCGTAAACCTACTACCACCGATACAATAATTCCCTCTGATTCATATCATTCAAAACAAATAAAGTTTGCGGTATTTCATAGTTTACTTTATAGATTAATTAGTTTACCTTTATCCGAAGCCGATTTTAATACGGAATTAACAACTATAAAACATATTGCTATTTCTAATGGCTATTCATCTATTATTATCGACAAAATGTTAAAATCAAAATTAAAAAAGAAAGTCAGCCAGTTACTATACAACAGTGTTCCTTTTGTTAAAGAAAAACATATTTTTGGTAGTTTTAGATAAGATATATATTAAAAGCTTAAGTAAAGATTTCAGACATCTATTTCAGAATAGGTACAACTGTAAAATAATTGAAAATAGTTTTTTAAATCTTAAAAAAATTTTTAGTACTTTTTAAGAACTCTAGTGTTTTGGTTTCCACTTTGTGACTACTCATGATTATTAATAATAAAACAACAATTCAATTTGCACTTGTCACTTTAGTATTATTTATAATAAATTTATTAATAAATTTTTAGTAGCCACAATAAACAAGCTCCCACTGATAAAAATGGTATCTACATCGGTCAGTCCGGTAGAGCTATTAAGAAACGTGTATCTGAGCATTTTTCAGCTATTTAGAACAAAAAACTTCCTTCGAGTGGCATGGTTGAACACTGTTTAAACCTAAACCACACGTTAGATATGGACAACATAAAAGTCTTACATTCAAACATACCAAAAAGTAGAAAACTTTCCCTCTTAGAATCATTAGTGATCAAAAAAGCAATTCAGAATAATAAAAATCTTGTCAATAATCAATTAGAAATGTCCACCTACAATTCCCCTCTCCTCCTGTTTAAGTAGTATAAGTGTATAAATAGCAACCCTAAGTTATAGATTTTAGTAATCTTCTTGTATGTACTCTTGTAAATGGCCGTATGGGCCGAAACATATGTCGAGTTTTCGAATAAATTGTGAAACGTTTCTACTTGCTTATTTTATTTATTTAGTGTTTAATTGTTTTAACGTTGATGATTTTCTCTGTGGAGCTGACACCATTAGCAAAACTAAGCAACTCAAAGAAGAAATTACCGAAATTTGCAAGCAAGGTCAGTTTGAACTTAGAAAATGGCGATCCAATGATCCACAAATTATAAATAATAATGCCTCTACATTGAACATTTTAGATACAAAGGTCGATTCCAAAACATTAGGTATTTCCTGGCATTCTACTAAAGTTGTTTTCTTTTATCAGTCAAATATTACCCGTAACTCGAGTGTAGTAACAAAAAGAATTGTCTTGGCACAGATTTCACAATTCTACAATCCACTAGGTTTGTTGGGACCAATTATGTACATGCAATTGTTGTGGAAATCAAATTATTTCCCAAGATCTTAAAAATAAGTGGTTACAGTTTCAGGTCCAGTTTTCCAAATTTCAAAAATGCTCAGATACCTACATGGCTTCTGCGACGCCAGTGAGTTGGCATATGGTGCAGTTATATAAGTTGGAACAACAAACAATAATAATCACCATTTTACTAATTTAGTTTGTTAGTCCAGAGTTTCCCCATGTAAAAAACAATCATTGCCTCGCCTAGAATTGTGTGCAGCTTTATTATTAACTAATTTACTTCAACTCACATTAAAGCCATTAGCCTTCCCATAAATGAATTTTTTTTTATAGCGATTCAACCATTGCATTAACATGGATTTGAGGCGAATCAAGCCAGTGGTCTACATTTGTAGCCAATGGCGTGTCAAAAATACAAACTTTAACGGATCTTTTGCGATAGCGACATATTAACACTAAACACAATCCTGCGGATTTGTTATCACGTGGCGCTGCGCCTCAACAATTACTTAATTCCGATTTATGGAAAACCGGACCATCGTGGCTTAAAGAAAATGTCGACAGTTGGCCCGACAGCAAAGTTACTTTCGCATCAAACATTCCTGAAAGGAAGCGGGAGAAACATGTATTCCTTAATCAGAATAGTAACGACAACATTTTCAATAAATTTTCTTCCCTTGCAAAATTACAACGCATTACAGCTTACATACTTCGTTTCAAATCCAATTCATATAGTGGTGATCTTAGCGTTTCAGAACTTGAAAATTCTCTCAATGTATTAATTAAACTTGCTCAATTACAAATGTTCAGTGATGAAATAAAATCGTTGAGAGAAAACAAACCAATCAATCCAAAAAGCAAATTACTTCCACTAAATCCATTTTTAGACAATAATCAAATGCTAAGAGTAGGTGGTCGATTAAAGCATTCTAATTTGTATGAAATCAAATGTTATCATATGAAGAATTTAACACTGTAATTTGCCAGATTGAAGCTTGTTTGAATTCACGGCCTTTATCCCCTTTGTCCAATAATCCTGACGACATGTTATCTTTAACACCAGCTCATTTTATAATTGGTCACTCATTACACTTGTAACCGCTCATCCCCGGGTCGGGTCAGAATTGGTAAAAATGGTGTCGAGACAGGTAAATATAATTAAAATAAACAATAAACCTTCAAAAGTTATTTATTTTCAAAAGAAAGAAATTGGCAATGATCGTGATCGTCAATAGTGGTAGGACCTTTAAAATTTACGTTGTGTGATAGTAGTAACATAAATCAGATTCTTTTATGAGTTCCGTACAAGCTGTATGTGATAACAAGAAAACACAAGAGGTTGAGTAATAATTTTATGTGCTTTGTTTTATCTTATCTGGGGAACCTTAAATGGTCCAACATCTGTTGCGAGGATTGGGGAAACCCCAGCAAAACCCAACCAGGCCATTATAACTCAATAACGTATTTTACAAATCTAATATGACCAATAACTTGGTAACAGTTAGGGTAGACGAACACCTATTGTATACATTAAGAATTTTGGGGAGTAACATGTATTACGTTGCTAAAACCAAATACCAAAATATATAGGGTGTTGCTACAAAGTTCGGTAAGTTAGAACCCTGCACCAACTAATATTATAGGCGGCTCTTTCACATGTTCATCTTGACCCGGGAGGATAGAAGTCGTGTCAGACGGGACTATAACTGTGATTATAGCCACACCTGCTGTAAGCCATGGACTACCGGGGGACTTAGGTAGTACATGTCAAAAGTACTTGTTGTCTGAAGTTCTCATGTTCACGGTAATATAGTATGTTTGTTTGGTTTGGTATATGAGACATGCCACTTAAGGATTCATCGCCTCTACCAGTAAGTTTGGGACATGCCACTTATGGTCATCGCCCCTATTTTAAGGTTGGTCGCGACACCTTATAATTTGGACAAAACTTTAACTAAACAATGCAGTAGCCACACTTGTTACCAGAACAAAACCTGGGATACGCCCAAGTAAAAGAAATGAATAAACCAAAAGTGAGTGCTGGTCAAACCTATTTAGTACCATTACATTTAATTTTAGGAGTTAAATATTAAATTAAGTCGAGACATGCCACTTAAGGATTCATCGCCTCTAAAATGCTGTTGATCGAGACATGCCACTTAAGGATTCATCGCCTCTATTTTAAGGATGGTCGAGACATGCCACTGAAGGTCATCGCCTCTAATTTATGTTTGTTTGGGACCTGCCATTTAGTTATCGCCTCTAAATAATGTTGGTCGGTATATCTCACTTAAGATCGTCGTCCCTAAAACAGATATGGTTACGAATAAAAAATTGTAGAGACTCACTCATCATGTGGACAAATAGCTCTTCGTTGGGACTTCACAGTCAGTCGTCTGTATCATCGTGCTCGTTTTTATAGATATTGGGCCTACAGGAAAGGAACCAGACCATATTTGGGACATTAGACTGCACCCTACAACAGTCTATTATTTCCATAGCTGAAAGAGTCTTATTAGTACGGTGAAGCTATCTCAGACCGAAGTGCAGAGCAGGCCATATATTTGACCCTCGTCTCGCCACAGCCAATCAAGCTTTTAACGGTGAGGCTATCTCAGACCGAAGTGCAGAGCTGGCCATATAGTTGACCCTCGTCTCGCAACAGCCAATCAAGCCTTTACGAAGAAGCTATCTCAGACCGAAGTGCAGAGCAGGCCATATAGTTGACCCTCGTCTCGCCACAGCCAATCAAGCTTTTAGTGAAGAAACTATCTCAGACCGAAGTGCAGAGCAGGCCATATATTTGACCCTCGTATCGCCACAGCCAATCAAGTTCTTTCAGAGAGCAACAATTACAACTCTCTATGAGAGTCTCCCTCTTCCTTGCCAGGGTAGGTGGAATGTCGGAGACTTTCTTTCTGTGGAGATCGTCGTTCCTTTTATACAAAA
Source organism: Agrilus mali (assembly GCA_029378335.1). Classification (NCBI taxonomy): domain Eukaryota; kingdom Metazoa; phylum Arthropoda; class Insecta; order Coleoptera; family Buprestidae; genus Agrilus; species Agrilus mali. The sequence goes on along the minus strand of CM055655.1, from coordinate 17,592,633 downwards.
ATTCCTACTCCTTTCCTGCGTAATACAGTGGCTATCCAGACTCTCCTGTCCTTTTCTTTTGCGTAAGTTCGTAGCTAACAGAGTCCCCTTTCTTCCTGCAACCCGCCGTTGTCTACGAACCGATTGGAGTTAGTTGGTCGTGGGAATATTTCCTGTCCTACTTCTTTCATCTGGTTAAAAATGAACGTCTCTCTTTCTTGCAAATTTTTGAGCGGGCGATTCCTGCGTTCGACAATCTACTCCTTACCTACTGCACCCCAAAAAATCCTGTCTGCTGGCGTAAACAGTAGTGTTACATATCGAAGGGTCCCGGGGTAACGCGGCTAGACAAACGACCGTCTGGAATGCGTGAGCTGACCAGTTACGCAAGATTATAGGTTGTACAATATTATGAAGTATTTTATGTTCGTCTTTTAGAAAAACCAAAATTTTACTTGAATTAAGTAAATTTTTAATAAAAATAAAAAATGAAAAAATGTACATCATTATCAATAGGATTGCATTCAAATAAAAATAAATATTAAGAAAGATTTCAAAATTTATAGCACCCGGGTACGGGTGGTTACACATTACTTACCATAAACTGACCTCAGAGACTTAAATGTTACAAGATATCAGTTATTGACTCAGATGGTGCAACACTTTTGGTCAAGGTGGAGCCATGAATATTTGACACAATTACAAACGCGTTCCAAGTGGTTGTTGAATGACAACATAGACATCGAAGTTAATACTTTGGTCCTATTGAAGGAAGAGAACCAGTCACCACTTCTTTGGCATATTGGAAGAATTATTGATGTTCATCCTGGCCGTGACGGAATCATCCGTATGGCCACAGTAAAATAAAAAAATGGAACATTCAAACAAAGTGACAAAGTTATGTCCATTGCCCATTGAAGTTTAAACATTCGCTTTGTGCTAATTATGATAGTGCTTAACTGATTTTTTTTCTTTACGTCGTCTTGAAGTCGTCACTTCAACGCGGGCGGCTTTATGTTTGAAATTGATAGTGTCTCTGTTGGCTATTATTTAGCCACCACCGTCTTATTTCGGGAAAGACTGCCCTAGTATTGATTTTTCGCCATTACCGCCAATTTTAGAGAGTAGTACACAGTAGTAGACACATGTCATTCATTTTGTTCACATATATCATTTTGTTTCAATGTTTATCAAACCTTTTTTGTTCCATTATTGAAGTGTAATCTAAAAGTATCTATTTGTTAATAGAGTTTCTACAGTTGTTAATTAAATGGTTTAAAATACAACCAGAGTCTTATACAGTCCACACCCTTTCACAGCACAACATAAACATTCAAAAGCAATATGATGTAGAGTGATGTCAGTGTTTATCAGATAAATAAGTAGTTATTAAATATTGAAGTGTACAAAGTGTTATTGTAAATAGTATTGCTAAATAAATAGTGGTTTAATAAATAAATTTAACTAGAAAATATACCGTAAACATATTAAAAAGGAACGAAACGTTAATTTGATAAAACTACCTATTAAAACACAATGTGGCTGCAAAATATTTATTAATGTCACTATAATAATTTGAGGTGTACAAGTAATAAGTTAATATTTATAAATATTTTGTAACTACATTGTGTTCTATTTATTTATATGGAATTACAATACCTAAAGGCTTCATCAATTCAACTCAATTATTCAAAATTTATATAGGTACTAGCAGTGAAACCCGGCGTTGCTCGGGTTAAAATACATCACATGTTTAATGGTATAAAAAATATGTAGGGATCTATTTTTTAACGTAGATATTATAGATTTATATCATAGATAAGGTAGATATTGAGAGACTTATTCGGTCTTTAAACGTACGGTGTATATATAGAGTATAAAAAGCAGGAATAATTTCACTGTATTATATTCACTATAATATGAATTTTATTTATACTTCGGTCTATGTAACACGTGGCCGGTTATGCTAACACCAAAAATTGAAAAAGTAAAATTCACTGTATTTCGTTTACTACAAAATAAATTTAACCTATACTTTAGCCTCAGCAACATGTAGTGGTAATGTGGTAATGCTATTAAATTGTAGCTTATATGAAACGTTTGGAAGTTTGACATAGCGCCATCTATTGAATACTTATTCAATCCAGTCAACAGATGTCGCCATCTGTTAGAATCGTTTGGAGCTAACAGATAATTGTGACTGTCAAATAATAGACAAAAAAAATTGCAATAAAATAATATTGCGATCATAAATTGAGATTTAAGCTATCCTATCTTTCAAGTTGGATCAAACTGCACACGGTGTACAAATTTTATTAAAATCGGTTAAGTAGTTTAGGAGTCCATCGCGGACAAACACGTAACACGTAATTTATATATATTAAGATTAATTTTCTACCTGTAGTACTCGGTGGCACAACTATTCCATGATCCTTTTGCGGATTAAATTTGTTATAGCGCAACGAGGTGATGATTTTGGGTTTAACTGACCGCGTGGCGCAACTGACCGAAGCAATAGCAATGGGAGAAAATTACAAGAAATAGATTTCTTACGAAGGAGTTTTAGAAGATCCAAACTTGAAAGGATGAAAAACGAAGTTTTTAAAAGGGACATGGACGTTGATAGCGACATTAAAGACAAAGTGGAAAATTAACGTCTAAAGGAGCATATATGCTATGATAGAAAAATTTGGGCTTAGTATGAAAAAGCGGCGCCCGTCGTAGAAACCGGTGAGTCATTAAGACGAAATAGATATGTAGTTCATATCGAGTTTAAAATTGAAATATTTCTCTTTTTATTAGACGGAAATGTATGCTACGCCATTTTCAAAGATTTTCGCCTTTAGATTTTAAGGGAAATGTTTATTGGTCATCTAGTCTCATTAGGGCATGTGTGTTTGTCCGATTTACCCTTCTTCCTTTGGGGCTACCTGAAGGCGATGGTCTTTGAACATCATTTTCGAACCATTGACGAAAGCAGCAATAAATTGTAGAGATATCACCTTAGATGAGTGTTCGAATGAAACCTTTAATAAATCAACTTCGAATGCGTATTAGCAAAAATGGCCACCACTTGGACCCTGGTATTTTCAAAACTTAATGGAAAGAAAATGGCTAGTACACATTTCAATTCAATAAAATGAAATTCTCGGCAGCATTTTAAATGGCGTTTTTATTAAAGCTGAAAATGTGGGAAATTATTTTGCCGATCCTGTATAATTAATGTTTTATTAATTGAATGTTTTATTTGTAGTTTCTCCCATAATTGCGAATTTGGAAAGCATTTTCAAGATTTATTAACGCCATTTGAGTTTCTCGATCTCGTTGAGACGTTTTTGTTAGTGTTACGTTTAAAGTAAAGATGTTGCCTGCCGTGCAAAGCAATTGCCTAAAGCTCGAGAATTGAGTCCTTAAAAGAATCTGGGAAAGCCCGACGGGGCCAAAAAGCGACTACAGGTTGTATTGCCCAAGAAGAAGACCAAAGAAGTAATAAAAGAGCTGCATGCTGGAACTGGAGGTGGACATTTTGTGGTGAAGAAGACCTTAGAGAAACTACGTAGACGGTATTACTGGGTGAACGCTAGATTGGATGTGGAAGACTGTGTAGAAAATGCGAAGTATATGCTTCTAACAAAGTCCGAGAACCAGGACACGAGGAAAGATGCACCAGAATAACGTCGGAGCACCATTCGAAAGAATAGCCATGGATATCGCTGGTCCCTTTTCACGAACTGAAGATGGCAACCGCTACATCCTCGTTGTGATGGATTACTTCAGTAAGTGGCCCGAATCCTATGCAATCTCCAACCAGGATGCAACCACCGCGGCGGAGGCAATAATAAAAAACTGGATCAGCCGATATGGAGTTCCTATGGAGATTCACACTGACCAGGGCCGAAATTTTGAATCGGAAATATTCCAACGAGTGTGTCAATTGATGGGAATAAGGAAAACTAGAACGACTCCGCTGCATCCTCGGTCAGATGGTATGGTAGAGCGATTTAATGCTACTATAGAAAACAACCTGAGGGTATTCGTGAACGATTGTCAGAGCGACTAGGATCGCCACATTCCCTTATTCCTTCTGGCTTATAGGACATCCATACACGAGACTACTAGACAGACCCCCTCCTATGTGCAATTCGGGAAAGAACTGAGACTACCTGCTGATCTGATGTTTGATCGACCTGAAGGTTCTTCGCTGTCCACGGACGATTATCTGTCTAAACTACGCGAGCGGTTAAACACCATTCATAAAGCTGTCAGAACAAGAATAAAATTCGAAAGTGACCGAATGAAGACCCGCTACGATCAGCGAGCGAATTCCACTGGATTCAGGGAGGGCGACCGTGTATGGCTCTATAACTCAGTTCGCAAGAAAGGAAGTTGCCCCAAATTACAACGGAATTGGGAGGGCTCGTACAAAGTGATTACCCGGATAAACGATGTCGTCTACAGGATACAACGAGGCCCCAAATTGAAGATGAAAGTTTTACTGATATAAGGTTGTTGGTACTGTTTTCGACAGTTTTCCGGAAATTTGAAATATTTCTAAAATTGAGTTGTTTAACTGATATCTAATTTCAACTACAAGCAAATTATTCAGGTAGTTAGAGAGGTGGAGTAGTTATATCAGGAGTAATTGTATGTTTTAACAAAACTATTTCTTATTGACTAAAAATAATAATAATTAGTTAATAAACAAATGAAATTAATTGAATTTAAGAAAATTTGCTTGAGCGCCACTTTATCAAAACAACGAAAATTTATTATGCTCCGGGTAGAGCAGTGGAGGTTCCTGATAATCCGAATGCTTTGAGAACTCGAAGCTCTTATAAAAAACACAAAAAAAAACTTGAAGAGTATATTACAAAAAAAATACATAAAAAAACTTACAAAAACAAGACAAGCCCACTCAAAAACGCACCCTGCGCCAACGTAGGGACTTCAGCTGGTTTCCGGGTCTTGAAGGGGACTTTTCAAAATCGTATGACCAGACAATAGTTAGAAGGACTTTGTGAACTAACCTTATTAGTTTATACCAGAGCCGCCTGCAGGTGTTGGACGGCTTGTATCAGGTTGATCTGGACAAGATTATAATGATATGTCTCTTAGCCTGGTTAACCTTTCCTCTAGGAATCTTCACCCCGACCCGTATCCCAGCTTCAGTGTCCGTCTGGAGCCTAAACTAAGATGGATGAATGGGCTGACAAATAACAGAAACGAAGATGTACAAAAAAAATATTTCCTAAAAGTTAATAAATTCATTCAAAAATTATAATCTTGTCGACATTGTAGATGTGTACAAAAAAGGTAGGAAAAGGAAGAATATAGGTGACTCCACGTCGACATCAAACAAACCAAGATTCAACAATGTACTCACCAGATACCACAAGAAAACAATTATTTAAAAATCAAAATTACAGAAATCGTGTGAAAATTTAAATTAAATAATGATTTACAAAATTTGCCACAAAGGCCTAAAGGATTCAAAAGATAAAATGCCTCGTAGCTACAAAAAAAAATTAGAAAATACGTTAGAATTAAATAGAAAAATACTAAAAAGAAATGCTTCAAGAATATATGAGGAGTTAATGAAAATTAAGTAAATACTTTATTTGAATAAATTTACGGGAATTATCAAAAAAAATTAGGAGGTTCACACATAAAATTTAACACATCGTGAAGCGCAAAACACGAACAGAAAAACACACACACACACGTCTTGTCGGCACCAAGGATCGAGGAAAAAACCACGAGTACCGACCGGAAAATTTCATCGATCCTCCCATCGATCGCGAAGTCCTGCGCTAAGGTTGTTAGCCTTGATGATAAGACGGAAGGTCAATCAACATTAAGAAGAAATCAATACAACTGAACCAAGACAAAGACAAACTAAATAGAAATAAGTACAAATTTTAGTAACGGGATTTTTCATAAAAAACAAACGTTACAATGTGTAAGGAGTCAGCTCCTACATGTGATTCAAATCTTCCCGCCTGAACCTGAACTCGGTGAGTCGGTACTACAGAGCTCCAGAAGAGCGAGCGAGTAAGGAATGATGAATCAACGCGTGCGATACACGTCAACGTGATTACTATAATTAAATTAAAACTAATTAAAGTTATAAACTGTGTGAGAGACAAGATTGCGAAGAATAAACATTGGATGTTGTTTCTTGTGTTTTGCAGTGAAACTTTTCTTGGTTATTTTTCAACTAATCCCGGTCCCACAGTATAACAAATTAAGATCATATTATAAAACAACATTCTCGTTTAACGATAGCAATGGATAAACTGAGATTTGAGTTTAAATTGAGGGGTGCGTCAGACGGGAAATCAAACTTCATATGTATAACCTCAATTGGAACGCAGGATGAGCGTCTATTTGGCTTGCCAGACGAAATGCAGCCGGTGGCTCTGCACAAAGAAATAATGGAAAATGCAGCTTTTGCAAAAGTAAAGAAGACACTTACAAAGAGAAACCAGTACCGGAAAATTTGGATAACATTGGGCGAAGATCTGAAAAAAGTGTACTTCGATGATGATGGAAATCTGCAATTCAATGATTATTTTTTAGAAGAAATTACACAGAGTCCATTGGAAAAATTAACAACCACACAACCCTCTACAGTAGAAGAATTATTACAAAGGCTATTGGAGGCAAATAAAAAAGAAGAAAAATCTGCAGACAAAATAGCGAAGGAATTTATCCTACAAAAATTTGATAATAAGATGGTGAACACTAACCAGTGGTTGAAACAGTATGAAGATGAATGCACAAGATTTAATATAACTCAAGATAAAAAAAAAATAGAGATATTAAAATTTTTTTTAGAAAAGAACTGTTTGGACTGGTATGAATGTGTATTGATGAAACTAACCATAGACTCAGAGTGGAATGAATGGAAAAAAAAATTCTGTGATACATTTGCAAATAAAGGCTGGTCTCCTATCAGGTACGCGATGGCATTTAGATATCAAACAGGCTCTTTAGTAGAATTTGCATTGAAAAAGGAGAAGTTACTTCTCGAGACAAGAAAGACGATTGATGTAGGAACCTTACTTGATCTTATAGCGGTAAGTCTACCAAATTATGTGAGTGATAGAATAGATAGAGATGCCCTGGCGGAGACAGAAGACTTATATAATGAATTAGGAAAATTAGAACACCTGGTTCACAAAAATATCAACATTACCAACATAAAAGAAGAGAAAAAACAGACTGAGTATAATAAAAAGATTAAAACCCCCTGTGAAATTTGCAAGAAAAAAATTAACAAAATCAGATTTCACCAGGCTCAGGATTGTTGGTTCAAAGATAAAACAGAACCTGAAAAAAAGGTAAATAAAAATTTTCTAGAGTTAGAAGTAAACAGTGAAGATCCAAAAAACTTCAACACACACCATTAATTGAGGTTAAGGTTATGTTAAATGGGGACTTTGAAACAAATGGGCTATATGACCCAGGGTCAAATGTGTCACTCATTAATGCAAAAATATTAAAGCTAAAAATATTAAATAAGCATGAGACAAAACATAACCTCAGCATAAAATCAATTAATGGTGTTAATAATGCAGAATGCATGATAAAAATAAAAGCAAAAATCATGAACATAGAAAAAGAAGTCTATGTGTTTGTAGTAAACAATGAAAACTTTAAACATGAATTTTTAGTCGGGCTAGACTTAATAAAAATATTTAAGCTAAGCCACGACAGTAAATTAAATGTAATTCAAGATAATGGAGTTGCTACATATGACACAGAGGACACTATGACAAAAATTCCTAAATTAATAGGCAATATAAAAAGAGAAGTTGACAGCAAACATTTCGAAGTCAATTTTAATGAGAATTTGGACACAGACCAATTCTCAATAATAACGGAACATTTAAAAAACAAAGAAAAAGGATCAATTTTAAAATTGGTAAATAAATATGAAAAAATATTTGCAAAAAATAAATTTGATATTGGCACAGTAAAAGAATACGAGGCCAGAATAGATTTAACTGTAGAAAAATACTGCAGCAAGAGACCATATAGGTGCACAATACAGGATAAAAAAGAAATAGAAAAACAAATTTCAGAATTACTGAAAAAGAATTTAATAGAAGAATCCTACAGCCCTTTTGGAGCACCGGTCACCTTAGCATTTAAAAAAGATGAAAAAAAAAATCGAGACTCTGTATAGATTTCAGAGATTTAAACAAAATAGTAGTACCACAGTCACAACCTTTTCCTCGTATTGAAGACCTGGTGACAAGAACAAGAAACTGCAATTATTTTTCGAAACTAGACATCAACTCGGCCTTTTGGTCTATTCCATTGAGAGTAGAAGACAAGCGAAAAACTGGATTCGTCACGGAGGATGGACACTACCAATGGACATGCCTTCCGTTTGGCCTAAAAACAGCGCCAGCGATTTTTCAAAGGGTTCTGAGTAATATTATCAGAAAGAACGAACTATCAGATTTTACCATCAATTATATAGACGACATATTAGTATTCTCAAAAACTTTCGAAGAACATCTAGAACACCTGGAACGATTACTGAGTGCAATTATAGAAGAAGGCTTCAGACTGAAAATCTCTAAATGCTTGTTTGCCTCAAAAACAGTACAATACCTTGGTCACGTCATTGGCAAAAATACGGTCAAGCCCATAAAAGATAATTTGAAAGCAATTCGCGATTTTCCGACGCCGACAAACCAAAAAAATATTCGCCAATTTTTGGGTAAAATAAATTTTTACCACGAATATGTACCTAAAATCGCTATTGTGCTTGAGCCCTTACAAAATTTACTACGCAAAAATCAAAAATTCATCTGGTCACAAGAATACGAAAGTGCATTTATATTTCTAAAAAAATTCTTGTGTACCGAGCCAGTGCTGGCAATTTATGATCCAGATTTACCAGTCAGAATATATACAGATGGAAGTATTCAAGGATTGGGAGCAGTTTTGAAGCAGCCTCAACCCGAAAATAATATAGAAAAACCAGTAGCGTATTTTTCCAGAAAATTGAATAACGCACAGAAAAAGAAAAAACCTATATATATCGAATGTTTGGCGATTAAAGAGGCCATAAAATTCTGGCAAGACTGGCTTTTAGGGAAATCGTTCGAGGTTTACTCGGATCATAAACCTTTAGAAAAGTTAAATATTAAAGCCAGACCAGATGAAGAGCTTGGCGATATGACATATTACTTATCGCAATTCCAATTCCAAATACATTACAACCCCGGAAAGTTTAATGCAGAAGCCGATTGTCTAAGTAGAAATCCGGTACTCGAAACAAATGAACAACAGGAAGAAGAGATAAAAACTGTAAATTTTTTGGATCTAGAGGCAATCATCATAGACCAAAACGAAAATAGTGAAGTAAGTAGTAATAAAATAATCAAAGACAAATCAGACTTACTGCTAAAAAAAGGAAAAATTATTATATCAGAAGAATTGAGCAAAAAGTTGATTGAAAAAGTCCATCATGAATTTTGCCACATTGGAATAACTCAGTTGACGAGTATAATAAAACAATGCTACTCAGCAAGAAATTTAGATAAAAATATCAAGAATACTTGCAAAAATTGTGAAATCTGCATTAAAAACAAAACCAGAGGAAAAAAAAATTATGGTTTACTGTCTCAATTGGGACCAGCGAAAAACCCATTCGAGATAATGTCCATTGATACCATTGGAGGATTTGGCGGATCAAGATCGACAAAGAAATATTTACACTTGATGGTGGATCACTTTACCAGGTACGCGTACATCTTGACGTCAAAAACACAAACTGGAAAGGACTTTATAAAGTTAACCAAAACAGTTGCAGATGAAAACATAGGCAAAATTTTAACAGACCAATATCCTGGGATTAATTCAGAAGAATATAAAGGCTTCTTAAGAAGTCGAAATATACCATTGATTTTCACGGCTGTTAATGCACCATTTTCAAATGGTTTGAACGAACGATTGAACCAAACATTGGTTAATAAAATCAGATGTATCGTCAACCAAAAAAATGGAAAAAAAGCATGGACAACCGCTGCACACGAATGTGTTGAAAAGTATAATAATACAATACATACGGTGACTAAATTTAGCCCAAGATATTTGTTGGAAGGCGTAAATACATCAATAGTACCAGACCTACTAAAACAAAATCTTTCACCAGAAAGCCTAAAAATAAACAGAAAAAGCCCTGGAAAACAGTATGAGATATCATAATTACAACAAAAAATTATACGACAAAAATAGAGTCATTCATGAATTCCGAGAGGGCGAATCAGTCTACGTGGAAAATAGTAACAAATTGAATAGAAAAAAAATGGACGAATTAAGGATAGGACCCTACCAAATCGAGGAAAAAATATCCGGATCAATCTACAAGATCAACACGGGCCATAGAAAGAAGGAATCGAATCTGTTTCACATTTCGAAGCTGATTCCAAAGGACTGCGATCAAGAAAAATGACTTTTTCTTTCCGAGGGGAGGAGATGTAAGGAGTCAGCTCCTACATGTGATTCAAATCTTCCCGCCTGAACCTGAACTCGGTGAGTCGGTACTACAGAGCTCCAGAAGAGCGAGCGAGTAAGGAATGATGAATCAACGCGTGCGATACACGTCAACGTGATTACTATAATTAAATTAAAACTAATTAAAGTTATAAACTGTGTGAGAGACAAGATTGCGAAGAATAAACATTGGATGTTGTTTCTTGTGTTTTGCAGTGAAACTTTTCTTGGTTATTTTTCAACTAATCCCGGTCCCACAGTATAACAAATTAAGATCATATTATAAATGTATAACAGAAATATATAGGATAAGAAATATTGTGTTCAATGATTCACCTATATACCATATAAAAAAAGGGTTGTTCACGCTTAGTTTTATTAAAAAAAAAAAAAAAACAATGAAATAACAAGAGAAGAGACACGTTTAATACGTGCTTATCCGCCCTTCTTCGCAATGTATTTATCTGTTATCATCTTTAGATAATTACCAATTACAAACAGCAAGTGGAAATGGCAATCAATACTAAATGTACTCTGGTAGTTTAAGTATGCTAAATTAACAAGTAAGGAATTTTTTTCTAATAATACGATATATATATTATTTTATATATTTATATAAGTTTATTTATCGTGTACCTAAGGCTAATTTCTAATATACTTATCGAGAGTTGGCGAATCGGCAGTAAAACAGGTAGAAATTTATTTGTTGATGAAACAGGAAATCACCTTTTTCAGGTAAATTTTGCGTGTGTAATAAATTCTGGGATTACCCCGATAAAAATGCCTACACACGAAAACCACCTCCTTAAACGTCTCAGTAGAGAATAAAACTTATGTGTCTAAGTTTATTTTGTAAACTTTACTCGTGTATTTTTTTATGAGTGCTTCATGCTCCCCTAGCAGCTGGATCTCCAGAAACTACTACTGCTCTTCGCGAAGCAGTTTAATTTTTTATCACAAAATGGCGGCCGAACTTTTACTATGTCACTTTTTTATTGTATTCATACAATTTTATTACAATAAAATGTGAATACTCAAGACAAGAAACACGATTACTGAATTTCCACACCCCAATGCTGGGAAGCCAACAATTTACCTACTTAACATGCTGTAATATATGTTTTTGACAATTTGCAAAAGCATAATTCTTACATGTTTCGAAAATTTTGCTGGAGTGGCATTGGAGGGTTTGCACTTGGATAACAACAATATGGATAACAGAAGAACAACGTTTTTAAGATTTTGCCAAGAAATTCAAGGAAACTAATTTTGTTTAATATACAGCATGTATCTTAAGATTGTATTGTTTGAATCCACATTATGATAAGGGCCCAAGAACATAAACAGCTAACTTTTACATAATCAATAAGATTTGTAGAAGAATTTAGTTGTAAATATAATTAATTGCTTTTTTCAAATTAAATTGTCACTTATATTAAATTTAATTAGTATCTAGTAATTATTATATCTAAAGTAAAAATAAATTATCAATTTTTTTTACAATTACCTAGTAACAGTGTATTTAATGCACCTATTTGTTTATATTATATTACTAATCGTTTCAAATAGTCACGCAAGCCTTAGAAATATTTTTTAAAGCGTTTAATTCATTAAAATACGTAATTAGAATTTTATAACCAGAAAAAAATTATAAGTAGTAAACTGTAATTAATTAAATCATATTCAATTTTCTCATTTACAATTACGCACTAAACAAAATGAAAAGTGCAGCTGGTAATTGAAGGACGTTCTTGGTGTATACCATGCATTCACAATTGTGATTCTTTTCCGTAAACTGGTTACTTTCCCGTGGCAAAGGTAAAGATTGAAAAATTGTTTCCGATACTAGTTTTAATCATTGAGTTATTCTCAATATCTTCAAGAGGTAGCTCCTTTTTACCATGATAGTGTGTCTGTGTTTTGTGATTTTTCAAGCAATCATTGTTGATGGAATCAGAAATTTGACTTCCAATAATATCTTTCCTAAACTCCCAAATTATGTATTAGTGTCAAACAACAAACAGTGTGTTGAAAACAGTTACCTTTATTTGAACCAACTAAGTAATCTAACGCTTTGGGCTTATGAAGGTATGTATCTATTATGTAATCCCCATATTACTTTTTGATTATAGTAAATCGCCTATATAAAATCAATATAAAAATTGTCGTCATTATATACAATAAACTAATAATATATAACAATTATCTATCAATGAAATTGGTCCCCAGTTTAGGCGCTTTTGTTTAATTTACCATGCATTTATGTCATCGGGGCCGTGGGTAGAATTTTGCAATCGGCTATCCACCTACTTATTACACTATTAGTTAATTTCTTTTTGTTTTGACTGAGACGCTTATCCTCGATTTTTTGTTTTCTACTAATGCTATTCAATGCCTTGAATAGAAAAACTTATTTCTATTTATTTCTCAACTTATAAACAAAATACAGTTGAATTAACAATTTTACATATTTAAAAGTTAAGTAGATACCTGTGTGATATTGTGGTACTCGTTAGAATTATATAATACATTGATTATTCTTGTCTATGGACATAAACATTAAGTTTATATAGCTAGTAAAATTCAAGGTAGTTATAAAAAAAGTTCACACACTTCTTTTATTTTAATTTTAGGAACCCTTTTCTAACGATATACATTAGTACTCAAAAGCCAACATGTACCGTGTATATTGTCCATATGTACATATAAATAGGAAGTTGCTACCTACAACAATGCGGTCATTTTTACTTTTGAGTAGAGCACATGCATGTACTTAAGTATGCCGAGTTTTATAGACCATCCTTTGGTAGAGATATTTAATGATATTCTACTTTGTACTCTAAGTAGGTTAAACTGTTTATATGTACATACATATGCACTTATATGAAATTTATTACAGACGGCACGTTTTTGGGGCAATTATTAAAAGCAATAGGCACATACGGAACATAAAGTAAAAGCAAAATAAAATCTTCTTATTGGTATTATAATGCATTATAATAAGCTAGGAAATGTCGGAACAGTAAGTGGTTTAAATGAATAGATGCCTTTTAATATTGAAGACATGACAAAGATTCATCTTATTGAGAAAAAATCATAATAAGAAGTTAGCGCTACATTTTTTTTAACCAGATTTTTAATTAGTAGGTGATATTTTAACAAATTGCCCGTTAAATCCCCTTTCACAGTATAAAATTACTCCAGCTATATATTTTATCAATAATAAATTATGACAAAGCAGCATTAAAACGAGAAAAAAAAAACGTTTTTCAATCATAAAAGTATCCTTTTTTACCATGTACTATTAAATTGGCCATATCTACGAGAAATAATCAGGGTAACTGACTTAGTCTTTAAAAAATGTGCACATTTGAAAGGTTAAATTATGACTGGTGTAAGTTGAAAAAAATTTTTGATGATTAGAAAACGTTTGAAATATATTTAAAATGTCAATAAATTTATTTTCTAAAAGATGCAGCTGGGGAAATTTTATATTCCGACAGGACATTTAAGGGGCATTTTTTTTACTTGAACTAACAATTTCAAGACGCCAGCTTCGTCCCAATGAAAAATTGAATGTTTATTTAATAATAATGAAATTCACTTTTTACAATTAAACATAAATATTATTGTATCACAGTTACTGTTTTCGACTTTAATAATGCCCTTAATTATAAACGAATTGTTAGTCGTCAGAAGAAATCGTAAAAAGTTACTCAACATCTTGTATCACAGTAATATTTAATATATTAATAAAACCTATGGATGTTGCGTTGTTAATAATAAAAAAAAACATCATAATTTCGAAGAAAAGACTTAGTCAGTTTTCACAAAATATTATTAAAGATTCTGACACTTGTTCAAAACCATTGAAAAATTGAAGCAATTGTTCGATTATCTCCAATTATAATTTGTGAAAACGAACTTTTTCCATACAATACTATCTAAAGTTCAATGGAGCATTTGTTGTGAAAAGACATGATTAAAGCACAAAAATAATAAAAAGAACACTTGGTAACTTTTTCACAAAATTTATTGGAAAACTCGATAATTGTTTTGATAGTTTAGACTGTCATTATCAAGAGTAAACGTTTTACTAAAAAACTAAAACAGTGTTCTATTAATTATTTCTGCAGCCTGCTAAACAAGAATGTTAAAAAGGAAGCTATTTAAGTCGACATCCGTGTTAGAAAAAGAATTGAAAAATATGTTACAATAAGAATTTTCAAATTTATAATTCAATAAAATTGAGAATATCTAGAAATATTAAAATAGTGAAGTTATTGGAACTATAATGAATATACATTTTCAATAAATGCTATTAACAAAAAAAAAACATTATATGAAATCGTTGAATTTATAATTTTTATTGCAAAAGGAAGCAAATTTCTCAATGCATATACATATGCATTATTTAAATACAGCTAATTATTTTTTTTAAAATCACCATCATATTTTGATACTAAAGTAGAAAATGATTTGTTATTTATTAACAACTTAAAACATTGATTTTCTCCGAATCAATTATGTTTATGTTAAAAATTATAATATAAACAGAAATATTAGTGTAAAAGACAGTAAAAAAACAAAAATTAATGCAGATATGGGATACTTTTGTACAAAATATGGTTACATACAAAAAAGAAGTAAGAAACAAAAGTAGCTTTCCTGTGATTTTTCTATCCTTTTTTTCGATTACTTTGTATATAAAAAATTTGAAAAGAATTACATACATCATTCTTAAGGGAGAGGGTCTTGCTGAGTAGGTATGGCAGTAAGTAGTGTACATAACCCTTTGCGGAAATAAGTCGTAACTATTCTGTAGGTCATAATATAAGAAGCTTTTTGCAGAATTTTTAGACCTCTACATCGTTACATGACTTCTTTCGATCGTATTTCCTAATTTTCAACTATTATTTATCTGAGATACACTTATGAAGTGAAAATAAAGGGCAATTTCAAATATCTGAATTTTAAGAGTATTTTATTTAAGAAAAACATATTTTTTTCGACAATGAAAAATTGCCTTCGAGCAAGTAAAGTATGCAAATTTCGTAGGATACTTACACTAGGCTTACGAATAATACACTTTCACGAGTGAAAGTTCCGAGGAACTAAATTAGGTAATTTTTACAGTTTTAATTCATAAACTGGCGGCGCGCCACGGCCGATGCACTAGTCGTTTATTTTTTATTATATTGTGGTAGGTGTAGTCTTTCAGTTCTATTTTTACAACCCAGACGTTAATATAAATGCGAGTAATGGATGTATCTTTGTTACTTCTAACAAGATTTTTGGATTTGACCCTCTGAACTTCATTTCATCTTAAATATACTAAAAAAATGAAGGTTGATTGTAATTAATATAATTATTGGTGTATAATTTTTTGTCAATTGATTTTTTATGGTCGACCAATGAGCGAAGACCAAGCACCATAAAAAGTGTAAAGAATGTTTCTATTGATAATGTAAAGTTTAACTATATTTGTTTTGCCGAAAAGGATAGATAAAATTGTTATAAAAGATTTTTTTTTAAGTTTTCGCATTACGTTCTACAATTTTGAGAACCTAAAAGAAATCTAAAATAAAAGATGAGTAGATCCTATTTTTTTTTTATAAGTAGCCATTTAAAATTATTGAAACTTGTATTTGACACCAAAAGTTTTGAAAAAATTTCCAAAGGAGCGCGTTTCGATCTCAATTTTGATTTTTAAGAAATCTGCACGAATTCAATATTACCAATTATGACTGTGAGTAGTAACGCGACCAAGTTTAAAAATTTGACAAAAAGCCCCATTTAAATTTAAACTAATTAAAAAAAAAATACCGGTCAAGTGTGAGTTAAGCTCGCGCACGGAGGGTTCCCTACAAACTTAATTTTTTGGCAATGTTGCTACAAATTTACGGTTTTCGCAATTTTTCCTTTATCTATGCTATAAGACGTTGCTTCGTACTAAATTTCAAAATTCTGAGTTCACGGGAAGTGCCCTGTACGTTTTGATTCCCTTGCGAGTTTCGAAAATTTGTTGAAATTTGCGGCATAAACGGCTGTATCTTTTGATTGCATTGGCTTAGAAGTTTGATTTTTTCACAGCGCCAAGAGACAGAAGACCTGAGTATTTGGTATAAATTTTAGCTAGATATCTCTACGCGTTCCTGAGAAAAAGGATCTTGACAGACGGACGGACAACAAAGTGATCCTATAAGGGTTCCGCGTTTTCCTTTTGAGGTACGGAACCCTAAAAATAATAAAAATAAGAAAAGGAGGATTGTATCGATTGGAAAGAAACCTACGATATTGAATTACCATTAAACCGACCTATTGTATCTCTTTCTCGTTGTTGTTTCAATTTATCTGTATCATCGGCAGCCAGTTAACGTGATAAACATTTATCGGCGCAGAACGTTCAGAACTTTCGATAACCTTTTTGTGTTATATAATCAATATCTTGTTAGTTTTCATCAAATAGTTTCGAAAATTCGAAATGTATCAAAAAATAATAGAAGTTAAACTAAGAAATGTTTACGAACTTGGCCTCACAATTTAATTTAAATATAATCCAAATCTATGAAAATAATGATCCGATAAAATTGGAAGTATGAAAATGTTTTAGATGAAGATGTTGCATTTGTTTATGTGAAATATTAAGTTTTTGCTATCAAATTGCAGTTATGTTTTGATTTTCATTTAATAATAAGCCATAAGAAAAATCATCTTGTACATGTACATATGATGCATGTAATCAATATCCCTCTGACTTATGCATTTCACCAGATAATTAGTTTAAAAATTCAAATTGTAAAACAGTTTTATAAATAATGATAGATGCATAAAAGTAGCTATATAAAATCAAGAAGATTAGTTAAGACTTACGTAAATATTATTTTTCTTTATATTTTTGTTTGAATAAATACATACAAAACATGTCTATATAATTAGAATAATGAGGATATGCTGAGAAAGGCGACAGAACTATAAAAAAAGATCAAGTACAATTACAATTACTTTATGTAAACCTTAGAATAGATGTAAAAGTATCAGCCAGAATGCATACATAATATGCATCCAGTATGCTAGTTATTTCTCTGCAATTCACTTACAGTTGAATTCAATGTCGAAGTATTCATATGCAATCGGATAATAGTACAATCATTTAATGAACAGTGCTTTAGTTAAGTAATTAATCTATTAATATAAAAAATGTATAAAAGTACGTTTACCAAATAGAAGGTTACTTGCATACGAAAAATTAGAAAAACTACAATATATCTATTTATAATGTAGAACTGATGAAGAATTAGTATTATACAGTGAAAAAATTAAGTAGTTCCGTTAATATTATTTTTTGGAAAATATCTTGAAGACTAGCAAATGTAATTGATTTTGTTAATTGTACCTTGATGAAATTCCATACGTATACACAAAAATAAAAATGCACGTTTGGATTTCACAAAATTTATTAACAAAAACTTAACAATCGCTTCGTCACACCATGACTTCTTCAGTAACGAAACGATTGTCAAATATTTGTAATAATAAAGTTTTTGTCAACAAATTTTGTGAAATCCGAAAGTTCATTTTAATTTTTAGTATATTTATTTATAAACGTTTTCACCTTATTTTTATTTTTTATGTCGTTCTTGTTCATGCCATGATGTCATCGATGTTTTCTTTAAATGAGAACCTATATTTTTTGTCGTTGATTTTGGTAGCACTCATTATTCTCTTTCAAATCGCTTAATTTTATATTAAAGAAGCAAAAACAATCTTGAATTTCAAACATTAAAATCTCTTCAATTGGAAAAATATATCTATTAGTTGCCAGTATCAAAATTAATATTTCATATATACATATAATTCAGTTTTTAATATTTGGAGTTTAAGACTATTTCTGTCGTTTTCTCCAAATTTACAAATGAGCCATACTTAAAGTTTTATACGGTTAAAATAGAAGAAAGTACTACCAAAAAGGAGGTCACATTTCACCACTTCCAGTCCTTACCTACATCCTCTGCTACTTGCTTGAAAATGTTTTTGCGAGCGTTTAAGGCAAACGTGGCATTTCGATATCGTTTCCATAATATGCCCAACAAAGATATACCGGAGGTGGTATCAATAAAAATGGAACATATATCCCTAGGAGGTACTTAATGAGATAGTCAGTAGATGATTAAAAAAAAATTGGCGCATACTTACTTTTGATAATATATAATAAACGTTTAATATGAAAGTTGAGCGTTTACTTCAACTGTTTAAGTACATACTCAAAATAATCAACGTGACGTCACAATTCCAAGTATGTGTGTGCTGGAAGGTTTTCCAAATACTAACGTGGATATTATAAAAAACTGACTAAAACAAGGAAAGATACATCCTTCAATTTGTGGATTAAAAGGTATATTTAAGGTAATTATAAAAATTAAGGAATACAAGAAAATCAATGGGGATGCTAAGCGAAATGTAAAATTTTAAATAAATAAATAAATACCGAAACCCAAAAGTCTATAAAACATTTAGAAATCTTAACACGTTTCAGCTTCAGACATTTTAACTCGCCTGCTCTATTTTGAAATAGTATATGCCCGATCCAACAAAAAAGGTTTTTCATTCTCTTAGTCATTGTTAAAGCATAGTCTCTACTTTCCAGTATGACTCCTAAGAATGCGACTGAGGTAACTGACAATTAATGAAGTAGCTACAACAGTTTTATTGTAAATACCCAATTTTATTCATATCAAAACTGAAGCTGGTGCCCATGGTTAAGTAACTTCTTAATACTAGGTGCTTGTCTATTAAGCATTTTCCCACTGATTTTTCTCAAAACTAAATGTACAATCTACTATTAAAAGTACTTAAACATACCACCCAACGAACGTATATGCTCCACCTCGGACGGAAAATTTAAAATTTGTCCCATGCAACAGAAATGTAAGTACCGTACGTCACTGAGGACATACCTTCTATAAAACAATTATACCTTATGTTCTGGGTACAGGTCGAATGTGGAACTTCCACACCATCTAATTTCTGCCTTTCAAAGTAGAAATAATGTCCATCCTGTTAGCACAGCCATTTTGGAATTTCGATAAAAAAAATATGTGCTGGAATGTGCTCGCCATGTGCTATCGTGTGCCGCATTGAAAAAAAATTTATGCAAAAAATATCCTTTTTATGAGGAGGTCCTTTTTTTCAAGTCCAGTTACCATAACCACTTTGATGTAACAGAATTACCGAAATTGTGCCGTAATGTGCTCGAGATGTGCTGCAATGTGCCGTTAATAAAAATAAAATAATCGTATATTTACAAATTGTACAGGTAAAAAACAAATATGTCCATCCTGTTAGCACCGCCATTTTGGAATTTTCGATAAAAAAAATATGTGCTGAAATGTGCTCGACATGTGCTATCGTGTGCCGCATTGAACAAAAATTTTATGCAAAAAATATCATTTATATGAGGAGGTCTTTTTTCTCAAGTCCAGTTAGCACAACTGCTTTGATGTAACAGAATTACAGAAATTGTGTCGTAATGTGCTCAAGATGTGCTGCAATGTGCCGTTAACAAGAAAATAATTTCCTCGAAAGTAAGCCCCACTCAGTGGGTTGTGTAAAATTATGAATTAAGCAGTATTCTAATTGAGTTGTAGTACTATGTTACAATGTTATATTGATGTTATGTTGCACTGAGGTAACAATAGTAATGTTATTCTGTTACTTTTATGGTACATTGCAGTGACATAACATACATGTAATTGTTTGTAATATCACGTGTGACTTACTGTGATTTCTATGTTATATCGCTGCAACATTAAGTGTTTACTGGGTAAATCGGATTAAAAATTTCTAAATTGATATACATAGTCTATGAATCAATGAATAAATATTTGCAATTAAAGAAAACAATAAATTTATTTCTGGAAAAATTTATTAATTGCTGTTGATATTAATATTATCTTACTATGTTATATATAAGACTGAATTTCACTATTAACATTTCAAATAAATAAATTGATGTACGTAATTAAATTTTGGAAACAGCAACTCAATGATATCCATTATACATTAAATCAAAAGATACCTTTTTTCATTAATTCTGTAATATCGATAAATCCACATGTTAACAGTTTTTAACAGACATTCTTGATGCTTAGTTCTTTGCGAAGTGAGAAAAGATTGAAATCTAGACTTATTAAATTCTTATAATACATCATGTGCTTATTACATTGATCAAGATTATATATCAACATTTCAAAAAGATATGTAGAGTTTTTTTTTCCTTAGAAAGTGAAATTGGCTAAAAATATATAGAAAAAGTATATTTTTATGTATTTTCACCGTCGTATTAAGAAACAAAAATTCATTCAAAATATTGTAGTTAAACTTTTCTATCTGATTAAATTTTTAGGTGTGTTTATCATCCATTTAAAATCTTTATATTCTTGTTATGTATGGACACATTGGAAATTTTATCAATAAATCGTACTTGTTTCAAATTAATCTTATTAAATGTAGTATTTACAAATTATTCATCAGACATGTTCATATATTTTTTTCATCTCATGTAGCACAATATCTCATAGTAAGTAACCTTTCTTTCAATCGACTATTGCATAACATGGATTGTACTGCATGAACTTCTTGATTAATATACGGTGTAATTACAACGTTTCTCTTTATAATGAGGAACTTCTTACATTCAATTATTGGTTTGTTTTATCAGTTTTGTATAGGTATTCAATTTTGTTATTACCTATACATTGATAATGACGTAGGTCGCTATAATTTTGTCATTATAATTTTTGTTTTTCCTTAGAATGGATTCACGAATTCAATTCGACAACCATGAGTATGATGTTATACCATCAAAATGAAATTTGTTTTTTTCTGTTTACTAAGTATAGCTCAACGACATCAGCATATCAGCGAATATGATTTTTGAATTATTTTTAATTATTGAATAAATTCTTTTTTCGACTTAAAAATTCACATACATGTTATACATATACATACATGTATATGCAAATTTGTTTAGTATTCCTTTCACACATAGTACTTGAACAATTGTTTTCAATAGCACGAGGTAAGGTATCATAAAAAGAAGTGAAAAGGGACCAACTTCTTTAAAATTTTATTTTTTACTTTGAAGTTAGCAAGTATGATGATTTTTAACTTCTTATTGGAAGGTTATCGTAATCAAGACGATTTTGAAGATTCGAAACTCTGACATCATTACGTTTTAAAGCACTTGGAAGCACACTGATCGATTTTTCGAAAAGATGTATGCATGCGTACATTGGGAAGTCGCGTTTTCTTTCATTAACTGAATTTCTGATAAAATCTTTGGTAAAATTCTATTGTGTCAAAAAAAAAATCTGAAAAAGTTCGAGTAAATTTATCGAAGCCAATTTTTCATAACAAACAAATTATAAAATAATTTTGATAGTCAAAAGTATAAAATAATTACTATCTATTAAATAATCTACACTTTTAAAAAATCGAATCACTGGGTTACCCCAGTAAATTTTGACAGGCTTACGCATATGTTGCCACGTTACTGCGGGACTCCAGTAAAAATTAAAGAATTCTTTTTTAAAATTTGAAAGAATTTTTTTTTCGTGTAAATGAAAACATTTTGCCTTTCAGGTTCGCATTTATGCAAATTCGTCTACTATTTCTTTCGTACATAAAACAAAGACAATAACCGTATAAAACAAAAAGGGTAGTTTTCTGAATAAATGTAAAAGACAACAAACTACTTGAAAAAATTCATTTTTGACTTCAAAATTAGAATAAGAGTTCATTTGCAAATTTCTTTTATTGCACACTGTGCAGCACTCAGATGGACGTTACAGTTATTAACGGCACATTGCAGCACATCTTGAGCACATTGCGGCACAATTTCTGTAACTCTGTTACACCAAAGCAGTTGTGCTAACTGGACTTGAGAAAAAAGACCTACTCATAAAAATGATATTTTTTGCATAAATTTTTTTTCAATGCGGCACACGATAGCACATGTCGAGCACATTTCAGCACATATTTTTTTTTATCGAAAATTCCAAAATGGCGGTGCTAATAGGATGGACATATTTGTTTTTTACCTGTACAGTTTGTAAATATACGATTTTTTTATTTTTATTAACGGCACATTGCAGCACATCTCGAGCACATTACGACACAATTTCGGTAATTCTGTTACATCAAAGTGGTTATGCTAACTGGACTTGAAAAATAGGACCTCCTCATTAAAATGATATTTTTTGCATAAATTTTTTGTTCAATGCGGCACACGATGTCGAGCACATTCCAGCACATATTTTTTTTATCGAAAATTCCAAAGTGGCTGTGCTAACTGGATGGACATGTAGAAATAAGTGAATGTACGAATCTACAGATATCGCATGTCGACCCATGTATGTACCATATGTACATCTTACATGTATTTCATACCCCAATAAAAAAGTAACTTATAAATGTCATGTCATTAGCTAATCAATGCAATTCATATATATCTCATGTTTATGTAACTGAATTGTTTAAGTATGAGGTCATCCTAAAACACTTGGTAGTTTAGGTACTATAAAAAATAATGTGTATTTTTGTATTTCTTCTTGTTCGACATATTAAATTTTAAACAAAATTAATTCTAGCAAAATATTGAACAAATTATATCATATTGTGACGTGTTCAGTCACGGAAAACACAATTAACAAAACAAAACAACGAATTTATTTAAGTACTAAAGTTAATTTGACTACACTACAGTTATAAACAAGTCTGCACAATTTATTTCACTAAAAGTCTCCTTTAATCGCCGTTCCGGTAGACACTATCTATCGCTCTCTATGAACTCTCTATCGCCACTATTGTTCGCCTGTATCGCCTATCGATCGCTTCCAAACATCAGCTGTCCACTGTAAACTAACTCGGTGTGAGTGTCTCGTCCGCTTTTATAGTCTTCTCAGCCTTTT
Organism: Agrilus mali; assembly: GCA_029378335.1. Lineage (NCBI taxonomy): Eukaryota > Metazoa > Arthropoda > Insecta > Coleoptera > Buprestidae > Agrilus > Agrilus mali. Next base: position 17,569,168 of record CM055655.1, on the reverse strand, counting down.
TCTAGGGTATTCTACAGCCGTCTAGTAATCCAATTGTTTTCCCATTGATCTTTGCTGGTGTTTTCTAGATGTTTCACGAAAGCCGAGAATATTCCTTATGTAATCAGGGAAGATGTTCATTAATTATGCTCACACCAACTTAATTGGCAAGTACTCGTAACACTGCCCCCTTCTTAGAATTGATCGTCCCGATCAATGTCTTGACCTTTGTAGGGCGCCAAGCGGTCCAAGTGTACAACTTTCATCTTGGCCTTTGGTCCTCTCTGAATACGGTAGACCACGTCATTCAGTCTTCTGACCACGGTGTAAGGTCCTTCCCAGGCTCGCTGTAGCTTCGGTGAGCGCCCTTTTCGACGGACAGGATTGTAAAGCCACACCTGGTCCCCTTCTCTGAATCCTGTGCTGTTGGCTCTCCGGTCGTACCTGGTCTTCATGCGGTCACTCCATTTTGTTACGAACGGCTCTATGGATGGTATCGAGTCGTTCCTCTAGTTGCTGTGCGTAGTCGGTAGTAGAAGGTCGCCGATCTTCTGGGTGTCCAAACCGGATGTCTATAGGTAACTTCAGCTCTCTTCCAAATAAAATGCTGGCTGGTGTTCTGCCGGTGGTCTCATGAACCGCACTTCGATAGGCCAACAGGAACAAAGGTATGTGCTGGTCCCAGTCTGTCTGGTGATCGTTGACAACCATTTTCAAATTGGTTTCCAGCGTCGCGTTAAACCGTTCGACCATTCCGTCAGATTGTGGATGTAATGGAGTGGTCCTAGTTTTCTGTACTCCTAGCAGCTCACAGATTTCCCGGAATACCGTGGATTCGAAGTTCCGTCCCTGGTCAGAGTGGATCTCCATCGGAACTCCATACCGACTGATCCATTGGTTCACCAGCATTCCAGCGACCGTAGTAGCTTCTTGGTTTGGGATTGCGTACACTTCGGGCCATTTGTTAAAATAGTCCATCACTGCCAAGATGTACTTATTGCCAGCAGTTGTTGTTGGGAATGGTCCTGCTACGTCCAGAGCTATTCTCTCAAATGGGGCACCAACATTGTACTGTTTCATTCGCCCTCGGCTTCGAGTCTGAGGTCCCTTGGCTGACGCACACGTTGGACACTTCCTACACCAATTTTCGACGTCTCTTCTACACTTTAGCCAATAAAATCGCTCTCGCACCTTCTCCAACGTCTTTGTTACTCCGAAGTGTCCTCCACCAACACCTCCATGGACTTCTGTCAGCACCTCGTTGACTTTGTTCTTCGGGAGAACTACTTGATGTCGAATTTTAGTTCCGTCAGGGCTTTCCCACACTCTTTTTAGTACCCTATTCTCGATTATGAGCGAATCCCATAAGGCCCAATAGCTCTTCGTGATGGTACTCGTACTACTAACATCTGCCCAGGTAGGTCGTGCTGTTCCTGCCTTTTTCCATCGCAGTATCGGTTTAATGTCTTCGTCGTTATCTTGGTCTTTCGCCAGGTCTTCGTTCTGCCAGTGTTCTTCAGGTTCCACCATCGTCTGACAGATCCTTGCCAAGTTGACTGATTCCTTCTTTTCGGCGGCCATGCAATGTTTGCAGTTCTTCGAGCATGGTCTTCGCGAGAGGGCATCAGCGTTACCATGTTGTTTTCCAGCACGATGCTCAATGCTGAAGTCGTATACTTGTAGCCGCTGTAGCCATCGAGCCAGTTGTCCTGGGTTTATAAATTGCAGCAGCCATTTCAGGGACGCATGGTCTGTCCTTAGCAGGAATTTTCGTCCGTAGAGATACTTATGGAAATGTTCGAGAGTTTTGACGACTGCCAGCAATTCTCTACGGGTCACGCAATAGTTTCGCTCCGGCTTTGACAGTGCCTTACTGAAGTAGCCAATGACTTTTTCTTTTCCTTCCTGCATCTGCGACAGTACACCGCCAATTCCTACATTGCTGGCATCCGTATCGACAATGAAGTCTGTGTCGAACTGTGGGTACGTCAGTATTGGGGCTTGAGAAAGCGTAGACTTCAGTGTTTCAAAAGCTTGCTGACATCGTTCTGACCATTGGAAAGGGACACCATCCTCTGTTAACTTGTGGAGCGGTCGAGCTATATCTGCAAATCCCTTTACGAATCGTCGATAATAGGAACACAGCCCCAAAAAGCTTCTCAATTCGTGTTGGTTCTTCGGAACAGGCCAACTTCTCACAGCTTCAGTCTTGTCAGGATCAGTTCTTATTCCTTCTGAGGTGATAACGTGGCCAAGATATTTCACCTCCTTACAGAACAGATTGCATTTCTTGGGACTGAGTTTCAACTTGGCTGCTGAAAGCTTCTTGATCACTTCTTCGACATTCCGGAGGTGGTCTTCGAATGTCTTTCTCAGTACTATCACGTCATCCAAGTACACCAGACAAACCTTCTAATTGAGCCCTTGTAGCACATTTTCCATAAATCGCTCAAAGGTGGCGGGAACGTTACATAGTCCAAATGGCATAACGTTAAAGTGCCACAGCCCATAACCAGTCGTGAATGCGGTCTTCTGCTTGTCTTGTGGATCCAGTTCCACTTGCCAGTATCCACTCTTCAAATCTAACGTTGAAAACCATTTGGCACCAACCAAGCTGTCAAGGGTGTCGTCGATTCTGGGTAAGGGATAGCTGTCCTTTAAGGTTACGTCGTTGAGCTTCCTGTAGTCAACGCAGAACGTGGTCGATCCATCCTTCTTCCTAACCAACACTATCGGAGAAGCCCAAGCACTTTGCGATGGTTCGATTACCCCATGTTCTTCCATGTTCTTAACCAGGTTGTTGACTTCTTCTTGCTAAAACCATGGAACTCTTCTAGATGGTTGTTTAATAGGACGAGCTGATCCCGTGTCTATACGGTGGTATGACAGATTCGCTCTCCCAAAGTCGTTGTCAGAGAGGGCGAAGACGTTTCGATACTTGTTGAGCAGTTCTTCGAACTTTCTAATTTGTTCGCTGTTAAGGTTTGTGGCCGAACGCTGCACTAAGTCTCGAAGAACGGTTGGAAGCGGTTTGCTCTCTGCCATTGAGGATTCAGCTTCGACTTCGCATTGGGGGATGGACACCACGGGTTAAAGGACTCCTACTTCCATTCCTTTACACACTTTTTGTTCGAAGTCCTTCAAATTGACCACTCTGACAGATGCGTTCGGCGTCCCAGTTCGAATTAGTGTTCGTCCTATCAGTATGGCTTTCTGTGTCAAATCCGGGTTTTTGGCTTCTACTATCCCCACCAAACCATCCGCACCTTCGCCATCGATGCTTATTTTGAGAACTACCTCGGATCTAGCAGGTAGTAACCGGTCTTCTGCTACGATGACCTTTCGAAGACCGTACTCTTTGGTGGGGTTTGTCATCACCAACTCTTCCTTGCCGATGCGTAAAATGCCGGAGCCAAAATCCAGATTAATTTTGTTTCGTTCAAGAAGATCCAATGCGATGATCACGTCGTCGGCGACATCGGCTACCAGTGCACTGTGTCGAAGGCATACTTCTCCCAGTCTCGCAGTCTTATGGCGGGCCAAACGGAGAACTTGCTGTAAGTCGGTGTCCCTCACGCCATCGACGAATGTTTGGACTGCTAGCTGGTCTGCGAAGTCCTGCGGAGCGGTAGGATAGGCCAATCTAACTAGACGTTCCACATCGGCCTCGAACTCCTGTAGATTTTCTGATGTCTTCTGATTGCGACACCTCAGTTGAGTCTGGTACACTTGTTGCAAATGTTTGTCGCCATATCTCATTTCAAGTCGCTCTAGCAGCGCAGAGAAGTCCCGTTGTTGGCGTTCTGGAATACCTTGAAGGACGTCCAATGCTTCTCCTCGCAGAGCTATGACCAGCGCCGTTGCTTTCTCAAAATCGTTCCAGTTGTTTGCTTCTGCCGCTGCCTCGAACTGTCGTTTGTATACAGACCAGCAAACTTTTCCGTCGAAAGTCGGTGGTTTAATTCTAATCGCTTTCGCAGTCTCTTCAGGCTTTATATCACTAGCCGGTTTTGTGTTCTCGAACTTCTGTCTCATCTTCTCTACTTCCTTTTGTACTTCTTTTTTCAACTGATCTCTTAGTTTCTCTTGTGTCGTCTCCAATTCTTGTCGTACTTCCTTTAATTCTTCTTGCACTTCTACTCTGACTTCCTTTAACTCTTCTTGTACTTCGGTTCTGACTTCCTTCAGCTTTACCCTCAATTCTTCTTGCATCGCTTCCATCTTTTCTTGTCCAGCTTCTATTTTATTCTTCAATTCTTCTTGTGCCAATTTCATTTCGTCCTGGCCACATTCCATTCTTTCTTGTCCAGCTTCCATTTCTGATTTCATTTCCTTCATCATTTCCATTAAAGCCTTTATTTGTTCTTCCATGATTGCTGATTGTTTTCTTGTTACTGGCATAAGGCTTCAAAATTCTTCTTCACTTCGGATCTCTCCTACGATCTGTCGCACTAACTTTCTTCGGGAATCTTCAATTCCCTTACTACCCCACACCTGACACCAAATGTGACGTGTTCAGTCACGGAAAACACAATTAACAAAACAAAACAACGAATTTATTTAAGTACTAAAGTTAATTTGACTACACTACAGTTATAAACAAGCCTGCACAATTTATATCACTAAAAGTCTCCTTTAATCGCCGTTCCGGTAGACACTATCTATCGCTCTCTATGAACTCTCTATCGCCACTATTGTTCGCCTGTATCGCCTATCGATCGCTTCCAAACATCAGCTGTCCACTGTAAACTAACTCGGTGTGAGTGTCTCGTCCGCTTTTATAGTCTTCTCAGCCTTTTTCTAGGGTATTCTACAGCCGTCTAGTAATCCAATTGTTTTCCCATTGATCTTTGCTGGTGTTTTCTAGATGTTTCACGAAAGCCGAGAATATTCCTTATGTAATCAGGGAAGATGTTCATTCATTATGCTCACACCAACTTAATTGGCAAGTACTCGTAACAATATCTTAACTCGGCGTTTCTTAACCACCCTCGCCTTCGCTTTTCTTTTCTTTAATATTTCTACTTTCTATGAGATCTCAGTTGATACGTCACGCACTAGTAGTAGGATACCTTATAAGGGAGGTAATTTTCAAAAGTATAAAATACCTACTAAATTATACATGCTACAGTTATGTTTTTAAGAACGAGGATAATCTAAAATCAGTTTGGTAGTTGGTTAGAAATTTTTACTACTAATGGCTTTATTTACCTCAAAAATTGAATATAATGAATTCTGTGGTAATATAACATTCTCTAGATCTATAGATTGGTTATTTATTATCAATGTTCGGCGAAACCCGCATATGAGTTTTTTTGTGAAATTGATATTTTGTGCTCAGATATACTTAAGTTTAAAGATCTACCGGTTTGTCCAATGTAAACTTCAATTATCAGTTTTTATTAATGATGTTCGACGATGTGGCTAGTAAGAAAAGAAAGGTCGTTTGGAGGTAATTTTTACGGTACATTTACATTTGTTATACAATGTGTATTCTGTTTTATTTTTAGTTTACGATGCTACCGGTTCTTCAGTAAGTGGAACTTTAAGTGGAAACGTATATCATTTTGGAGATTGGGATGAATGTCTACCCTCACTAGCACCCTTTGAGACTCAATATTGTTTAACTAAGTTATATATTGAAGGACTAAGTTTATCTTATGCACGAGATCAATACTCAATTGACTACTCACCATATGAATCTGTATTAAATAAACTTTACGTAAGTACAAAAATATGAATTTTTACACTATTTTATAATCTATTTGATTGACCTGTCGCATCAAAGACCGAATGTGTCGTTGTTTTGTTCCTTTTACTCACTCGCACTTGAAAACGTACCCTTTTTTGCAATTTGTATAATTAATTAATTAAATCGTTAAATTAATAACTTTTTGTAATCGACCAAGAGTACTAAGGCCGGCACTGATTCAACATGAATTAAAATGAAATTGTAGTTTCCATTTAAGATTTTACATCCAAATTGTCTGATGAAATAAAATTCTAACGTTGATGCTTTACAATGACCTATTAAGGGAAAATAAAAACTTTGGTTACCGTTGAACCAAAATTAAGGAAATAGAAAATTACACCACGGGATAAACTCAGCCAGGATTTTTATACACCTACTTTTTCAAACAGAAAACTCGAATTTCTCATCAAACAATACCGAATAGTGGATATATCATCAAAAACAAAAAATAATATATTGTGCGTAACTTACTGTAACGTAATTTTTAAACTCTTTTATTAATTAATTCGTTCGCAAGAACCAACAATTCAGCAACTATTTCGCTTGCAAAATTTCTCGTAATCACTTTTTCTTCGCTTCTCTCTTAACTGCTACCACTACAGTCAATTGCTGCCTATCGCTATCGCTTATACAGTTTTGAGGAACTATTCGAATATTATAGCAACTGCTTCTCGATCTTTCTGGAACGCGGCATTGGTAAATTCCACTCTATTTCAGCAACAGGCCAGAAGGAATGAGGGAATATGGCGATCCCAATCGATCTGCTGATCTGATTATTGTTCACGAACATCCTCAGATTGTTTTCTATAATCGCATTAAATCGCTCTACCACCCCATCAGATCAATAATGTAACGGAGTTGTTCTAGTTTTCCTTATTGCCATCAATTCACACACCAGTTCGAATATCTCGGATTCAAAATTTCGGCCCTAGTCAGTGTGAATCTCCATACGAGCTCTATATCGGCTGATCCAGTTATTTATTATTGCCTCCGCCATGGTGGTTGCATCCTGGTTGGAGATTGCATAGGATTCGGGCCACTTGCTGAAGTAATCCATCACAACGAGGATGTAGCCATCTTCAGTTCGTGGAAAGGGACCAGCGATATCCATGGCAATTTTTTCGAATGGTGCTCCGACTTTATTCTGGTGCATCTTTCCTCGTGTCCTGGTTCTCGGACCTTTGTTGGAAGCACATACACACCAGTCTTCCACATCCAATCTAGCGTTCACCCAGTAATACCGTTCACGTAGTTTCTCTAATGTCTTCTTCACCCCAAATTTCCACTTCCAATCCCAGCATGCAGCTCTTTTATTACTTATTTCGTCTTTGTCTTGGGCAAAACAACCTTAAGTCGCTTCTTGGTCGCGTCCGGAATTTCCCAGATTCTTTAAAGGACTCCATTCTCGAGCTTTAGGGAATCCAATTGGGCCCAATAACATTTCGTCGTAGTACTAAGGGGCTTACGTCCGCTCGAGTTGGTCGAGATGCTCCTGTCTCTTGCCAATCAGCACTATGTCTTCCCAATTCTCTTGTCTCTCTACGGTGGTATGTAGGCATGGAACTTATTCTAATCCTTCTTTTCATTCCATAGACGAACAATGCTTGCCATTCCCTGGGCATCGTCGTCTTGATAAGGCGTCGACATTACCATGGTGCTTTCCTGGCCGATGTTCAATTTGCAAATTGTATTCCTATAAACGCTGTAACCATCTGGCCACCTTTCCTTCAGGGTTTCGAACAGAAACAACTATTTAAGAGATGAGTTGGCAGTTTTCAGCAGGAATTCTCGCCCATATAGATATTTGTGGAAGTGTTCTAAAGTTTCTACGGCGGCCTATAGTTCTCAGCGGGTCACACAATAATTCTTCCCGGCCTTTGACAGTGTCTTGCTAAAATATGCGATTACTCTTCCTTTACCGTCTTGAACTTGGGAAAGAACTCCTCCAATACCCATATTGCTCGCATCGGTGTCAACTATGAATGGTTTTTCAAATTCGGGATATGTCAAAATCGGGCTTTTGGACAACTTATTCTTCAGAAGTTGGAAAGCTTCTTGACAGGTGTTCGTCCAGTCAAAAGGCACTCCATTCTCGGTAATTCTATGCAAGGGGCAAGCCACATCCGCAAATCCCTTCACGAATCTTCTATCGTACGAACATAGTCCCAACAAACTCCTCAATTCATGCTGATTCGTTGGTTGCGGCCAGTTGCGAACTGCTTCGGTCTTGTCGTGATTTGTACCTACTCCTTTACTTGATGTGACATGGCCTAGGTATTTCGCTTCAGTTCTAAACAACGCACACTATTATTAGGGATTTAATTTAAGCTTTTCCGCTGTGAATTTCTAAAATAATCTGCGCCGATTGGCAAGATGGTCTTCAAACGTTCGCCCAAACACAATGACGTCATCCAAACAGACCTAGCAGATTTCCCAATTCAGTCCTTGTAAAATGGTCTCCATCAATTTTTCATATTTAGCGGGTGCGTTGCATAGGCCGAAGAGCATTACATTGAGTTGCCAGGGACCGTTCACCGTAGTAAACGCGGTATTTTCCTTGTCTTCAGAATGTACTTCAACTTGCCAATATCCGCTCTTTAGGTCCTACGTCAAGGACCAGTAAATTTCAGTCAACAGACAATCTGACTTGTCTGCGATTCGTGACAAAGAATGTCGTTGATTCATCTTTCTTACATGCCAAATCCATGGATTTTTCAATGGTTCTATTATCCTTTTCTCGCGCATTTCCGTGATCAATGAATTGTCTTCTTTTTGTTCGGCCCATGGTACTCGTGTGGGTGGCAGTTTGGTACGTCTTGCATTTCCTGTGTTAATTCGGTGGTACGCTAAATTGCTCGTCGAGTTCATTAAGATAGACTGACCAAGAGATCTTCCTATCGAATGTTGGTGGTTCTACTCTCGACATTGTTACACTTCCTTCTTCGCTTTTGTTTGGTTTTGGGTATTCTTGAACTTTCAGATTGGCCTTCGTTTCGTTTCATTCTTTTTTAATTTCTAGAAAAACTTTAGAATCGCGGCTCCTCTTAAAAATACAGTTAGAACTTTTTTTGGCATTAATGGCTTTATTTTAGTTTAAAACTCAATAAAAAGAGGGGGGAAACCGATATTTTTAATTGTTTATTAATAAAAATTGCAAAAAACTACCAAGAAACGTGACTTAAAACTTACGTGATTTTAGTAAAAATTTGTGTGCATTGTGAAACTTTATGGTTACGAAGTTAAAAAGGTGTTCGGAAAGTGTAAATCGGTGAAGAAATAAGTAAAAAATTGGAATTTTTGATTTTCAACTAATTTGGAGGTTAGGTTAGGTTACTCACTGCACGAGATGATCCGAAAGTGGCTGAGGCGCAGCGATGACCCTTGCTAAATATAATTATATAGGGTGTCCCACGAAAAATTAATGTTAAGTAAAATTTTTTTTGCTTAGGTTATAGTATGAAGTGGTCCCTATGAATAAAATGTTTAAAGTGCTATGCACCATCTAAACGTGCTATGCACAACCAAGGGGGTTTTGCTTAGGTTGGGTAATGGTATGAAGTGATCGCTAATATTAAACTGTTTAAAGTGCTATGCACCAGCGAAAAGTGCTATGCACCACCAAGAGGGTTTTGCTGATGTTATGGTTGGAAGTGGGCGCTATTATTAAGATATTTGAAGTGCTATGCACCACTAAGAGGGTTTTGCTTAGGTCAGCTTATGGTATAAAATAGTCGCTATGACTAACATGTTTAAAGTGCTATGCACCACCGAAAAGTGCTACGCACCACCAAGGGGGTTTCGCTTAGGTTAGGTTATGGTATGAGGTGGTCGCTATGATTAAAATGTTTAAAGTGCTATGCACCACCGAAAACGGCTATGCACCACCAAGAGGGTTTTGCTTAGTTTAGGTTATGGTATGAAGTGGTAGCTATGGTTAAAATGTTTAAAGTGCTATACACCATCGAAAAGTGCTATGCACCACCAAGGAGGGGTTTTGCTTAGGTTAGATTATAGTACGAAGTGGTTGCAATGATTAAAATATTTAAAGTGCTATGCACCACTGAAAAGTGCTATGCATAGCAACCTGAGAAAATCCCTTTTGGTGGTGCACAGCAAATTTTCGATGGTGCATAGCACTTTAAACATTTTAATCATAGCGACCACTTCATACCATAACCCAACCTAAGCAAAACCCTCTAGGTGGTGCATAGCACTTTTCGGTGGTACATAGCACTTCAAACATTCCAACCATACCGACCACTTCATACCATAACCTAAGCAAAACTGTCGTGGTGGTGCATGCACCTTAATAGCTCGATATAGGAAATAAACCGAAATTTTACTAAACATTAATTATTCGTGGGACACGCTATATATATTTTGCAACGGTCATCGCTGCGGCTCGGCCACTTTCAGATCGTCTCGGGTCTTGATTCCATTAACAAGTGACGAACCGAAGCGTGCAGTGAGTAGCTAACCTCCAAATTTGTTTATGTCGAAAATCCAAAAAATCCAACTGTTTTCGTGTTTATTCACAGATTTACACCTTCCGAACATTTTTTTAACTTCGAAACCATCAAGTTTCACAATGCACACACAACTTTTACACAAGACGTCTAATTTTTACCAAAATCACGTAAGTTTTAAATCACCTTTTTTGGTAGTTTTTTGCAATTTTTATTAATAAACCATTAAAAATGTCACTTTCCCCCCTCCTTTTATTGTATTTTTGGACTAAAATAAAGCCATTTATTGTGCATAGCACTTTTTGGTGGTGCATAGCACTTTAAACATTCTAATCCTAGCGACCACTTCATACCGTAACCTAAGTAAAACCCTCTTGGTGGTGCATAGCACTTTAAACATTTTAATCATAGCGACCACTTCATACCGCAATCTAAGCAAAACCCTCTTGGTGGTGCATAGCACTTTTCGGTGTGTTCAAAATACCCTAAAAGTATCAAGTTGTATTTTTTAAATGAAACCCCTTGTATATTATTGCATTTTTGGATTCTTCAATCAAAATAAGTGTTTGTTTTGATAAGGTACCTAAACCTTTATGTTTTTTAATTACTTATATGAATTTTATCAAACGGTGTGCCCTTATGATTTAAGTTCCGCCGAAATATTCAATAAACCTATTACACACATGCGGCGGAGTAATCATGACTTTTAGTTTATTTCCGCCGGACGGCGGAACATTGTTTTTAAACATGCTTATTCCACCGGACACGACAGGCAGAGCTATTTTTGTTATAAAAAAGGATTACAGTTTGTGATGTGTCCGGCCGCCGGAAGTGGAAACTGAATAAAAAATTTTAAATAACAGTGGATTTTAATTGAAATTATTGGTACCACAATTAATTTGAATATTAAAATTTAAGGACTTTTTTCCAATTCTTTCAATTTAAAATTTCGATAAGATAAGCTAATAAACAATAACTTTGCATTATTAGTAACCATATTTTTAGAACTCAACACGTAAATCTAAAATTATTATAAAATTTTAAAGAACTCTTAATTTTCAAAGTACCTACATAAAAACATGAACATATTATTTAGAACTTACTAATTTTTGTACTAAACACTTGAACATTTAAAAGATCAATAAAATCAAAAATAAAAGTTAAACAATGCACAATATACATAGCATTATTATTTTTTTTTTTTTTTAATAAAATATTGATACGAATAATGGAAATATTTGAATATTTGCTTTGTTTATATTATTAATTTTTCTATATAAAAATATTAACATACCCATTTAGTAGTTAGTTTAAGTAGTTTTTATTCCTGTTTGGATACATTTTTTTCCTTAACAAGAATTCTTACAACATTTTAATTAACATTATATTATATAAAAAACAACGAGAACGTGTATTTACATTTTTACAACTAAATAAATGGAAATTTTACTATTATTTCATAATTTGTTCATACCTATAACAATTGTATTGCATTCCTTTGGTGCTAGCAGTCTTTGAAACAACGTATCACTAGCCTGGGTCTCCGTTTTTCAGCGTTTTCAGTTTAAAGATATGGATTCTTTGACCTGTGTTTTATATCCTTCTCCTTCTGTCTCTCGATCGTTCAAGTAGTCTTCTGTCCCTTCCTTAGTTTTCAGACGTTTGTAGCGGGTGCAGTATTCCGATTTCATGATTTTCAGGAATTCAAGTTCTTGTTCCTTTTTGGCCAACCTGTCAACGCCTTCATCCAGTTTGCTCTGAATCGTTTCAACTTCTTCTCCTTTCCAAATCATCTCGACGACAACTTCGCAACCCGCCTCTTTCAGTAACTCAGAGATCTCTACGCCCCATTTTGATGCTCTGCCGTTAAGAATATTTCTGCATTCCTCTCTTATTGCTATCCTTGGCCATCTGTGTTGGCCCATTTCCAGTATGTCTTTAACGTACCTCAGCGCTCTTTCTTTGCAAGCGTACCTGAAGCTCCTGGTCCCCGCTTCCTGGTGCCATATGTAGTCAGGTGTATTAACAGCTAACCCGAGCGCTGCCTTACAACAACTGTTGTAAAGTCGTTCCAATTCGCCTCTTGCCCTCCAGCCCCAAGTTTCTACTCCATAGAGCATTATGGACTTGACGAGTGTATTGTATAAATAAAGTTTGTCCCATAAACGCGACCGTCTAGATCTTCTAATCAGCTCACCTGTTACTACTATTGCTTTTCTGATTTTACCTGTCATGTTTCTTACGTGTTTGTTGAAATTGTTTCTTACAGAAAACCAAATTCCGAGGTATTTAAACTCATTGACAAGCTCGATTTTTTCATTTTTATAATACCATAGTTTATCCTCCGTTTTAATTTTACCTGATTTTTGGCAAATCATGACTTTTGTCTTCTTAACGCTCACTGTGAGGTCGTTTTTATCAGCGTATTTCTCTAGCGTCTGTAGCATGTTCCTGAGGTCAGCTGCTGATTCCGCCAGAATCGCAATATCGTCAGCATACTTAGTTGCATATATTTTTTGGTTACCTAACACAGTACCACCTTCTTGTTTCCTATCCCAGATGTCATCAATATCGTCGATAAATGTGTTGAATAGGACTGGACTGAGGGGGCAGCCCTGTCGTACCCCTGTAGAGGTGCAAAAGCTGTCAGAAATGCCGTTGCTTGTGAGCACCCGGTTGCTCGTTACTCTGTAAATGCCCTCAATCATCCTTAGCATCTTTCCTGTGACACCTATGTCTTCAAGCTTTTTCAGAAGTTTCTGTCGGTTAATGGTAAATGCAGATTTAAAGTCTACAAAACAGATGTAGAGTTTACCTCTCTTCTCTCTAAGCGCGTTGTTAATCAGTGCGTTGAGTACGAAGACGTGGTCCCGGGTACGTCTTCTGCGGCGAAAACCTGCCTGACTCTATTTTAATAGTCCACAGGCCTCTAGAAAATTATTTAGCCTGTCAGCCATTATAGTAGTTAACAGTTTATATCCTACGTTCAGCAGAGAGATCCCCCTGTAGTTTTGTGCCTTTTCCTGTTCGCCGGACTTGAAGATGGGCCATATTACTGCTTCACACCAGGACGTCGGAATTTTCCCAGTATTCCAGATATTGTTAATCAATTTCCAGAGTCCTTCTTTGCATGATACAGGTAGTGCTTTCAGATATTCCGCGATTATCCCGTCGCTGCCTGCCGCCTTCTTATTCTTCAAATTCATGATTGCTCTTTTCATTTCTTCTTGGCTTATTCTTTCATTTAGTCGCACGATTTGTAGCTCGCATGCTGCGTCTTCAGCGCTCAAGTCAATCTCTGCCTGCGTTGACATAACACTTAACTCCGCTGAGTAGTTACTCTGTTCGTTATCATTGCGCCGCGCCGAATCTTGTGACTGCGTTTCCGTATCTAAGGTCACACCCAACAGTGTTTTGAAGTACTCGCTCCACTGCGCTATCGAAATTTCTTCACTTGGGGACGTCCTTACCTTGTTGCGAAGGTTGTTCATTGCCTCCCACCATTGAGAGGGATTTTTGCAACCATCCAAGGCTGAACACTTCTCATCGTACCACCGTTTTGCCTGATCTTTACAAGTCTTTATATTTTTGCTTCTCTGTTTTCAGGTTTTCTTTAAGTTCTGTTCTTTAGATATCTTTTTAAGCTTCTTTTTACAGATTTTTTAAGTTCGTGGCAATCCGCGTTGTACCATCTTTGCTTGTTCGTCCATTTCTTTTTCTTTTTCTTTCTCTCTGCGAACAGTTCACATTCTTCCGCTGTTTCTTTTACAATCATGGCCAGATCTTCCCAGTTCGGTTCGTTCTCCTCCAAAACTTTTTGCTCCCACTTTTCTTCAGCTATTTTTCTAAAGTCTTCTAGTACTTCTAACTTCCATGTGGGTTTTTTGGCTGCTGTATCGACTTGGGTCGGTATATTATGGTGCTCCGAAAGCCCTTCTATGTTGGTTGTGACCTGTGGCGTCATCACCAAAGTGGTTAGCACTGGTAGATGGTCCGATTCCACTTTCTCTAGCACTTCGAGGCTTTTCACTCTACATATATCCGGTTCACCTGCCTGGATTATCAAGTCCAAGACTGAGCTTTCGTTTGCTGACATACCACCTGTAAATGTTATGGCCCCTTCCATATCACCTGGCGTTCTTCCATTGAGGACCGTTGCTCCGATTGCTTCACATAACCTAATCAATTTTCTCCCTTCCTCGTTTAGGAGTTTGTCCTGTGAATTTCTGATTGTTATTGCTTGGCCTCCAATATCCACGTCATCTTCATCTTTAAATGTCACTTGTTCTGTTCCGAGACGGGCATTCAGATCTCCCATAATTATTATGTTTTTGTGGTTAATCACTTCTTCGTCAAACTTATCTTTGATTGGCTGTGAGAGCGTGGCTAGCCCTACGTTGTTATACGTCGTTATAACGCAACACTCACTGTAGGATTGTTTACCCTTAATGCACAGACCATATTCCCAGGGCTCGATTTGCCAATAGTTGATTAACTTATTTCGGATCCCAATCAGTTGTCCCCCACAGGCTCTTCCTCGTGTGGTACCTTGTTTCTTTCTCGCTGGCGAGGTGTACCATTTATACTTTGCGGATAAGCCAGGAAGTAAAGCCGCTTCCCCTTTTTTTTGGAGCCATGTTTCTTGTAGTAAAAGGATATCGAATTTTTCGAGAAAACTCATCGTGTTGATTACATTTGTCATACCTGACACATTCCATAGTAGAACTTTACATGTGGTCGAACCGCTACAATTTGACTCCATTACCATTTTAACTTCCTTAGTGTCGACGACCTCCGTCGCGACTACCGTGTTCGTTTCTACGAAAGGGCTTGTTTCTTTGTGCACTAATGAAAATGGCTTCTCTTTCATCCCATCTGTAAACCTCACCGTTTACTGTGATTTTCATGTATGATGCCCATGCTTCATTCCCTGCTTCTTTTTCTTTCTGTGTTGGATGGAAAATCCATTGCTTCACTTGTGCCTGTCTGTAGGTGAGATCGTCATCGATCCATAGGCTGGTACCCTTGAGTCGATTTTTCTGGTTCATTAACTTCTTTTTGGATTCAACAGAGTCCAGCGTAGCCACTATCGTCCTGTTAATTTCTTGTATTTTGAGGATTCCGACTTCGGCACCTGTTTTTTGTTTTAGGAGCCTGATAACTTCGCTGTGTTCTCTCAGTTCTGGGTATAGTTTACCACGCAGCACTATGTTGCATCTCCTTTCTTTTCTTTTAATCATTTCCTCATCGAAACGTACCGTATCCAGAGGCTCCGGTTTTTTAGCGCAACGTCTGATGTGAAAGGTACCGACCCTGATAAAGCTGTCCTGTCTCTTGTGCTGACTGTGTGTATATTCACCGCCGTGTTTAGGCGTGTTCTTGACATTGTTTTTTTGAGATAATTGACTATCTCGATCCATGTGTATATTGTCATCTGTGACAACTTCTTCATTGTCCTGCCTATGGCGGTCTCTCTTACGTACTAAGGGTGTGCTACTTCTAATTTGTGACTTATTTCCTCTTGTCGCGTTTTCCGCACTCTGTTTACTATTTCTGTGTCTTTTACCCGTCGTTTGTGGTTGCGCTTTCTTTTTCTCAGTATGGTTGTTCCTATTATGGTTATGAGGACGCGATTTTTTTGCCTTCTTTTCATTGGAATCCATACTCGTAAAGGATGCCTCGGAGATTTTAACCATAGAGTAATCGAGAGTAATGTTGTTATCCTTATAATTGTCAATGTTTACTCGTGCTAACCTGTTGCTTTTTGGCAATTTGGTATGTCTGGTTTCCTGTGGTTGGACTGCGTTTCCAATTTTATCTTTTATTTGATCAAAACAGCGTTGTATAGTCTCAGCCATCATTCTTGATAGGTCCGCAAACAAATTCTTATTATATATGACCAGCTCTTTAAAGTTCGTCTGCAACTGCCGCTCAAAATTTTCAAATTGTCGTTTAAGTTGTAGATCATGACGCATGCAATTCATATTGTTAGCTAGCTTATTTACTGTTACATCTGCACTTACTTGTACCTTATTAGCTCCAACAAATGGCGCTTTATTACCTTGTTGTGGTTGCTGTTGTTGCAGCACCTGTGTAGCGGTGTCTGTAGGTACATCTTCCAAGTTTCCATGCACGTTTTTCATACCATCTGTTTTGTTTTTTATCGGTGTTCTGGTTATTTCTTTCCTACTTTGACAACCATCCTGACGCTTTTTATCGACATTATTCAACTCCTTATTCACTACATTAACAAATTCATCCTGTATTGCATTTAATTCGTTGTTGGGACAGGAAGTATTACATTGTGTTTCATTTGTGTTAAATTTTTGGAAGAATGTTTCAATTTTTCTTGAGTATACTTTCTTATTCTTCGAAACCTTTTTTTTCGGTCTGCCCCTTTTTTTGGGCGATCGTAATGTTTCTGCCACCGAATTCCTATTTTCATTCTCGGTATCGGCATCTTGCTCTCTTTCTGTGTCACAAAGAATGCCGTTACTAACAATTTCGTTGATGCACGTCAGCTGTTTGGTCTGCCGACGTAGAGGTTAGTTTTACATTTCCAACTTTATCGACCATCGGCTCAACGTCATGTAGTGCCTTATCCATTTCATCGAGGGCGCTAGTGGACAGTGGGGTTCTTGTATCGACCCGCGGCTCCTCCAACGGTCTGCCATTTTTTTTGCCAGAGCCGGCAACGTTCATGTTTATGTGATCGCGGAGCACAATGTTACTAACCTTCTAATCGACGCAAATATTAGTTAAACTTAATGGCTAATACCTATTTAGCCTGCTATGCAGAGTTCTGAGTTGTACAGGTTCAATAAACCGTTGAAATTACACTTTAAATACGGAAAGCGTCAGAACGCGTGTTAACACTTAGCCCTCTATCGGCGCTTCTACCCATTTAGTATTACTTTAGTACTGCACATTGATTTTACATTTGAAATTGAATTTAAATTAAAAAAAATAATAAAACCTAAATACAATATACCTAAACAATACACAAAAAACAGCACTAATGATTTATATAGGTATGTCTATAGAAGTTTTCCTTTCAAAAATTACTTTTGCTCCTTTCGATAAATATTAATAATTTATGGTAGGTAAAATCTGTCGAAAATGTTAGATAATATTCTGCAATTCTGAACTACAGGAATGTGAATACTAAGTAACAGTACGTACTGTTTATTTTAATGAAAATGTACATATCAAAACAACAGATCATTATACATACAAAGTAGGTCCCTTGCTATATAAAAAGTGTTACCTACAAATATTTTATATATATATTATTGGAGTTCATAATCAAAAACGAACTCGTTCTGTTAATTAAATAGAACAATATTTATGTTCACTTTTTATTATGAAGCGTGATACGTCTAGCTTAGGCGTTATCTCAAATATAACGAACGTGACAAAATCTCGATAGTCACATAAACATAATAGATTTAGTCATGTAGTGTAAGAAAAGAAAATAAACTAAATGTATAAAATAGTTAGTCGCAACTGAACAACCACAGAATTAAGACGTTTAAAATAGAAAATAAAAATTACTCCAGCTCCATTAATGTGTTTCATTTATCACCTGAATATTAGCGTAATCTGCCAATGCCAATATATATCGTGTCATAAAATCAGTTCGTTCATTTTAGAGTGACTTACAGAACTCAGATCTATTTTTTTCTTTTTTTTTGCCGGTAAACCCATCGCTGCGTTATTGCGGCCTTTGGGTCTTCCCCACTTCTTTATTGCACCAGGTAAAGTAAGATTACTTACATTCAGCACATCAGTATTCTCAGTTAGTACACTTAAGTTATTCATCTCCTCCATTGTCAGGTTATCACTGTCTAGTGTACTAGGGGAACAGTTGCTACCTTCCGTCATTGGTATGGTTTTAAAAATTTTTATTTAACAGTTTGATACCTTCTCCAAGTTATCCATACTGTCTATGACAGATATATATTATAATCTAAAATAATATCTTTGTTTATTAAAATATTTTGATCATCCACTACAAATTGATCTTCCAGAATCATCTCAGAAGAAGGATTTGACATAGGCCCATTTGATAATCTATTAATTAATGTAGCATCATCTACATTTGTCTCGTTTTCCATTGTAATAATGTCATTACTTATATCCTGTTCGACTATTAACACATCTCTGTCATTTTCCCAGGCTCTCTTCAGTTAGATTAATTGTCTGAGTTTCATATGATACCTCGAATTACCTTCTTCAGATATTAAGGATACTTAAAATTTTAACAACATCCACGCTTTATTATATTTCTGATGTTGATTTAGAATGTAAAATGTGGAGAAATAGGTATCCCAATACGAGACGATTTCCTGTATACTCTGAGTTTTGCGGATGACCAGGTCGTTATCGCTCAAGACGAAGATCTAAGCTACATGGTGAGAAAATTGAAGGAAGAGTACACCAAGGCAGGTTTAGATATTAATTTTGACAAAACAGAATATTTAACCACCGAAAATAGAAACATAGAACAACTAGAAATAGATGAAGATGTTACAATAAAAGCTACAGACAAATTTAAATACTTAGGAAGCGTAATATCAAAAACAGCAAAATCAGATGAGGAAATTAAAACAAGACTTAGCCTAGCTAGATCATGCATTAGACGATTAAATTCGATATTTTGGGATAGACACATAACGAAAAACAACAAGGTGAAAATATATAAAAATTGATTGAAAGTATAGTAACATATAGAGCAGAAACATGGTCAATAAACAAACAAATAAATCCAAAATAAATGCAATGGAAATGGAATATTGGAGAAGATGTTGTAGGATCGTAAAAAGGGATAGAATTAAAAAGGAATACAAGGAATAGAATGGCCACAAAGAAAGACACAATATTGACTACAGAAGAAAAAGGACTAAAATGGCCTGACATGTAAGACGAAGTAGTAAGACAAGATGGATAAAAATTATCACGGAATGAAGTCCAATCGGGAAAAGAAAACGAAGAAGACCTAGAAAATCCTGGAGAGATGACGTAGATGAGACAATGGAAAAAAGAGAGCTAAAGGATGGAGATTGGGAAGATGCGGAAGGATGGAACCTTAGGCTGAGAGAGGGAAGGCAGCGCCAACTGTAGGAACTCCCTTCTATATATATTTAGTGTTACATGATTTTTTACCATATGACTATTACTGACTGATGGTTGAGCTTGTATACCATCCTCCGTGCTGTATGAATTATTGTTATCTGTAGCAAATAATCGCTGATTCGAGCAATAATGTTCTTGTTTAACGAACATGGCATAAACTTTCTTCATACATATCTATCTTAAGCTCTTCTCGCTTTTTAAAGATACGGCGACAAGGTAAAAGCATACCCAGAAGTATGGGACTCACATTTGCAAGAGTCAGCTGTAGTTTCCTGTCTTAAATCTGCAGTATTATTTCTGTTTAGATATTCCGATTTTACAAATTCAAAAGCATATTTTGTCAAAAACATAAAGTATTTATCAAGGGTACTCTCCTTTTCGTAAAAACATACAGGCACCTTATAGGCTAAGTTAGCGGCTTTGTGGTCTTATTCATCATTCATAACTAAGATCTACTTGAAGAAATCATCGATGAAATTAGCTAAAATAGTATAACGTTCTACTTATGACTTTATTTTGGCATTAATAGAGTTCAGTCTATTATTTGTGGTATTTAAAAAATTTGACTGGTGAAACATTGGTCCAAGAGTCCATTCATCCTTAATATTATGCCAATTATTGTTGAAATATTCAATAATTGCAAGTAGACAGTTTTTTAAAAGATCTTCATATAAAACACTTACGTAGTTGTATACCGAGAATATACCATTTTCTGTAAAATATGTAAAGCCGTTTACCTTTGAACTAGCGTTATGCCTAATTTTTTGGTGAATATTTCTCGGTTGAAGCTCCTCATAACATGGAAAATGCATATCAAAACATTTGCATTAGGAAATATTATATGTACTAAAAAAGTATAAGAAAGATATAAATTGAAATAAAACACAATATTTTGAATAATTTCACTGAGAGACAATACATGTTAGTGAAATTATTCAAAATATTGTGTTTTATTTCAATTTGTACTACGATTCACCAAGTGATAACGGCAAATATTTTAAAAAGTTATAAATTTACTATAAGGTACAACATATCACGTCTTCAACAACTTATCTAGTGTTCCTTTTCCCACTTTCCGATGGAATAAATACTATACCACCTTTAATACATACAAACTTAAGTTAGTAGTACTTTAATTTTCGCTGCTAATATAGTCTTTACTTCCCTTTTATAAAATAAGACGCATTTCTTATTACAGTAAGTATCTAGTGTTTTCATAAATTCTTCATACGAATCGAAAACTGGAATAATTTTGAATTATTACTTAAAATAGGAAGTATCTATATAGATCGAAAGAGGATAAAAAAAGGCATCGATTGAAGAAATAAAAAATAGGTGCCATTTGAAAAAATGAGGTAATTCGTGTTTGAAGTTTTTAAACTTTAGAATTTTATTTTGAACGCCCTGTATAAATGATTTTATTCAAGGCGTTAGCACTAATATTCAGCTATTACTAGTAAAAATTTCAACACTCTAGGTCGTATTTTGTGGAAGTTATGATTTTTTATAATTTGGGTTGCGGTAGCGATTTTTTTTCTATAAATTAAATTAACTCAGAAACCAATCGTCATAGGTGTACCAGTTGGTTAACAAACTTACCCTAGAATTACACGTTTTATTCGAATTCAGCATAAAAAATATACCATTCCATTTAAAATAACAAAGTTGGTATCGACTTCCGGTATAACCGGATGTAAATCGAACTTGAAAATATTTTTAAAAGAAGCGGCATTAACAATAACCAAATGAGCCCAAGTTTCAGAATTGAATTCCTTCTACTAATTCATATACTTCTAATAGCCCATCAACTTGAAAAACCCTGTATGCTTCTCCGATATGTACACCATATTATAAGATTTATTCTGACAGAATTGAGTGTGCAACATCGATTTTTTAGTGTTGTCATTTAGGTTGGGTTAAAGGATGAGGTATGATGACCATGAGTATTTGGAAATAGCCATGGACACGGGAATTAATACTTTGAAGGCAGCTAGATCTTATAATGATATATGTCAATTGTACAAAATTATTTATGAATGTTCAGATTCAAAGTATTTGCTCTCAAGAATCCAGCTGAACTCACAGACCAAGATATTCAGACATAATCGTCCTTTTATCTTGCCATATGATGGCAAAATCAATTTTTCTGAAAAATCTTTTATTTATAGTGTGCAATGTTGTAAATCATTCGATTGAGATGACTAGTTTATTAGTAAATGATTTTAGCTCCTTCAGTGTTGAATTGAGAAAGATATTATATGAATTCGAATAATATTTATACTTATTTTTGACAGTTATTTTATTCATTATTATATTACTCTGTTACCACCTAAATAAGTAATTGTATAATTATGTATTTGGGCTTCCAGCCTGTTGATTGTTTAAAATAAAAAAAATTTAATAAATAAAATCTAGCTTTGTCAAGAACTTTATGGAAATTATTTCGATAACCGAACTTAATTTTGTATATGGGTTTAGGATAGTGTCAGAAAATGAAAATTTTTTCGATAGTGTTATTTACTGATGAATGTACTTTTCATAACAACAGTCTCGTGAATAGATGTACCTAACTTTCGCTACTGTTCTATTTCGAATCCGCTTTTAAATGCAGAGTAATGAGAAATCAGAATAGGTGGTCCGTTAATGTATGGGGTGGAATACTAGGCCCGTATTTGGTTTGGTCGGTATTTTTTTGAAAGATCATTAAATAGTTTGATGTTTCTGGACTTTCTTTTACACCAACTTCTAATATTATTGGAAGAAGTCCGTTTTAATCAACTTCAACTGGATGGAGCTACGCCTCATTATCACCATGAGGCTCGGAAATTTTTATAATGCCAACTTTCAAAATAGGTGGATTGGAAGAAGGGGATTTAAAAATTGGCCCCTAAATCCCCGGACTTACAATACACCAATATGTTTTTGTAGGGATACATAAAAGGAACTGTCTATAATACGCCTTCGACAACTGCACAAAAAATGAAATGCGCATAAGAGACGCTTTTGCGCAAATGTTATCCAATGTTAGCAGTGGTTTCAAAAAAAGAATTTCCAAGTGTCTGAAAAACAATGGTCGACATTTCGAACACCTGTTTATAAATATTTTATTTGTTTTATGTTATACTTAATTAGTTAATATATGATTTAGAACATTAATTAAAAAACATCAAATGGCGCAAAAAAACAATTATTTAGCGTTTCCTGTAAAAACGCGAAGACTGAGCTTATGAACACCCTAATACCAATTAAAATTAAAAATTACATCTCCTGGTATGTTAATTTTTTATTTTATTTTTTATTATATTTGGGATATAAAAATATGAACTATTGTTACACTTCTTTATAAACGCTTACATAACTTATATACCTCTTAAGTAGTTGAAACATGAAAATTAGGCTATATTGTGATAAAATTCAAATTATTTTAAAAAACCTTTAAGTTTAGATATTATAAACCTTATCAAAACAAACACTTATTTTGATCGAAGAATCCAAAAGTGCAATAATATGAAAATCATTTTAAAAGGTAACCATAATAGACCCCTAAATAACCCAAAAGTTGAAGCTTTTGAAATTGTCATATTTTGGCCATAATATTCCGATGCCGTATAGCGTCAATAACCTTGTATAGTATTTTTTCTAACACATTCAGTTAAAGATTTTGTTCGAGTGGAAATGTAGTTACATTGGATTCTTTTTCAAGAGCTCAAAAGCTCTCGTACAAGTAATGACCCAATAATAATAAATTATTGTTCTTTTAATATATGAGATCGAGTCTACTGTTACTTGGTTGAAATTCATGTTATAAATTAATAAACAATACACTGATGAATATTTCAACTATTTATTATAATAACTTGAGGATCGTTTCGCCAAACTTTGGCTTCTTCGGAAGTTTGTAGTCAACTTAAAACTAATAACAATAATTGGCCTTATATTCTAGTTGAGGGGGTGGTCTCAGGGAACAAGTTTAACAGTGGGGAGTTATTTAAATCTATCTGTTCATTATTAATCTATTGGTTTTTTTTAATTTATTAATTTCTTGTGTAAGATAAAAAATATATCTAAATAATTATTCGAATGTAATAAAATAATGATGATGATAAAGATGACGATGATAACGATGATAAAATAATAACGAATATATATATATATATATATATATATATATCGATCTATGTATAGATGTATTGATATGATGATTTATAACTATATTAACACTTATTATATCTTATTTGAAGAATTGTCACAACACTAATTATTAATTATACACTAATAAGAGTCAGGTCTCTCAACGTCTCGAAATAATCCGTCAGGACTTACCACCACGGCCAACGGTAATTGCACGCTGCGTTGCTGTTTTTGTGATATGGCAGAGCTAGATAAAAGAAAAACAATCATAAGTGT
This sequence comes from Agrilus mali, assembly GCA_029378335.1. Lineage (NCBI taxonomy): Eukaryota > Metazoa > Arthropoda > Insecta > Coleoptera > Buprestidae > Agrilus > Agrilus mali. Next base: position 17,545,429 of record CM055655.1, on the reverse strand, counting down.
CTAGTCCTCCAAAGGACAACCCCTTACAGGAAATTAATAAATCAAATCGATCTGTCTGATTATTCAATTATCAAATCATTTACATGTGGCCTCAAAACGACTGTCCATACCTTCACATACAGGTATCAATTTAATCTAAAACAATTACAATGCCTTCAACCCAAAGCAAGCACGTTGGGGTCTGCTTGACCTCCGCGTAACCCAGCAAACTAGTATGCGGCGCGGTCCAGGTGTGCAGGTCTCACTACCTCACACCAGCGAAACAATCAAATTAACAAATACCGGACTCTCCAAGGTCAAACTCACTGTTGACCTCAGTCCACCAAGTCTAGCAGCCACTACCCCTAACCACACGGACAGTCGATCCAGAAAACCCACCCTAGTTGTCGCACACGTGGCTTTATATTTAATTAAAGAATCTCATGGACCTATCTTATCCAGATTATTATCATTCAATATTTTGACCAAAGCTAATGGTAGTAATTTACTGTCTTTTACTCAAAGTACATGCCAGAAACCAATAGTGAATTCTAACATAAACATTAATAACAAAAACGGTAACTGCTTCACCTCCGCCCACCTCTTACTAGTACAGGTGCAACGGCCCATTCCATGCGAGGTTAGCTCAACGCGATGAGCTCTCGTTTCACACACACGCAACTGGGGGTAAAAAAGTTGGACTCTCCCCGAGGTCAACACCTACGCTGCTGACCTAAGTCCCCGTGTCAGGGTCCACACTGACACGCCAAGCGGAGCAGTACCCACAACACTAATTACATAAGACAGTAAAATTGACCACCATCCTATTACTAGCACACGTGGCTCTAATTTGCTTAAGCATTTTCCCTCAATCATCTGATACTATATCATTTAGCATTAAATCAACTTAAATAATTTATAAATACTTAATTAAGCCTGGCCTAAGCTATATATCCTAATAAAGAACCAAGACACTTAGTGAGTAGGGACTCACCTGTAAAAACAGTAATTTAATCCAAATTATTGTGATATCACAAAACAACAATTCACAAACACAGTGTTAAGTTTACGATTCAAAAACACGTCTCGATCGGGATTCTATCGAACGGGAACTAGTTCGAATATTCCTCAAATATTATCGAACTCCCACGGTTCGATTCATATACACATCTGTTTAAACATCAATCCAACCCATTGAAACAAGTGGTCCTGTTCGAGGGATTATAAGATATCGCTGGACCCACATATGCGTGAGAATCTTGCTTTCGTGAGAATTTTACATTCTAATAGGATTTTTACTTTTTCCATCAAAAATATATATTTCAAAATAAACTTACTCTTACATTCGGCCATCCTGCAATAGACTCGTCCCGAGGCTCGCGTGATCTTAATCACTCGCCTCACCACCGTCGTCTTCGGACATAGGTACCCCATCAGACCAGCTGGCATCGTCTGTATCGTCCGAACACACCGCCCCGGACTCTGCCAGGGTTTCATACGAATCCGCCCGCAGACAACGTTCTCGTATGCATTGTTCTTTCGGGTACGTTTGGAGCCCCGGCATATCAACTCACGATATATACCTATCATTACCTAAAAATTTTCTTAACTACCATCGGTCCACTATAAGGTACTGTTAGTTTCTTTGAACCCGGGGTTCACATCTTTGTTTTAAAAATTACAAACTCATCACCTATTTTATAATTTCGCGGTTTCTTACGTCTACGATCAAAGTATCTCTTATTTTTAACGGTCTCACTTTCAAGTCTTATCACCTACTTCGGCCCCTTACTTTTATCAATGTCCTCAACCATTTTTGACAACTGGCTCACTTCATCAATTAGGTGAGCATCTTCACCACTTCTTGGTCGAATCCATGTAATAGTTCGCTTGAACTGTGCCCGGTAGACTTATTGACAACGTTTGTTTATTGAAAACTGTATGCTCCCCAAATAATTGTCCCAGTTCTCTTCTTCGGGACAAGATGTTAACAAGGCTGTCTTTAGGGTTCTATTAAATCTTTCTACCTGTCCCGTTTGCCCTCGGAGTCGCTACGGCATTCAAAACATGTTTAATGAGTGATTTCTTGCAAAACTGTTAAAAATTTGCGGGACGTTAAAAGCACTTCCTGAAGTAATCTAAAATCTAAACACTTTTTCTAAACTATCTAACTCTTCTTTAAACGTTTTACTGTACACTAAAATATCATCTAAATATATGGCAGCGATATCGCGAACTGGTTTTAACACTTTGTTCATTAGTCTCTGAAAAGCACTGGGGGACGTTGGTTAAACCAAAAGGGGAGTCCTGTTGTACTCATACTGGGAATCAGGTGTTACAAAGGCGGTATATCTCTTTGAGTCCTTCTCAATGGGCAATTGATGATAACCGGATCTCAAATCAAGACTTGTGTAATAAACACTACCCTGTAACTTATCCAACTGATCGTCAATGCGTGGGAGTGGATAACGATCTTTCATTGTGCATTGATTAAGTCGCCGATAATCCACGCACATTCTTTGTTCGCCGTTCTTCTTTCGGCACCAATAGAATTGGCGAAGAGTAAGGTGAGTTGGAATCTCTGATAATGTTATTTTTCAACAATTCCTCTATTATTTCATTTACGACTTTCTTTTCGGCGGGTGGCATTTTATATGGACGATAAGCGAAGGGTACTTCATGTTCCAAGGTAATTTTTATTTCGGAGGATTTTGCGCAGCCAAGTTCGTCCATGTTCTTTGCGAAGCAATCTCTAAATCTGTTAATTAATTCGAATAAGTCTGATTTCTCAGATTCATTAATAGGTCCTATAGTTACAATCGTCGGGTTGTAGTGATTTCATATTGGAAGTGTTCATACGAAGGACGGTTTTCGGAGTTTCCTTGTTCTTTCTCCTCGCAAAGCCAGCCTCGAGCTAATGGGAACTTTTCTTTTTAAAATTATATCAGTATCAGATAAATTAATTATGGGGATTGCAGCGTGCTCATTCTTCTCAATCTTTAGAATAGTGTGAGGGGATGCAATACTCTTGGCCTTCTGCCGAACGTATTACTTGCTTCTATGTACACATCACCTGTAAAATCATCCTTCACTCTGAAGGTACATTTCCCCAGAAGCCAGGAGGAATGACTGTCTTTTCCTTCGGCCACAATACAATTTTCTTGTTGGTGTTGTCTGTACAGTCGGGACCAGGTAACTTTGCGAAAAGCTGTAGGGTATGATTATCTTTAAATATGGCAACATTAGGTTGTTCTGAAACGGGGTGACCAATTAGCAATGGAAAGTTCTGCACATTATTCTCTACAATAATCGCTGACGTGGGGATGGTTACTTTATCAATTGACAAATCGAATATTGCTATTCCCTTCTGAACTAACAACACCACCTCCATATCCTCGAATAGTACTCGATTTTGTTGTATCGGTTTTTTAAAGAGAGTCTGTTAACCTCATTAATGGATATTATATTGCAGGGTACTTCCCAAATCTATATATGCACGGGACGGGGTGCCATTTATGAGGACGGACTTGTAATATTTTCGGTTGCCGTCGTTCTGTGGTTTGTTTATCCTTTAGTCACTTTGTCTCGTGTTGCTTTCGCCGCTTGGGGCAGTAGGTCGACACATGTCCTATTTCCTTGCAAGTAAAACATGTAACATCTGTGTTTACGGACTTCTTCAAAGGACAATTCGATCGTCGATGGCCCGATCGACCACAACCAAAACAAGCATTATTAGGTTCCCTGACCTTCTCAAATTTTCGCTTTTGTTGCTAAAACTATGGGATTTGCGGGGTAATGGTCTGCGGTAGTCTTTATTTGTGGTGTCTTCATTCAAACACCGCAGGTAGTCAAATAGACTCTCGGGGTCGTGGCAATTTGCAGCCTTAGCACCAGCCCGAATGTGAACTTCGCTGATACCGGCAATTATGCAAGAAACGGCATTCTCTCCCCTGAATATTGCAGGCATTCAGTAGCGCTTGTTTCTTAAAGAAATACTGCGCGAATGATTCATACGGTTTCTTTTTCCGCTGCATCATTTCTTCCAATAACTCATTAAAATCTCGTTGAGACGGAAAAGCTCGAAATAGTTTTCCTTTCCATTCGGCCCACGAATAGTTAACACTTGGTAAACCTTTATACCAAACCGATGCCAACCCTTGTAATTTTGACAATGCGTTATAAAATTGTCACCTCTTCTGACCAGCCCAAACATATTGCGGACTTCGTCGACTTTTCTGCACCAATCCTCTATATTTTGATTGGTGTCAGCGGGGTTAAAGGTTGAAAGGACTTCTCCTCCAACCACACGTGATGGACCAGGTGTGACAGGTGCGGTACTTCGCAACATCGATGTCATTGTTTCAGCCAATCGTTGAATAGCATCAACACTATTGTCAGTAGACGTAGACGAGCTTTGGGGCGAATTTACATTTTCCCTAACCTCGAGGGAAGCAAGATTTTGCCGTTCGCTGTTGTCATCTGGCAACGATAATTCCCACCCCCTACGTGTCACGTCTCCAGCTCTACTTGGGAACATGATATTTTAAGTATTTAAAATATTGCTATTGATATGCTGACTTCAAATTAAAATAGTGTAACTGTACTCCGATTTCAGGCACAAAAAAAAAAGTGATGACCTCTTTCTAGGGCAGTTTCTCCAAAACGGACAAGTAAAACCAATTAGTCAAATAGTCTGTTTTCTGTTACAGTGTTTTCAAAAATACATGGTGGTCTGTTCCAATAATTCTCCAGCTAATGGGTGGTCTATCCCAATGATCCTCTAGCTAAGGAGTGGTCTATCCCACTTCTGATTTGTAAGATAAAAAAATATATCTAAATAATTATTCGAATGTAATAAAATAATGATGATGATAAAGATGACGATGATAACGATGATAAATAATAACGAATATATATATATATATATATATCGATCTATGTATAGATGTATTGATATGATGATTTTATAACTATATTAACACTTATTATATCTTATTTGAAGAATTGTCACAACACTAATTATTAATTATACACTAATAAGAGTCAGGTCTCTCAACGTCTCGAAATAATACGTCAGGACTTACCACCACGGCCAACGGTAATTGCACGCTGCGTTGCTGTTATTGTGATATGGCAGAGCTAGATAAAAAGAAAAACAATCATAAGTGTCTAGTCCTCCAAAGGACAACCCTTACAGGAAATTAATAAATCAAATCGATCTGGTCTGATATTCAATTATCAAATCATTTACATGTGGCCCAAAACGACTGTCCATACCTTCACATACAGGTATCAATTTAATCTAAAACAATTACAATGCTTCAATCCAAAGCAAGCACGTTGGGGTCTGCTTGACCTCCGCGTAAACCCAGCAACTAGTATGCGGCGCGGTCCAGGTGTGCAGGTCTCACTACCTCACACCCAGCGAAACAATCAAATTAACAAATACCGGACTCTCCAAGGTCCAACCTCACTGTTGAACCTCAGTCCACCAAGTCTAGCAGCCACTACCACCCCTAACCACACGGACAGTCGATCCAGAAAACCACCCTAGTTGTCGCACACAGTGGCTTTATATTTAATTAAAGAATCTCATGGACCTATCTTATCCAGATTATTATCATTCAATATTTTGACCAAAGCTAATGGTAGTAATTTACTGTCTTTTACTCAAAGTACATGCCAGAAACCAATAGTGAATTCTAACATAAACATTAATAACAAAAACGGTAACTGCTTCACCTCCGCCCACCTCTTACTAGTACAGGTGCAACGGCCCATTCCATGCGAGGTTAGCTCAACGCGATGAGCTCTCGTTTCACACACGCAACTGGGGGTAAAAAAGTTGGACTCTCCCGAGGGTCAACACCTACGCTGCTGACCTAAGTCCCCGTGTCAGGGTCCACACTGACACGCCAAGCGGAGCAGTACCCAACACTAATTACATAAGACAGTAAAATTGACCACCATCCTATTACTAGCACACGTGGCTCTAATTTTGCTTAAGCATTTTCCCTCAATCATCTGATACTATATCATTTAGCATTAAAATCACCTTAAATAATTTATAAATACTTAATTAAGCCTGGCCTAAGCTATATATCCTAATAAAGAACCAAGACACTTAGTGAGTAGGGACTCACCTGTAAAAACAGTAATTAATCCAAATTATTGTGGATATCACAAAACAACAATTCAACAAACACAGTGTTAAGTTTTACGATTCAAAAACACGTCTCGATCGGGATTCTATCGAACGGGAACTAGTTCGATATATTCCTCAAATTATTATCGAACTCCCACGGTTCGTCTTCATATACACATCTGTTTAACATCAATCCAACCCCATTGAACAAGTGGTCCCTGTTCGAGGGATTATAAGATATCGCTGGACCCACATATGCGTGAGAATCTTGCTTTCGTGAGAATTTTACATTCTAATAGGATTTTACTTTTTCCATCAAAAATTATATTTCAAAAATAAACTTACTCTTACACTTGGAATGATAATTTTTGTTTTCAGCATGTAAAATTTTGAAATTGTCGTCGAAATGGTGATTGTTACAAATAGGGTGGTAGGCATAATATATAATTAATAATAAATAAAAAAACAGATTCCAATTTTCTACCATCTTATTTGTAACAATCACCATTTCGACGACAATTTCAAAATTTTATTATTGGTTATTAGTTTTAAGTTGACTACAAACTTCCGAAAAAAGCCAAAGTTGGCGAAACGATTGTCAAGTTATTATAATAAATAGTTGAAATATTCATCAGTGTATTTTTTATTAATTTATTGTTCTTTTCCTAATTTCAGAAAAAAGATGACAGTTCCCAGATACGGAGGGATCTCGCATTTGTTGGAATCTGTTTACCTGCTTCTTGTTCCCCTAGAGACATACAATCTTGGTTAAATAACCCAAATCAAGAATCAACTTACTCCATTATCAGTGAAGAATATAACATATTCAGTTGAAGTTTCACAGAACTTATGCCAAACAGCGAGTGATTTGGATAGCTTTAACAATACTGATACTGCTTTTTGGTAATTTGAATAACTATTTAATAATATTTAAGTAATTCAAATTTTATATTATAAAATAAATATTGAAAAGAAAATTCCTAGTTTGAAGGTGCGAGAATATAAACCAAATACTTATAAATAACAAAACACAGAAACACAGTTTGTAGTTTTTTCACAAATATTTTTAGTAATTAAAAATATAAATAGTAACAAACTGTGTTTCTGTGTTTTGTTATTACAATGTTTCACAATCACCCAACCGCAAAAATCCGTTGATTTTATTACAAATACTTATAGTTCAGTATTTAAAGGTTTTTCGCTCAGAATTGTTTGGTGTATGAACAATTGACGTGAAATGTGGACATCAATCGCAATGTATAAATTGCCGATGGGTGTTTTTACTCTGGGGGTGGATCCATTCCATCCTAGATGTGAAAATGATCACATTCAAAATAAATGCATAAATCGATTTGAAGGTAACACATCCTAACTAAAGATTTTTAAATGTAAAAAGTTAATTGAATTTGTTCTTTTTATTTCTATTATATTATATTCTGTTATTTAATATTCTGTTAAAGAATAGTACCTACCTTCGTTTATACACATTTTGAAGTTAAGTAATTTAGCTATTTAACACGTCTTAAGAATGCTAAATAGAATGTTATGTAAGAAGGTGGAAAAGATTCCAAAAATATTACACATCGATGTAAGGATATCCTTACGTTTATTATTGTTATTACTATTAACTAAATTCAGCTTTAGATTTTTGTTTGTTTGCAATTTTTCTAATTTCAATTTAATAACATATTTTTCAGATTAATAAAATGAATCTTTGTACATATTTTATATAAAATATGCAATAAATAATCAACAATATGAAAATTGACGAATTAAATTTCAAAAGGAACGGTCCACAATAATGCTCTATTCTGCTGGTAGTTGTCGCGTAAAAAATAACTAGTAACTCAATTTAAAAAAAACCTCAAAATATGGATAAAAGCAACAAAGATAACGTTAAAATAAATGTTCTACCTAACCGTCAAAATAATAAAATAGCCAAACTACAATCACAGCTGCATGATAACACACACTTTTTCTTTTAAATTTTCAAAAAATCGCAAACTAATATAAACCGATAGCAATAATCCTATCTCAGTAGAGAACTAATTTAATTTTGCATTACATGATGTGAAAAATATATGGCGTTCCATTAAAAAAAATGTTAAAATTTGTAAAACTTGACATTGACAGAATTTTGCTTACTTACATAAATAAAATCGTCAGACGCTGGAGAAGCTACTGTAAAAGAATTAGAATGATTCTAGTCAAAATAAAATTAGTGAGATTGTGTTCTTTTTGGATAATTATTTCCAAAGTCACATTACAATTATTATTATATGAATATTATATATATTATTCCAAAATTAGAATTCGTATAATTTTTTTGTAATTTTCATTATTTTATATAAAAAAAAATGGAAAACTGTAAAACCAGAAGTTCATTCCTCCTACACAGAAATGAAAAAGAGGTGATCACTGATATCAAAACAGTACACTCCAACTTGAGAACAGAGTTAAACTACAAAAATTTCATTATTTTTGTTATTAGATGCTCCGAAACGCCAAATACGACCATACGTGTCATACACGTATGTACGTACGTATTTCATTAAAATAATAACTAAATTACCATTTTAACTAAAAACATAGCCTATGATTCATATTAACAAAACATAGCTTTATGTAAAAATTCTAAAGTACGTAAATTTTTTGTATTCTACGTAAAAAAAAATGCTTGAAGAACATAAAAAATTGATTTTCTTTTCTACTTTTAACATTACAAAAAATCAAGATAAGGACACGTAGCAAAAATTCAAAATTTTTAAATTTTGATTATAACCACGTAAAGCGATAATTGTTTTTTTTTTTTAATAACAATCGATAAGATGCTAATTAAAAATTGGAAAAGGTCTTACCCCTCATAACCACAACACTTTTAAAAAACGCGGACACGTGTTTCGCTCACTTACGAGTCGTGAGCATCTTCAACGCAAGACTGCAGTCTGACTCGTAAGTGAGCGGAAAACACGTGTCCGCGTTTTTTAAAAGTGTTGTGGTTATGAGGGGTAAAGACCTTTTCCAATTTTTAATTATTTGGTTTTCCACAGTCTCCTTTATATTTATTTTGATAAGATGCTATTTTTTTTGTATGTCGTAGAGTTGCTGAGTTATCCACACAATCATCAAAATTTTTGTCCACCCTGTAGATGTCTCTCTATTAAATAGCATAATTTTTTTATTATCAAGTTGCAACTACAAGCAGAGTGTAATAATTATTACGAAAAAATTGCACAAAAGCAGTATTATGATAAGACTTGCAGCTTAATAACGACTAAATAACTTATTTTAACGAATATTTTAAAAATGGATGATAACAATAAAATTACAATTAAACTACAATCACGGCTAACGCGACTTTTTTTATAATTTTCAGAAAATCGCAAAATTCTTACAATTTTGGAAAAAAGGTGCCAACAACCTTATAGCAGAAGAAAGAAAATTTAATTTTCTAGTTAATGATGTAAAAAAATACGTTTTATTAAAAGTCTATTTAAATTTTATAATATTTAAGAAGTATTATATGTAAGTGAAAATAATAGGGCGATAATTCAAAAATTGATCCGTGAAAACCGCGTCCCTCTATGTGCTTACTGCAAACGTTAAGTTTATCAAAAAATATTCAAAAGCTCAAGAATGGTGAGACCTAGCCGTAATATAACGTTAATAAATTGAAAATTATTATCACGAATGCAAAAATATAATTATATTTAGGGCGTTCCGTTTGTAATAACAAAATAAGGGTAAAATCGAAAATCTGCCATAATATATGAAATAATTTTTACGTTATTATACATCTGAAATATTTTTCTTTTTTTTTGTTTGAAACTATACGTGTATTACACACCAATTTCGAGTTAGTGATTCGCTCTGTTAACAATATTTCCCTTATTGATCTAAATAAGGTTCCGTTCACAAACAAAAATATCTTTGTTAAAAAATCAATGCATTATAAAATAAGACTTCTATTACCAGAGTATTAACTGAATTTCGATCGCTCTCTGCAAACAACTGAATCCGTTCAATTTTTTTTTTCTTCACCATGACAGGTGCCAGGCATAAGGATGAATTTGAAAAGAACAATGCATTGTTGTCAGTTTCAGTAGCATTTTTTTTTATTAATTTATAAAGCAATACAAACAAAGCCTCTATTTTTTATAATCTTTATTTTTGTTACAGTGCTTTGGTAGGTTTGCTGATATGTTTACTGTTTTGCGGCACCGTTTTAGATTATATGAAAAATAAAGAAAAGAAAGAAGAAGACGAACAAAGTAAGACATTATTATCGAAGATTAAGAATTAAGTGGAATTAATAATTCACATAATAATTGTTTTAGGTAGTATATTGAGTAAGATATTTATATCATTTTCTCTAAAGAAAAATTTCATTGAATTAATAAAAAATGATTCCAAATCATCACTAAATGTATTAAATGGAATAAAAGTAATATCTATCTGTATGATTATTATGGATCATAGATTTGGAACATTCACTTCTGGGCCTGTTTTAAATTTTGGATATATTGAGAAGGTAAAATATAAGCATACATAACCGCCACACACAGCCCATTCGATTCTAAAAAATGATTTCTTTTAGGAATATAAAACTGGAGCAGCTTTCGCAATATTTCACGGTGATTTATTTGTGGATTCTTTTTTTGTTATTAGTGGTATTTTGGTGGCCTACGTCCTGTTAAATCAATTCGAGAAAAAGATGATAAACCCTCTATTTATTTTCTTGGTACGATATTTCAGGTATGCAAGATACAAAAGCAGCTAAATTAATTTCGCAAGCATCGTAAAACATAGTTTAAAAGTATAGGTATACAGGGTGGACCTTTAAATTTCGTTTGATTTTCAAATCATACCCAAGATCAAAATGAAAGTCAAATTGAAGTTCTTGATCGTTGTAGGGGAAGTCATTTCCGTTTATTATTATTGTATTTATGTTTTTCCAAAAATCGTTTAGTGTATCTTCATTAATGGTAATAACAGCAGTACATTAATTTCTTTGTCTGTCATTATTTTATAACTGCCAATTTGAAGAGATACTTTAGTGGTATAATCAAAAATTGTATATTCTCATCTCAGACACATAGCACACCAAGAAGAAAATACCAGAAGTTTCAGTTTCACTAAAAATTTCTTTTTGAGGTGACCTAAGCAGGAAGCAAGTCTACAACCGGAAATGTCCAAAAGTTCAAAAAGTTACTTACATAATAATAGAATCTCATATAGTACAAAACATTGCGATTAGTTACAATAATGCCAATCATTAAAACCTTCAAAGTTACCTCAGAAATTAACTCACACAACTTTTTTACTTTAATTCTGAACGATTAAGAGCATTTTAAATATTTGATAGCGGAGTGTAGCTAAAAATCCCTTTCTTTACAAACAAATAATTTTGTGTTCGCAAACGAAAAGAAGAGGAATTATGTACTTGTAAATGAGACAAGAAGCAACTTTTGTACTTCAATTTCATACGATTTAGAACATCCTAAAGATTTTATAGCGGGTGCAGCTTCAAATCGTTTTATTTATAAACAAATAATTTTGTGGGTTGACGTAGGACTTTAGACACGAATCAGGACAACACCAATCCATCAATTGACCGCGAAAGCCTTTACCAGTTTGTCAAAGAAAAGCACAGGAATTAATATGTGCTCGTGCGGCAAGACGTAATTTTTGTGTTCCTATAACACTCGACCTGGAGCATCGGAGAAAAGCAGAATAGTTTATTCAAAGCAAAAAAAAATATATTCAACACTTGCATTTTAGTTTAATTATGTTGCACATAAATCCAGTAGAAAATTGTTTTTATTTTTTCACTTTTTACTTGAGATGTGACTCAGCATCGAGCTACGCCTGCACCCTGATCTGACTGCACAGACTATTTTGTTTTCACGAAAAACTATATTTATATAAGTGCAGACACATGTACATAAACTAACAAATCGAAAATAATAACGTAAGCAACTCATTACATACGGAGAAAATAGAATCAACATTAGAGCAATGCGAGAAAAGCAAGTTTTTCTAAAATATTTACATTTGGATGCGGTAGTTGAAGTATGAAACTTGTGACTGGGGCATTATGTAGTGTACCAGTATCACCAAAGTAAAGTATAATTGTAATTTTTCCAAAATGTATAGTAATAAAAAAATGGCAAAAATAAGTCGATTTTATAATTCGCCCTATCTCAACATCTTAGTCTCTGCTAAAAGAGGAGGCGATGGGAGATAAATTTCATTTTGTTTGTTTTCGAATTTTATTAATTGAAAACGTTACAATTTAATATATAAGTACCAAGTTTTAATAAGAAGATAGTTTGTTATTAAATACCTTTTTGAAAATTGGTTTGTACATGTGAAATTGTAACTTAATCAACATATTGTGCTTTAGGGTAAAATTTTTACAAACTTTGAATGTCGTATTTATATCTAATTAAAAGCCTAAAAAATAAGTTTCAAGCTTCTAGCTTTAAAAATGACGTAATTTTCATACAAACTTTCATCCCCTATTTCAACCATTAACAACCCTTTTTTCGCATTCAAAAGTAGCCTATGTCCTTTCTCAGGCTCTAGACTATCTCTGTACCAAATTTCGTTTAAATCGGTTCAGTAAATTTTAGGCGAGATTGTGTAGCATACAGACAAGCAGAATTACTTTCACGTTTATAATATTAGGATGAATTGAACTAATTAAAATTGCATTTATGATTTCTAATATTTCATAACTATCTAAAATTTTACTTATTTTCGTTGTCTTCTTTTTTGCTTGATTAAGTTTTTTACGTTTGAATTATTAATTAGTCTAGTTTAAAGGTGACCGGTCGCAGTCGATGAAGTGTGAACTGGAAGAAAAAAAATAATAAAGGCGCTGTATTCCAGTCATGGGTCCACCTTCGACTCCGTCGCCTAACAAATCTGCTAAGTACAAAAGTTTCGCCAGAGCTGCGCTGATCGATTTCCTAATTTATTTTTGTCAAACTGCCAGTACTCGATTTCGGTACCGGTTCATTTACTCTTTAACAAATCCCTAGCATGCGGCTCGTTTCCCAAGTTGTGGAAGCGAAGCAAAACTTTTCCTGTGTTCAAAAAAGGCGACAAATCGTTTGTGGGAAACTACCGTCCTATTGCTATTCTTGACTCGCTACCGAAATTATTCGAAAAGATTGTAACGTCTGAATTGCACGCGTATCTATTTCCGTTGTTATGTCCGGAACAGCATGGATTCATTCCCTGTAGATCAACTGTCACTAATCTCGTTTGTCTCAAAGTCGCTGCTGTCGACGCACTAAATAGAAATTCGCAACTAGACGTGATCCACACGGACTTTGCAAAAGCTTTTAACTGAGTGGATTACCGCGTGCTCTTAACTAAACTAAAATCCATGGGCATTCTGCCACTTATATTAGACTGGATCGGGAGCTATTTGACCAGTCGGAGTCAGTATACCAACGTGTATGGTTGTGACTCGAATGATTTTGACACTCCTTCTGGGGTTCCTCAAGGGTCTCATCTGGGTCCCTTATCATTCAGTGCTGTTATAAACGAATTACCGCAATACGTTGCCCATTCGTCTGTTCTTTTGTATGCTGACGATGCTAAGATATTTAGAGAATGCAATGAAGATGCTATCCTGTTACAACTAGATACAGATAATGTGAGAATATGGTGCAAAATAAATCGTTTATTTTTAAACAATGCCAAATGTCAAAAAATCAGTTTTACAAAAAAAAGGGAGTCAATCGAATTCAGTTATATGTTGGGCACTCATGTTTTGTTAACGGTAAACAGTGTTAATGATCTGGGTATCACTTTCGATTCTAAACTGTCATTTACGTCTCATATATCAAATGTGGGGGTTCTTGAGGCGAAATTGCAAAATTTTTAGAAATGTAAATTCTTTTTTAACTCTATGGAGCGCCCTCATCTTGAATACGGCAGTGTTGTCTGGTCACCTTATGGAATAACGTTATCCGCCAAACTCGAATTTGTTCAACATCGTTTTCTGCGATTTTTATCGTTTATGTTAGGTAGACCTAAGCACTTTACTGGTCACGATTACGATTCGTTGATGTCACTGTTACAAATTCCTACACTTGCACGTCGCAGGGCTACGTTTGACCTTATATTCATTTATTAACTTGTTAATGGGTAAATCGAGTGTCAACAGTTGCGTTCGTTGATCGGGCTTCGCGTTCCTACTAGACCGGCCAGACTATCAGGCCTATTCTGTAACTCCAAATCGAATAGAGATGCTTGAAATCGAATAGAAGTGGTGGGGTAGAATAGAAATTGTACGGAATCGGTATTCTGTAACTCCTCGAATCGAAATGTAAAGTCGACCAACGAAATATGACATTTCGACTGCATGGAAGCTGTCGAAATCGTTATTTCGATGGTAGAAAGCTCTTCGCACATGCGCCTACTGCTTAAAGTGGTTCTTAAGGCAGTGTGAATTTCTCTACCTGCTAAGGGTTTCACTGGACATCTGGTTTACCCTTGGGTAGGTCACTCTCAATTCTCGGTATTCAACACAAATTTGCTTTATTAGTTCGGTTAGGTTAAAATAACCAACTGTCAGATAGTTACTAAGGCCCATATTCGCATGAAAAATGCAGTGTTGCCGCGTTTTTCACCTAACGTCTTGTAGAAATCATAAATTTCGATTGTCGCGTCGTCTACTTTAGTTACAGAATACCAAAAATCGACGTTGAAAGACGCAGTAGAAGTGGGTACATTACGATCTCTCCACATCTCGATTCGATGCCTACATTTCTATTGAGTTACAGAATAGGCCTGTATATGACGTCGGACGAAACGATACCTTCGTCAGGGCGCTGGTTCTTGCAAGCGGACAGTCGCAAACAACAGACTTTTTTGTGATTCAGAAACTTCATTTAAGCGTAAATTAGCAACCTGTCTGACTGAAATCGGACTGTGATGTACTGTACTGCTGTACTCGGTTTATGTTATATACAATTGTTTACTTTATAGAACTACATATTTATATTTATGTCAATCTCGTTTTGTTTTCTTATACACTGTTAAATTATTTATACATAGGTATTAATTCTATTCTGTATACTTTTCAAAGGTATCTCCCGTAGAATTTAAAATAATAAAAAAAATAATAAATTCCAAAACAAAATGGAATGCAAAACAAAAAACAGACCCAGAAATAGAAGGAATTACCAAACTTCTAGACACAATTATACAAAATTACTTCCAATTCAATAACGAATTCTACAAACAAGATAAAGGCCTAGCCATGGGGCCCATTATCAGAAATATTATCAAAAATATATACCTACAATCGTTCGAAAAACAATTACTTAACAATATTAAACAAAAATTCCAAATTACAATATGGATAAGATAAGTAGATGATATTCTGTGTATAACAAAATAAAACACACAAAGGTATACTGAAATATACATCAACAACATCAACAATAACATAAAATTCACAATAGAAGAGAAAAAAGACTAACAGATCAATTACTTAGACTTCACCACAGAAAAAATCCGCAATCAATTAGAATACAAAAAATACCGAAAACCAACACAAACCGACAACATTATCCACACCAATGCAAACCACCCTAAACAATATAAAGAAGCAGCATTTTAGAAGCATGCTATACTGACTAGAAACAACACATTTATCCAAGCAATAATACAACACGGAGCTAAATATTATCCACCAAATAGCCACAAGCAACGGGTATAACAGAAAAACAGTACAAAACATTTACCAAAAAAAATCAAAAAAACATTAATAAAAAGGAAAAGGGAAGAAAAAGAAAATGAAAAAGAAATAGGAAATTCACATACTTCGGACCCCATACATACCGAATAACAAAATACGCCGGAATAGCTTACAAAACGAACAACAAAATAAAAAATAAAATAAAAAACAAGACAAAAGACGACGATAAATACAACCAATCAGGAGTCTACAAACTCAAGTGCAACACATGTGAAAAGAAGTGCGTAGGACAAACCGGCCGAAAAGTAGTCCAGATATACAAAGAACACATAAAATCATACAGAGAATGAATAAACGGTTCTAACTACGCAACACATTTACACCAGAATCAACAGCCCGGGAGCCATAGAAGAAACACTGCAAATATTACACTGCGCACCAAATAACGCATCATTAATCTGCACACCTTTGCGCCAGCAGTTAACCCAAGTATCAAAATCCTTTTGGAAAAATTCTTGAGCCATGATTTTAACGCTATTTTAATGGCATGTAAGTTGATACCACGAAACTTGTCCAAACAGGTACAAGTCAGAAGGGCCAAATCAATGGCTAGATGATGTTAAAACAGCTCATGAAGCAAAACCTTTAATTATTCCAAAATGGTTTTAATGTCCGGGTTAACCGATGCGATGGCGCAAATGTCTGCAAATTACTGGTGACTATGTTGAACGGTAGCTTTGTGTAGAGGACAGTGTTCAAGTTATAATCTGTAATAATTTCTGCTGTTATATATTCATTAATAACGTTTTACGACACAGAAGGCATTACTTTTTGACCCACCCTCGTATATAGACACGACTAAAATTTCAAAAGCAATTTCAATTAAATTGGAAGATCATTAACTAATATTGTTTTCTATTTTTTAGAATAGTTCCCAGTTATGCCTTCGTTATATTTTTTTACGCATCGATTCTAGAAAACACTGGAAGTGGCCCGCTATGGAAATTAATTATAGAACCTGAAGCGAATGATTGTAGAAAAAACTGGTGGCTAAGTTTACTTTTCCTTAACAACTATATCAACGATGAAAATATGGTAAATATTAATCTTTTAAAATTAAAACCATGAGTTAAATTTGACATGCCGCATAAAAATTAAAGTATTTAACGTTAATTTAATGATATGTTTCAAACATTTGTAAGAAGGGTAAAAATTTTATTTTCATTTTTCCAAACATGGCATACCGTAAAGATGATCTAGTACAACTGCTATAAAAAAAATTCTACGTGGTTGCAAGGAGGGATGAACAAAATAATATTATTTACTTAGCATTCGAAGTAAAAGTTGAAAGTTTCTCGGGATAATTTCAATTAATCTTTGTAATGGAAAAAAGGAACCATAATAATAATAACTCATTCCTAAAAAACTTATGGTATGAAATTAGGTATATATCTTTACGATCATTTGATCATTATTACCTATATACTTTATATACAAAAACTTAAATTCTATTTCATGAATAATAAGTAAACGATGACTTACATTTAATTTCTTCAATGTATCCAGAAAAAACCGCATCGATCGTAGTGCCATATCTCGTAGTTGGTATTTTTCTTGGCTGCTCTGCCGAGCGTCTTTCACTTTACCCCACTCCGCGGTCGGTTGTAATGCGACTTTACCTAACAAAAACATGTTTTACGCATGTTTAACGAAGGCAATGTTTGGCGAAACATGTTACGTGTTAAATAGGTCGAAACTATTCCGCTTCTAAAACGAAAGCACGGAGCTGTTAAAAATATTTACATTCGTATATGCAACAGAAAATTGAGAAAGAAAGAAATGTCGCAAAATATTTTGCATTGAACCTTTTATTTCTCTTTATTCTTTATTATTTGTAGCAAAATTATTAATAACAAAATTATTTATAACAATAGGTAATGCCTGGTCGTTTAACATACACACGTTAATTACGTTATACTATAATAAACTTCACCAATACTAATTTTTGGTCTTTTACAAATATTGTAAACCAAATATTTATACTGTCTATTTCATTTACAGTGTATGGTCCACTCCTGGTATCTTCCTTGTGACTTCCACTACTTTATAATCGCCACTTTTACTGTTCGAATTCTCAAAAGTCATAAAAAAATTGGTTTTGCTCTGTTGGTGTTTTTTCTAATATTATCCATAATCATTCCATTTACTTTAACAGTTATATATGAACGTCCAGCTACACTTCTATTTTATCCTGACTTTCTGATGGCTCCTAAAACTCACCTTGATTTTCGACTTACTTATACAAAATCTCACACAAGGGCTTCTCCTTACATTATTGGTCTCTTTGCCGGATACTTATACCACAAGTTAAAAGGAAGTAATTGGAAATTTGGTAAGGTAAGAAAGTAATGTACCTAACATCCAAAAGTGAAATTGTTTAATAATTTATGAAATTATAGTGGCGTTAGAGCTAAAATTCACAGTAAATACCTACAAAAATTTTGATTGTACTAACAGGATGGACATTCACCAAATTGTTTTAACTACCTGAAATTAATTTTTTGAAAATAACATTATAGAAATACTTTAAAGTATCAAATGATAATAATTGTCGATAAAGGAGAGGGTCAAAATTACTAAAATTCTGCCTACGTAATACCTATTTGAATAACCTCCATTTTATTTCTATTAACATATCAATAGGAATATTTTTTTTGTTTTCTTTGAATTTCCCTTCTCGATTTCCCATTACACCTAGAACTTTCTTCATTTGTTTAAAATCTGTAAATTCGGTTTTGTTTACAGGCGTTATTAAAAAAAAAAAAAAACAAAAAGATACAAAAACGAAATCTGGTGTAATTCTTGATCCTAATGACGTGCACATATTTTAAAAAAGATTATGGAATGTGGTTTTTTATTTTTAATGGGAACAAGATTTGTCCCTTAAAAAACTTTTATTTTTTGTATTATGTATTAAATTATCCCTTGGGGTGGCTTCCACTAAAAATACATAACTGCATTAGGTCATAGGAGAATCCCACTTCGTGAAATGATTTCACTCAATTGACTAATTTTTATAAAATTTAATGGTCGTTAATATATTTTTAGATTCATTCCCACTTACTGGCATTTATTTCTACAATCCTACTACTTGGCGGATTAGGAAGTGGAGCAGTATTTTATAAACCTTATCATCCTTACAATGCCATCGAATCTGGAATTTATGCTGGCTTACATAGGATTACTTGGGCACTTGGAACCGTAGGTTTACTATTTACAACTACCCACGGCTATTCAACATTGCTAACGCATGTCCTCTCCTGTCGTGTTATGAATATATTGGGAAAACTTGTATATGGTGTGTACATTATACATATGCAGTTTGCTCTTAGGGCTGTTGCCGGAACAAGAAGCCCCAAATATCTCTCGATATCAGATATGGTAAGTGACTGAACAAAATTACTATAAGTATTAGTATTATATTTAATGCACATGCAACATCTACTTGTCCATTTTGAAATCAGCTTCTTTTTCAACTTACAGTGACTTCGTTAATGGAGCTAAGGACACTAACCCTTTGCTCATACTACATTACAATATTAGTTGTATGATGTAACGTTAATGTAACCAAAACGTAACAATATAACATAACAGTGATGCTCCTGTTATGTTTCTAAGACATACATTTTTACGTCACATTTCTGTAACAATTTTGTAACGTTAACGTAAGCAAAACGTCACCATGTAACAACACAGTGATGTTTATGTTATGTTTCTGAGATATGAATATTTAAGATATATATGTATTTGCATATCAAAGGTCTGTAACAGTGACATACGGTTAATGTAAATCGAAAAGAACAATGTGAGGTAACAAAAAGGTTTCTATCTAAAATATTTATTCTTATTTAACAGCTCCGTAGTAGCAATATGATAAGCTAAAGGAAAATTCCAAAATTAATTAGAAATATTTATTAGTTAAACTACATTTGATGAAAATTAACTATATACATATTTGCATATATTATATACATCTATATGTATATTTAGATACGACAAAATATGACTGAAGAGATTTCCTTTACGTCCCAGTGTGCCTTTGGCTCAGCCTTTCTTTGGATAAGTGTCGAAATATTCTTGGTTCGCTTAGGCGACCACCAGCATTTTTTATTGTTATCGCCGATAATCCATTTGGCCGCAACTTCTGAACAACTCCCATCTCTTGTAAATTTTACAACAGCAAAATCCATTGCTAAAACAAATTTAAAAAAACGAATAGGATTGGGTACTAATTAAATATGAAAAGTAAAATTAAATAATTATGTAAAACATAAACCAAGTTATTTATGTAATTTGGAATGTCAATATAAACTAGAGTTTTACTTACTTTCTGAACAAAAATGCGAGTTCCAGTAAAATCACTAAAAGTCTGTCTTTATACGCAACTGCAATAGCCTGTTCTCTTCCTATGTGTGACAGATGCCCATCTGGTCTGAACAGTATGGGTTTTTAGCTTTTATAGCAGTTGATGCACATACCACCCCCCAAAAAAAGTCTATTAGACTGCCAGAAATTCAAAAAGAGTATAACAAGCGCAAAGAATTATTGGCCCTTCACGTTAACTAAATAAAAATAAATAGTGAAAAGAAATTAAAAAAACCGATAAACATCAGGGTAACTTCAACTTAAGTTTGAGAGTCGGCTATATACATGTATATCATATGCATAAGATAAATAAATGACTCTATGTACGGTAGCTACATGTCTATAAAGTTAATAGCTCTTTTATGTTTACATTATTTTTGTTTTATTATAATCGCACAATGTAAAGTATTCGTTGTAAATCAATTATTGCCAATAACTTTGTAATTGTAATTGCAACAAACGTTTTCCATACTCCAAATCACTACGGCAAAATATATTTTTTTTAATACCATATTACTTTAATTAGTCAACAAAAATAAATTAAAGTGTATCTACTAATTATTTTAATTTGATCATAAAAATCGCTTCATTTTTTTAAATTCATTACAGTAAAAAATGCAATCATCAAAAGATAAATATGTCGGAGATGGAGTTTGATGGCAATTATTTTTTATTTATGGTGCCATAGAGGCATAATTTATGGTCACCCTTAGGTTTACTGCATGTTCCTTTTTAAAAAAAGCTGTTAGGTCCCAGTTGTCGATATTATTGTTTGAATTAGCAGAGAAATAAGATTTAGAAACCATGTTCCGAACGTAGACACGGGCTGTCATGTAGTGGTGTTTCTGAGAAATTTAGGAAAAGGGGCCATGTGTTGGCATGATCCCTGCCTCAGGGGGCAAACGAATACAACAAATGTGTCGCAACCAAATATTCCGAATCCTTTGGATAGTAAATGACGAAAGTGTATTACTGTTTAATAAGTTGCCTGAACAAAAGTGGCTTCACCCGCTTAACTAAAGGCATTGCAATCCTTTTCATTCCTACACAAATACTTCAACGCTTTTAATTTTAAGTTTCTGTTACACTTATTTATCTAGTAAGTTATTTTACTTCGCCCGCAAAAAAAGATTTATTTGAAAAAGATGTCCGAGAAGAAGGTACTCGGGGTTGTCGGAAACACTCATGTTGTTTATGGTAGTGCAATTTGGGAAACTGCCTAACATAAATCTACGGCCAATATTGAAGGGTCTTTGTTCTCATTTTAGTTGTGTTTTTGAATTTTTTCTCAAATAGTCAGCAATAAACAGGGTTCTTTAGCATAAAGTCTATTAATCACATCAGATATTGCTGGTACCATGCTGTCGAAGTGTTGATAATCAACACATGTTCTTTTAAACTATACATATAAAGAATATTCATAAAAATATTTATGCATGTATAAAATATTTTGTAAAAATGGCGAAAATGTGCATCATCGGGGTTGATTTTAGGCAACTATACATTGAGAGGCTGAGAATAACAAGGTCAAGGAGAAGTAGTTTTTGTTAAGGGGTCTGTAATAAATCACTACTTTTATTACTAAACAATTGAAAATTTAAAACGAAAGAAGAGAAACTGATACGTTTTGGACGCTTGAGACTGTCAACAGATGTGGCTATTAGACCGTTAAATAGTCGAAGATTTCGGTGCCTCATTTTCTTGTTTCTGCCTTTAAGAGAGTTAAAAAGTATGTCGATGTAAATTACAATAATGTAAAAATTAAAACTGGACAGCGTGTCCATCATATTAAAAATTTTTTTTTTTATTTGTAGAAAAAAACATATTTTTTTCGCCCCTGATATGTTCACCAAACAAAACTGAATAAAATCAAGTAAGTAATAAAATAATTGCCAGAATGGCTTCCGCAAAATTTATTCAAAATTTAATTTGGTGAACATGACAGAGGACATAATACTATTAAAAATTGGAAAAGGTCTTACCCCTCATAACCACAACACTTTTAAAAAACGCGGACACGTGTTTCGCTCACTTACGAGTCGTGAGCATCTCACGACTCGTAAGTGAGCGAAACACGTGTCCGCGTTTTTTAAAAGTGTTGTGGTTATGAGGGGTAAGACCTTTTCCAATTTTTAATTATTTGGTTTTCCACAGTCTCCTTTATATTTATTTTGACATAATACTATTTATGTCCTTATCTTTATCTCTACCTCCCTTTATCTCTGACTTGAAATCGCCAGCAAACACAACCTTTCTGGGAAACAGAGAAAGGTCTTAAGAGAAAACACATCTGTAAAGCATTTGTTTAAAATGGAACGAATAGTACATTTATAATACATATTAATAATTAAAAAAAAAAATAGAAATGACCGAAACAAAACGAATAATAGATATGTTCTAAATATTTCCGTTATCATAAATATAAAAGAAAAGAAAAGTATCATGAAAGATAAAATTTCATATTTTGTATACAGAGGCTTTTTTTCTATTTATTATGATAGTGAATACAAGTGTTGACAACTTTAATTATATTCGTATCAAAAATTAATTTATTTTAGTTTAAATCTAAACAAATCTTCATTTGTAGAATTATTGTAATTCAATTCGGTAGAAATGTATGTTGGCTCATCTGTAACTATTTTATGCGATCTAATACCTAATATTGTGCAGAATTTTTATTTTATAAGATTCACCTGGAGTAAATTTGGTTATGCTACAGCTAATTTAAGAATAACACATTTATATATCATAAAAATGAGTACAATTAAAATTATTGTCAACGTCAAACTTTATCGTTTCTTATATAACATTTTATAACGGTAGTATTGATACGTCAAAAAGACATAACATAAGAGTTACCATTGTTACATTTTGTAAAGCTAGCATGGATACGACAGAAATACATGTGACGTTTTATAAAGGAATCACTGATACCTCGTAGAGATATAACATAAGAGTCACCACTGTAACGTTTTATTAAGGTAACATAGTTACATTATAAGGGCATGACATGAAGGTAACTGGTGCAATGTATTATAAAGGTAACGTCGATGCATCACAAAGACATAACGTAAGTGTAGCCGCTGCAATATTTTATAAGGGTAACGCCGATATATCACAAAGACATAACATAAAAGTAACCGCTGAAAGGTTTTATAAAGGTAACACTGATATATCGCAAGGACATAACATAATAGTAACCACTGCAACGTTTCATAAGGGTAAGATTGATATATCACAAAGATATAACATAAGAGTAACCGCAGCAACGTTTTATAAAGGTAACACTGATACATCACAAAGACATAACATAAAAGTAACTGCTGTAACGTTTTATAAAGGTTATGCTGTTACATCACAAGGACATATCAAATGAGTAGAAATTGTGATGTTTTATTACAGTCACACCACCATATATAGCTGTTACATAACATATATATAACAATTGGTTACATAACATAAAACTTAAATTTGACATAAGTGTTATGTCGCCTATAAGTTAAAAAAGTTATGTAACTTGTTATTTTCTCGTTATATCATATTTACATTGTGTGTTCACTGGGTCAGTCCCTAATTTATTTTACACAATTTATTTGTCTGTCACCACTATTTGCTATTTATTTATTCGCCCGAAAGGTCTCGAACTGCACTGTACTGTCCTACCAGCAACCCATCTCCTTATCTAGATCTTGCCAGTATCCGCTCTTCAAATACAGCCTGTCCGTTCACTCTAAGAGTGGCACTCGCATTATGTATCAATTTGATATTGTTAGTCGCACAAAACTCAAACGAAAAGTTTACTAGTATAATAAGACCCCTATCACAAATTATCCTTCTAACTGTTCCAAAAGTGTCTATTATATATCATCCAAAAAATGTTTTATTGTATTTTTCAGCCTGTCCGTTCACTCTAAGAGTGGCACTCGCATATTATGTATCAATTTAATATTGTTAGTCGCACAAAACTCAAACGAAAAGTTTACTAGTATAATAAGACCCCTATCACAAATTATCCTTCTAACTGTTCCAAAAGTGTCGAATATATCATCCAAAAAATGTTATTACCGATTTTAATGTAGTGCTTTGTACCGCTTTTAAAAAGACGAATTTGGTAAATCTATCAACAGCGGCTATAACGTATGTATTTCTTCGTCTGCTAGAAACAAAAGGTCCGAGGTGGTTTATAATGCAAGGTGTCCATTGGTTCACTAATTTTGGGAATGTGATGTAAAAATCCAGTTTTCTTTTTTACAGCGTCTTTATTGTAAAGGCATTGCAAACAACCAGAAATGTAATATTTTTTATGTATTTACGCATTTTCGGGAACCAATAATACTTAACAATAGTATCAACGGTTTTATTAAGTCCGTACTGACCCACCAAATCGTGATAAATAAGCAACAACTTGTCGACGGGCAAATTTTGGAACTAACCAACATAATCCATGAACTGTTTTTAGATAAATTTTTCTGTCTTTTATTACGAAACTCTTAAGTATCTTGCTCTCCTCATTGTCGAACGGTTTTCGTGATAAAACTTCATTTATATATTTCACACGCTCATCTTTTAGTTGTGCCGCTAAGATCCAATCGTCTTCGGTTATATTGACCATATACGCTTCGTAATTGTCTATTTCATTTTCTACTGCGCTGCATCTTAGTACCTGGACGATACTGAACAGTAAAATCAAATTCTAAAGTAAGCATCCACCACTGACCGACACGTGGAATTAAATCTCGTTTTGAGAAAGTTGCCCGCACTGCAAGTTCCCATCCTAACTTAAGTAGACACACTGTATGTGGATTTTTACTAAGTGGCAAAAAGTATGGATATAAAAATACATTTTCAAGAAAACATGAGAAATGATTCGACCCTATAATAAATTGTAATCAAATTTATTTTACATGACTGAATAAACGCAGTACCTCCTTAAGGAAGTCTACATAACAAATTTTATTCAAATTACACTAACCATCGAATTATTCAAAAAGTTCTATATTTCAAGAATTTTTGTCGGAAATTATCTCCGAAAAATCAGACATGCTTTTTTTATAACAGACAAAAAATGAAGCTAAGAAAATACAAATAAAAAAATACCTAATTGTACTTATAGTTGAACATCATGTGGTAATGAATTTGTGCACACAGGACTTTTCTAAGGAATTATATTTTGATCATTATAAAACAATATCTAATAAAAAAAAATCCTAAGAACTGCACGGTGCTTGAGTATATGGTACTAATTAAACATTTCTTGGCGAGGTCTACTTAATATAAAACTTCAAGTGCATATTACAACACGAATGTGGATATTATATACAAATATGAAAATTAACCCTTTGAAAAGAATACAAACATCTGGCTTATAGATTCGGAGCAAATTGGCTGTAACAAACAAACGGACACATGAAACGGAAAAGGAACAAAGTTAATATTATTTAAAAAAATCTGCAAATTATATTTTGCTCTTTGAAAATTCTAACTCAATTTAATTTTTTATTACTTTTAGGCACCACTGGTATTTGGAGATATCGTTATCGCTTTTATTTCTGCTCTGGCATTGTATGTATCAATTGAGATGCCTTTCCGAAGGATTTTTAAAGAGTTGTTTATTCCACACATTTCGAAAACGAGGATTACATTTGATGTGTCAATTAAAGAAAATATAAAACGTAGAGAAAATATAATGGAGAATCGAATTGAAAGTAGGTTATAAATTTTCTTGTAAACCATAAATAAATGATACTACATATTAAGAAACTGATGACATTTTAATTCTATACAAGTCAAACAAACGTTTATAATGGTTAAATGTAATTACATGAAAATAATATTTCTCTTTTGTAACACCAAATTTGTTATAAATGGACATTTCATGTATAAATAAACTTATTATATTGATGTAACTACTAAATTGTTATGTAAAAAAATCTTACATCATTTCATAAAAAAGAACATCATTTCTTCATTATAAATGAAAAGTATACTACCTACTGAAGCATGGATTAATATACAAGAGAAGCTAACTTAAATTAAGTCAGCAACATTCATAGGCATTTCATCAATTTGTGTAGAATAATACTGTTCAATGTCTCGCAAAATTCTTATATCATCTGCTTTTACAAAATTAATAGCAACGCCTTTTCGTCCAAATCTTCCAGACCTTCCAATTCTGTGTATGTATAATTCGCGATTATTTGGTAGATCATAATTAATGACTAAGCTAACTTGTTGGACATCAATACCACGAGCCCAAACATCCGTTGTGATTAAAACTCTGCTTTGTCCAGATCTAAATTCTTTCATTATACTGTCTCTTTCTTTCTGTGGCATATCACCATGCATAGAACTGACAGTAAAATTTGCTTCTCTCATTTTCTCAGTTAACCAATCGACTTTGCGTTTAGTATTACAAAAAATTACTGCTTGTGTTATCGTTAATGTGTCATACAAATCACACAAAGTATCAAACTTCCATTCTTCTCTTTCCACAGCTACAAAAAATTGCTTAATTCCTTCCAAAGTCAACTCATCACTAAAAGGAAATTTTTATTAGTAATTACAACAGAATCGTTACTGACCCATACCGTTTAACAAGAATTCTAATGGGGTCTGTCATAAACTTGGATGTAATTTCCAAAATCTCGTGTGGCAGTGTTGCAGATATTAAAACAACTTGAGTTGATGGTGGTAGAAATCTATAAACATCATAAATCTGCTCTTTAAATCCTTTGTTTAACATTTCATCTGCTTCATCCAAAACTAGCATTTTCACTGATCTTGTACGGAGAGCACGTCGTCGAATCATATCTACAAAATAAAGATTCCGTTATGAATTGAGAACATCAAGACTCAATTTTTACCTTCTTACAGAAAGAAAAAACAATTATTAATAGTCAAAAAGAAGTGGTTGGTGATATTATTAAAGATTTTATAAAAATCATTTAGACTAAATAATTGTCATTTCCGCAGAAATTATCTGCTTTAAATGAAACAAATTCTTTTTGGTGTTATAATGAAAGTATATGTAATCAAATAAATGTGCACTCTATGATGTCTAATGTTATTTCTATTTCTTCTTCTTATTTTACAATGTAAAATAAAAACTAGAATTGGAACAATGTAGTGTTTTTATGAAATCAACCAATATCATAATTTCTACTTTTCAATGAGACAAAGCATTTATACCAAAAGGAAAAACATTGTCCCGATCCTTACATCATTTCACACCACATATATATAATATACAGCATAATTTTTAACATGATACTATAGTACTGACCATAAACACGTCCAGGAGTTCCACTTACAACATGCTGCCCAAAGTCTAATTTTCGAATATCCTCTCCCAAATTGGTGCCCCCAATACATGCATGACATTGTACATTCATAAAATCTCCAAGGGCAAGAATAACTTTTTGGATTTGAACAGCTAATTCTCTTGTTGGGGACAGACATAAAATTTGTGTTTCTCGCATTGTTAAATCTAGCGACTGCAAAATTGAAATGGCAAATGTTGCAGTTTTACCAGTTCCAGATTGTGCTTGAGCAATAACATCCCGTCCCTTAATAATTGGCTTTATAGCTCTTTGTTGTATAGCACTTGGCTTTTCAAACCCTACAATTAAATACCATAATTAATTATCCACTTCACTCAATTTAATTTACAAACCATATGCAAATATTCCACGAATTAATTCTTCTTTTAGGCCCATATTTTTAAATTTATCTATAACTTCAACACCCTCGCTTGTTTCAAATTCAACATTTGAAAGATCTTCAAACACATCTCTTGCCTCTCTCTTACTACCCATCTTGTTTGATTCTCTGTAAACATGAATTACGCAAATACTAACGTGAATTTGATTTGATCTAATACCAATAATTATAAATAACATGAAATAATTCATATATGTATTAATACAAATCACATACCTTGTTAGTTGGATGGATTTTTAGAATTAGGAACGGACACGAATATCTTTTTAACCTATAATATATTGTAACAGTCAGCACTTTGTTTTTAAATAACTAATTTCACACTTTTGTTAAAACAATAAAAGGGAATTATGATAGTCACCAATAAAAGAGATTAAATAAACGATATATTCGATATATAATTTAAGGATACCTTATTAATGGTTATTATTGTTAAATTTCGTTATGCCGTACCTATGTCGTACACAAGTGCGTGACCTTGACCATAGATTATAACTCCAGATCAGACTATTACCACAGTATACTTCTAAGCAGCAGGGACATAACTGTCGGTTCCTTTGATTTTCGCGTAGCGCGTTTCTGTGACCTTGAGAGGGGTCCGCCATGTTAAAAGTGGATCCTTTTTAAGCGGGAATTTAAATAGATGTCAAAGTGCAAACGAACCAAGCTTGCAATGGTTTGAACCATTGAACTCAACTTTATTTCTTCTAGGTTCGCGCATATATTTATGATCCTATCGATTCAAACGGAGAGTAAAGTTTCGCGCAAATCATGCGCAAATTGAGTCATCAACTGCATCAAGTTGTCTATGGCATCAAGTAGTAGCAGACGGTAGTTCATCGATTTTTAGCTTCCATCTTAAATTCTCGCAGTGCTCTCAACCGTTTTAACTTCGTTCTGTTAATTAATAAAGTAATTCATGTTTGTGGTTTATATATTTAGTTGTTTTCTTACACTACAAGGACATTTAACTAAATCAACCGCGTTTGTGGCCGAATGTATACACAAAATCAATATTATTATTCACAACCATAGATATACCACAGATATGGATATATAAAAAGTTGCAATGTCATGTTCCTTCGTTACGTTTTGATCTATGTTGTAATCCGTATTAATCGTTGTAAAATAAAAGTGGATTTGGTTAAATAAATAACCTTATGTGATGTTATGAAATTCTGCTGCTTATTTCGTCCGAACATCCATAATTGGTGACCCCGACGTGATCTTCACCGGCAATGTAAGCAGCTTAACCTAAAAAACCACATGGTCTCTGCCCCTGTCGCAGCACATTTTTCATCATGCAGGAGGCTGGAAATAATCCAATCGAGCCGCAAGAACACCAAGTCAATAGGGTTAGTGTTAAACCACCGCCGTTTTGGAAAACTGATCCTAAATTATGGTTTATACAACTAGAAGCACAATTTCAAATAGCAGGAATCAATACAGATTTGACGAGGTACAACTATGTACTTAGTGCGATAGACACGGAAATCCTCACTCAAGTAACCGATTTCATCAACACACCTCCAACACAAGGTAAATACGAAGGCATAAAGCGCAAACTGATAAACATATTTTCAGACTCTAGCTAGAGAAGGCTACGAAAATTACTGTCAGACCTGGAATTAGGAGACAAAAGGCCATCTCAACTATTAAACGAGATGAACAGACTTGGGGGCACATCACTCCCACAAGAACTGTTAAAAACACTGTGGATGCAACGTCTGCCAACACAAACGCAGTCAGTTCTTACTACGAGTACAGACTCCCTAGAAAATTTGGCCCAAATGGCTGACAAGATATCAGAAATCGAGCAGCCAAGGACCTTTGCCATTTCTACTAATAAGAAGAATGACGACGTACAACAAGTCGTTACCCAACTTGTACACGAAGTCTCTGAATTAAAACTTGCAATGAGTCGTGAACCCAGAAGTTTACGAAAGGATTATCGCACTCGGAAACCACGCCAACGATCTAAAACACCTTTACGAAATAGATTGACGGGAGATATTTGCTGGTATCATCGCCAATTTGGAACTAATGCCAGGAAATGTTCTTCCCCATGTAAACATTTTGGTCCTAACACTGCCAACCAGGAAAATGAGACACCGCATCATTGATGGCGACAGGTGATGTGGTAATACAAGGTCGTCAAACACAAACAACTGGTAATTATCGTTTAACTGTTAATGATGCAGTCACGCATATTAAATTCCTGATTGATTCTGGCTCAGACGTTTCTATTTTACCCAACACATCTGTCAAAAGCAAACCCTCAGAGATGAAACTGTATGCAGCCAACAGCACACCAATTAACACTTTTGGTAGAAAACAGCTCACAGTCAGTCTAGGACTCCGTAGATCTTTTACCTGGACCTTTGTGATAGCAGACACCAAAAGCGCAATTATAGGAGCGGACTTCCTTCATCATTTTGGGTTATTAATCGACATTAAGGGAGGAAAGGTAAGGGATTCTTTGACTAATTGTACTACACATGGTAAACGATTACCAGGTGATGCAAGTTCATTATGTACCATCGCTCCAAATTCAAAGTACTCCGACATTATGAAGGAATTCGCAGGGCTAACCCTCTTCAATAACATTCGTCATAACCCAATCCAGCCAGTAGACACCGTTCATATAATTGAGACCAAAGGACAACCCGTCTTCTGCAGACCACGACGTCTGCCTCCTGATAAACTCAAGATAGCCAAACAGGAATTTCAATTCATGTTACAACAAGGGATCTGCAAAACTTCGAACAGTCAATGGGCCAGTCCATTACATATGATAAAGAAAAAGAATGGTGAATGGCGGTTGGTGGGAGACTACCGTAAGTTAAATGCCATAACTATTCCTGACCGTTACCCAATTCCTCACATACAAGATTTTTCCCATTTATTACATGGTAAAACAATTTTCAGTACAATAGATTTAGTTCGTGCGTATCACCAAATTCCTATCGAATCATCTTCAATCCCCAAAACTGCAATATCCACGCCTTTCGGTCTTTTTGAATTTACTCGGATGCAGTTCGGACTCAGAAACGCAGCTCAGTCTTTCCAACGATATATTCATGAAGTTTTTTGTTTTCCCTATATCGATGATATGCTAATTGCTTCCGCTAATTTTGACGAGCACGAACACCATCTTCGAATTGTTTTTGAAAGATTATTCAAGCACGGTTTATTCATCAATATCGCGAAATGTACTTTCGGCGCGAACAAGGTACAGTTTTTAGGGTATGAGGTTACCGACAAAGGAACATTACCTTTACCTGACAAAGTTGATATTATTGAGAAATACCCAAAACCAAAAACAGTGTGCGAATTACGACGGTTCTTGGGAACGTTAAATTTCTATAGACGTTTTATTCCCAATGCTGCAGTTCATCAAGCGATTCTAAATAAATTTCTTGGAAATAGTAAGAAAAATAACAAAACTCCTATTAATTGGACAAAAGAATCAGAATTAGCTTTCGACGCGTGTAAAAATGATTTAGCTCAAGCTACTCTTCTTGTGCATCCCTCCGCGAACGCCCCTATTTCACTCACAGTAGATGCTTCAGATTTCGCTATTGGTGCTGTTGTCGAACAATTCGAATGTAATGAATGGAAACCATTAGGATTTTTTTCAAAAAGACTCACTACATCCGAAACTAAGTACAGTACTTACGACCGCGAATTACTCGCAATATTTAGGGCAATAAAATTTTTTAAACATTTCTTGGAAGGAAAACAATTTTCTATATTCACGGATCACAAACCTTTAACGTTTGCATTTAAACAAAAACACGATAAAACTTCACCAAGACAAATTAGGCAGTTAGATTTTATTGGACAATATTCTACGACCATTTTACATATAGAGGGTAAGAAAAACATTGTTGCCGACGCACTTTCTAGATTAGAAAGTATTATATGCCCAGAATCTATTGATTTCAATTCATACGCGATTCATCAAGAGAAAGATCCAGATTTATTGGAGATCCTCAATAATCCGTCAATATCTTCCCTAACATTGAAACAGATAACAGTACCCAGCTCGAGTGCTGTCGTTTATTGTGCCGTTAGTACCAATAAAGTTAGACCATTTGTTCCAAAAAATCTGCGCAGAGAAATTTTCGAAAAATTTCATAATCTAGCACATCCCGGCATCAGAGCCACTACTAAATTAATGGCTGCAAAATTCGTGTGGCCCTTGATGAACAAAGACATTCATTCATGGACAAAATCTTGTCCTGGATGTCAGGTCAAAAATTCAACGTCATACCCGCACTGCATTTCAGAAAATTGAAGTTCCTGACGAACGTTTCAAAATTATCAATTTAGACTTAATTGGTCCTTTGCCACCGTCAAAAGGTTTTACTTATTGCCTCACAATGATCGACAGGTTCTCGTGCTGGGCTGAAGCTATACCCTTAGCAGATATAACTGCGGAGACGGTTGCTGAAGCGTTTTATACTAATTGGTTTTCGCGTTTTGGCACACCTAGCCGTATAATCACTGATCAAGGTCGCCAGTTCGAGAGTTCCCTTTATCGTTCCTTATCTTCCTTACTTGGAATTCAAAAAACTCGTACAACACCGTACCACCCACAATCGAATGGCAAAATCGAAAGATGGCACCGTACACTAAAAACTGCCATCAAAGCTCATGGTAGAGAGCAGTGGACTGAAGTACTGCCTACAGTCTTACTTGGACTTCGCTGTATTGTTAGAGAGGACGCTCAAGCGTCCCCTGCTGAAATGTTGTATGGAACAGGAATACATCTGCCAGGCGAATTCTTCGAAGAATCCAACGTTGAAATCGAACCCATGACATTTGTTAGTCGTCTCAAAGAAAAAATGCAAGCATTAAAACCTACTCCAGACTCCAATAATTCAAAACAAAAAATTTTTGTGTCACCAGCATTAAATAAGTGCTCGCATGTTTTCGTTCGTCGCGATACAGTGAAACGATCATTACAACCACCCTATGAAGGACCATATCGCGTAGTGCATAGGAGTGAAAAATAGTTTACAGTGAATATAAAAAACAATAAAACTAATATATCATTAGATCGTTTAAAACCAGCTTTTCTCCTAAATGACTATTCAGTGTCTCACGATCATACTTATGCAAGTTGCGAAGTAAAGAAAAATTGTAAGAAAGTTCATTTCAAATTAACTTAAAGATTATTATACTTTTGTATTCAATATATATTAACATTTTATATTTGTACCGTGACTACGTCACTAGGGAAGGAGTAATGTGGCCGAATGTGTACACAAAATCAATATTATTATTCACAACCATAGATATACCACAGATATGGATATAGCTTAAAAAAGTTGCAGTGTCATGTTCCTTCGTTACGTTTTGATCTATGTTGTAATCCGTATTAATCGTTGTAAAATAAAAGTGGATTTGGTTAAATAAATAACCTTATGTGATGTTATGAAATTCTGCTGCTTATTTCGTCCGAACATCCATACGTTTAACGGCTTAACCTTACTTTTAAGCATAGATAAGAGATGTATATACTATTGTAGATGTGAAACTTTTTTTGCGGTGATTTTAACGCCATCCTACTTAATTGATGAAAAGTAAAGATTAGAGGTTCCTGTTTTAATGCGAGTGTTTTTTTTTTAATATTTTAATATTTGTGATATTATTGATTAAGCGAAAATTTACCAAGAAACAAACAATCTTCTTAAAAATTTAAGAAGAGAGTTTGTGACTTGACAAAATTTTCACCTAATCATTCAAGTGTTTTAAGAAAATAAAAGATAATAATATAAGAGTACAATTTTGCTGAGTAGACGTGTGTTTGAGTGCTCCGGGATTTTAAAAAATTTAAGTAGCAAGAACTAAATATTTTTGGCTGCTTTTTGGGACAACGGGAGAGGTCGTCACTGGTGCAACTGGTAGAGTTTATGGAAAGAGGCTTGTGTACTTTGAGAGAAATTCGATCATTATATTGGATTTTGGCAACACGTGGAGAGGACTGAAGGTCAACGTGGCCGTTGGAGCCTTTTTTTGTGAGGAAAGATACGAATTTTTTTTTTGCTTCCTTCTTTTTTGCTAAATTAAGAATTTACATGTCAATAAAATAAAAAAGGCCAGAAAAAGCAGTACAAGTCAGATTAAGTAAAGTTCAAAAAAATACAAGGATGAAAAATGGCCAATAGAAATAGAAGCAATTCAGTAGGAAGCGAGATAACAAATTGGATCAACAGAAAAGAGATAACGGAGAGGAGAGCAAGAAAAGAAAAGCAGCGATAATCGAAACAGAAGAAAAAGGAATAAAAAAGAAAAACAGGCAACAAAATAGCAGTGGGTTGGCGAGCAGTGACGAAGATAAAATGGCCCACATTATGAAGTTCCTAGAGGAGATGAGAATAGAAAATTCGTTAAGATGGAAGGAAAACGTAGAAAATCAAGAAAAAAAAGATAAAGAAGAGGAAAAAAGATGGAGAAATTTAAACCAAAAGATCGAAGAAATACAGGAAGAAAATAAAGTAATTAAACAAAGAATAACAGAATTAAAAAAAAAACTAAGAAGAAACTAGAAGAAATAAACTTAGAAATGGATATATTAAAAGAAGGAGTGCATGGAAAAAGGGGAGAGAACGGAAAACAGGAAAAGTATGAGAACAGAATAAAGCAGGTGGA
The DNA here is from genome assembly GCA_029378335.1 of Agrilus mali. NCBI lineage: Eukaryota > Metazoa > Arthropoda > Insecta > Coleoptera > Buprestidae > Agrilus > Agrilus mali. The sequence goes on along the minus strand of CM055655.1, from coordinate 17,510,780 downwards.
AAAAGAGATGGAAAGAATCAATAGAGAGGAAAGGAAAACAAACATCATCATAAAAGGGCTAGAACTTGGTAAAGGAGAATGGAAAAAGGAAATAGAAGAATACATAAGAGAGAAATTAGGAGTTCAAACAACAATACAAAAAGTATGGAGAATAAAGAACGCGATGTTTGGAGCAAAAGTAGCAAATTTTGCAGAAAAGATGAATATAATAAGGAACAGTAGGAAGCTTAAGGGCACAAATGTGTTCATAAATTGGGATCTAACAAAGGAAGAGAGAAGGATTAGAGAAAAAATAGAAGAGAGAATAAGGGAAGAAAGAAGAAAGAAACCAGATATTAAAATAAAAGCGGGATATATGAAGGTATTTATAGAAGATCAAGTATGGGTATGGGACGAAGGAATCGAAAAACTGGAAGAAGGGGAAGATAAGAAGAAAGGAACGGGGTTTCGACAGGATATAAGAAGAACTGGAGGACAAAGTATGGACCTAAATTAAAAAGTGGAACGAAGAAGATGTCGACAATTGCATGGAACGTGGCGGGATTAAAGAACAAGGAAAGATGGTTTTGGGAGGAGATAAAAAACTATGAAATGGTGCTATTAATTGAGACGTGGGTGGAGGACAAAGACATGGAAGGTTTAGAGAGTAAGTTAGACGGGGGGTACAATTGGAAAAATTATAGTGCGGAAAGGCTTAAGAAAAAGGGAAGAGCAAAGGGGGGAATGTTAGTGGGAATTAAAAAAGAAATAAAGGCTGAAATTAATGAAATAGAAAAGGGAGTAATTATAGTAGATGGTAGTAAACAAAGGGGAAGATGGGTGATAATATTTGTATATTTGAATGAAGAAAAAAATAAGAAATTAGAAAAGATAGAAGAACAGATGGAAAATTATAAAGACTTTAATGTATTAATAATAGGAGACTTTAATATAAGAATAGGTAGAGAAAATTAAGCGATAGTCGAGGAAATAAAAACGGAGAGAAATTCAAGGGATGAATACATAGATGGGGAAGGGAAGAAGTTTATAAAATGGTGTGTGGTAAACGGGTTATGTATACTAAATGGGTTATGCGAAGGGGATAGGGCGGGAGAATATACATTTATAGGGAAGGGTAAATCAGTTATTGATTATGCGTTGGTAAATGGAAGGGCATGGGGGGAAATTAATAAATTAACAATAAAAGAGATAATAGGGTCGGACCACTTACCTATAGTAGTTGAATGGGAAAAAAGGTGGAAGGAACATAAGGAGAAGAATGAATACAAGGAGATAAACGATTGGTCGCAAGAAGCAAGAGAGGAATATAAAATAAGAATAAGTAAGATGGTGGAAGGGGTAAGAAACTGGAAAGAGATGAAAGAGATGATGAATGAATGTTTAGTTAAAAAAAAGATTAAATTAAGGGAAAATAATGAGAAATGGTAGAATGAAGAATGTTGGAAAAAAAAAAAAGAATACAAGGTAGCGCTAGGAAAATGGAGAATGAATGAATGTAATGAAGATTTTTTCAAAGAAAAGAGACATGAGTATAGGGAACAGATTAAGAGAAGTAAGGAAGAATACAGTAACGTAATAGTAAAAGAATTACAGACGTCTAAAAGAACGGAAGAATTTTGGAAAATAGTGAATAAAAACAGAAAAATGAAAGGGAGGAAGGTGAGTGAAAGCATTACAGAGGATGAATGGTATGAATATTTTAAAAAAATGTTAGAAGGAAAAGACGAAAGGATAGTAATACAATGTGAAACAAAATGGGAAAAAAAAGGGGGAAAGAGTATGATGCAGTGGATATAGAGGAGATTAGAACAGGAATTAGAGCATTGTCAAAAAAAGCAACAGGGAGGGATGGAATTCCGGGGGAGGCGCGGATTTATACAATAATAATAATTGAAAAAAAAAATGCACGAAATAGTAACGAATATATGGAACAAGAATGAAATACCAAGGGAATGGAAGTGTGGAGTAATAGTGCCAATTTTTAAAAAGGGTAATAGAGAAAGCACAACAAATTACAGAGGAATTACATTAATGGACACGGGTTATAAAATATATACGGAAATAATAAAGAATAGATTAAAAGAACAATTGAATAAAAATAAGATATTAAACAAAACCCAATTTGGATTTAGGGAGGGAAGGGGTACAATAGATGCTATATACATTCTAAAGAATGCAATACAATCGCATACGGAGAAAAAACAAAAGGTATACATGATGGTAGTAGACTTGAAGATGGCATATGATTCAGTAGATAGAAAAGAAATAGAGAGAATGTTAAAGAAAAGTAAGATAGAGGAGGAGTTGATAGTAAGAATAATGGAATTATATAGGGAAACGAGTGGGGTTGTAAGGGTGGGTAAAAGGGAGAGCAGGGAAATGTGGATAGGAAAAGGGGTTAGACAGGGATGCAAGATAAGTACACAGATATTTAATGTATATATAAGTGATTTAGAAGAAACAATTAGTAAAGTGAATGAAGGGGGAATAGTGATAGGAAAAAGAAAGATATGGACAATATCGTACGCGGATGATATAGCTCAAATGGCGACAAGTTGGGGGGCTCTAAGGGACATGTCAAAAAAATTGGAAAAATATTTAGGGAAGAAATGCCTACAGTTGAATGATGTAAAAACCAAAGTAATAGTTTTTGGAGAAGTAAGAGGTAGGAAGAGTAAAGAGAAAGAGGAATTGAGATGGAAGGGGAATCTGAATGAAAGAGTTAAAAAATATAGATATTTGGGATACATAATGTCAGAAAATAACAAGGACGAGGAGCACGTAAATAATCAGGTAGCTAAGGCGAACGCATTGCTGGGGAGAATATGGGGAATAGGAAAGAAACTGTGTAGAAATAACTGGGATAAGAAGGATAGTGCTTTTTAAAACATTAGTTAAAAGTATAGTTTTTTATGGAGTAGAGATATGGGGATGGAAAGAGTATAGAGTAGTGGAAAATATATATAAAAGGTATATAAAATGGGTTCTAGGCTTAGAAAGAAGTACTCCAGATTACATTATAAGAAGGGAAACAAAATGTGGGAAAATGGTAGAAGATTCAAGAATGAGGGCGGTAAAATATGAGGAAAAATTGGGAGAACAGAAATACCAAATTATCCAAAGCTTAAGTCATTTCATCAAAGTTAACAACAAATTTAAAAACAGATGCAAAACAAATTAATAAATATGAAGAAGTATCGATAACAACATTCTCACGTTAAATTTCATGGCCTTTTTATATTATTTAGTAATAAAATGACTGAACGAACTGTTCTAAAACAACAACGTTCTGCAACAGTGGCGGTTTTACTGTAGGTGCATTTGTTCAGTGAACCCCCTTAAAAATTGAACTAGTTAGACCATATAATTTTATCCTTTTAATATTTAGTATATTATTGATGATTATCGTATCTTTTACCATTTCATAGTTCATAGTTACAAATCACCAACCCCCGTAACCCATAGAAAATATTTAAATTTTTGTTGTGTCGCTGACGACTTCACCTAACTTTTTTGGTTCAAGTTTTATTCTGAACATATCACGAGAGCGATACTCCGTTTGATGTCCATGCGTTAGAGAGAGAGGCGTCGGACGCGTGAAATGGAAGATAATATACACTCAACATACAGCGTTTAGGTGCACTGCACGAGAAGCCGAAATCAGCCGGAAAATGTGCTACGTCGGCACGGGTACCCGACAATCTGCCAGGGTTTTGCAACTTCGGTTAGGCCACCTGATGAAAATGTCCAGTACCAGTCATTTTTAAAGACTCCGTAAGCTAGTGTTGGTAGGAACCGATAGTAAAAAAATTATGTTCAGAAGCATGTTCAGATTTCAGAGTTCAAAGTCCACTAATTGTAAATGACGCATAATTTATTGCACAATACCTGTTTATTAAAATATTACGTAAATGATGGAGTCGTGTTCGGTAAAATATATTAAAGAAAATTCAAATAATTTTCAAAATCGTTTCGAAATAAAGAAAAGAAGTCCACCTCGCCCAAAACTACAGCTGATACAAGAGTGTACCTTAAAAGATAAAAAGTTCAAACATGTGTTTAAAGTAGAACAGTATAAAAAAACTTCGTGGTTGTGTGTAGTGATGTGCCGGATCGCTAAAATTGTATATCCGCGGATACGGATCTGAAAACGGATATTTGGTCTCAAGATCCGCGAATACGGATACGGATCTTTACTTTCTTAGAGTACGCGACGGTAAATATTGTAGGTACAACGACCTTCTGAAAGAGACAAACTGTTATGAAACTTTTTAAGAGCTAACTTTTATAATAGATTGTCTCTTTGCAAAGATCCATGTGCAATATTTACCGCCGCGTATAGTTTAGTGTGACACTGGGCAGCACAGATAACGTTTGTGTTTGGTTTATCAGATAAGAAAAATGTCTACAAAACACCGTCAAATCCAATAATGCAATATTAATGTCACAATAATTTTAAAACTAAACTAATCTGGTCGCGTCTAATCAATTTAAGACGACCGTCTTCTTCGGCCGTCGTGTGCGTTCTGTCCATGGTGAACCATGTGGCAGGCGGCATCCCTCTTAATATTTATTTTTTGCTTTATTTATTGCCGCTTTTGTCGGCAATAACCCGCCACGCACTCATCTATACACACAGTACTGCCTAAATCTATAGTGATCGGCACAATATATATATTTCATCTACAAATTTAAAATTAATAAGGTAAAAAATCCGTAAAAGATCCGCCAAAAACTAACGGATACGGACCTCTCTTCTCCCTCGGATATCCGCGGATACGGATACGGATACGGATATCCGGCACATCACTAGTTGTGTGGGTGTAATAAATTAAACGCATTATTTTGCTTTCCGTGCCTGATTTTTGCCGGTAATCCTAATGAGTTTTGAGTGGACAAAGACAGGGGTTACGATTTGTCACATTTGTCGGCAAAACATAGACGAATGGATTTCCTGTATAAGTAAACGTAAGGTTTTTATTTATTGTGTTATTAAATGCCATAAGTATTTGTTTGTCCTAAAAATATTACAAATCTTCGCCTGCGGCGCATTTACAACATCGTGAAATACGCTTCATGTTCTGATATTACCTACATGTTATTAACTTTGTGAACCCCCTTCGTATTTGACCACGAGCCGCCACTGTTCTGCAAGTAATATTTATTTTGGATATTTTATAAGCATGAATAGCAGACTCGAAAAAATACTGTTCATAAGTATTTAAATACAAATACTTTTGCTTTATAGAGTATTATTAAATACAAATAGCTTTTTTTAATATATATTTAAATGAAAATATAATTATTACTAAACAGTGTGACGGACGTGGCGTTTTGGATGAAATTGACACGCACCGACCGCAAAAATTGAGTGAAATTTACGGAGCCGCGGTTCAGGAGGTTCGAGAAACAGTTGCTGGAATGTTCGAGAATACATATATAAGCGACGGCGATAAACAGTTTGACAAGTTTTTGACAGAAGAGTGACAGATATAAGTGAGAAGTGAGGGAAAAGCGATTAAGAAGCGAAATAGTCAGTGAATTGTTGTTAGTTTTGTGTTCGAATTAATAAATAAAGTGTTGGAAAAAGTACGATAATTAAATTAGGTAACAATAGTTTTAATTTTTGATTTAACAATTTGTCTATGATATTTGAATTATAACCATTATTATTTGCGATAGTTTTAATAGTATCTAGTTCTTAAATGAAAGCTTCATGTTTTAAGAGAACATTTACTAACCTATTTAACATTGAGTGAAAGACAGCTAATTTTATATGTTAGGATGATTGGATTCATTTGGTATAATAATGCAGTCCATATATGTTTTTCCTAAAAATACTGAAATCTAGTTTATTATCCTTATTTATACAAATTTTATGATCAAGAAAATTTATGCTTTTGAGACCTAATTCTACTGTAAATTTTATTTTTTAATTTAATTTATTAAGAACTTCTATGAATTGACTTATTTGTCAGTTGAGCCCATAGGTACCATACACCATCGTTATGTATATATAAATTTTATTGTAGCGTCCAGTTATACCGTGCGTGTGTGTGATAACGATTTATGTGCATATATGTACTTCTTATCGCTAACATGTTTACGGCACAGTCACAGCGCGCGGTTCTTTTATTATAAGCGACTTACAAGCTATAAATCTTTCTCCAGCAACAAGAAACACGATCAATTCTGTGAATTATCGACAGCTTTCTAATTATTGCTCATCATTCGGGTACAATCAGTATTTCTTCGAGAAATTATCTAGAAAGTTCGAAAGGTGTATTTAAAGTGATCATCTTTGGGTCGAGAGACAGTAGTTGTGAGAAAGCGTCCGTGCGCGAATCAAGACAAGAAGCGATAGACAAAAAAATTGTTCGAGTTAAAAGTCGCCGAATTGAAAAGTGAACTCGAAGAGCGAGACGAAGATACGTCTGGTACTAAGAACATCCTACAGAAGCGGCTCGAGGAGGCTTTGCTACAAGAAGGCTTCGATCCCAGCACATATAAATTGGAGGACAAATTGGAAAATAAACTAAATGAAAATTCAAAGAATCTGGAGGAAAAATTAAATAAGAATCTTGAAGAATTAAAGGAAAATTCAAAAGTCCTAGAAGAAAAAATTGAAAAATTCGAAGGAAATTTGGAAGAAAAACTGGGAGAATCCGAAGAAGAACAAGAAGAAATAAAAAAGCTGGGGACTTTCGACGAAGGATTGGCCCAGCTGGAAGAAAGGGTTCTTCAGTGCGCGAATCAAAGCGATATATAATAGACAAGTGATATAAATAAATTGTTATATAAATAAGTGTAATGTTTGTTTATTTAATTTATTGTTTAAAAGATTTTTTACAAATAAATAACTGTATCCATTGTTGTGAGCAATCTGGTAAATTCTTGTCAATTCTATGTTAAAATCCTCTGGTGACATTGGAATAGTTAAAAGTCTATGAAGACTAGAGTGGAAAAATGCCAATTTGTGGGAAATTGGGTGGCAGGAATTTGAATGTATAATGGTCTAGTCCCTAGATGACGATTATAGATAAGAAGCTCGATTTCTTAATTTGACATCAGCGCCATCTCACCAAGTGTCTTCCCAAGCTAAATTGAAGAGTGAGAGAGAAGATGGAAAATTCTACATAGAAAACTACTATACCGGCTATGGCGCGAATTTTAAAAACGTGAAGCATATAGGGTTTTTGTTATCATAATTTATTATTATAAAAATAAAGAAAATACGTTATCACAAAAGTACATATATTTAATTAAAGGTATAATTACAGTAACGTAATAAATAGTGCGAATAAAATAATACAAATACATAGTTACAATTTTATATAAAGGAACTATTGCATTATTATTTTTTAAAAATATAAAAAAATTAGCAAAATTTAAATAACAGTACAAAAAATTGTTAATTTCGATAAAATCCAGTAGCTTCTGTATAATAGCAGTTTGATGAAGGAGTTCTGGTAACATTCGCAACGCCCAAGTATGAGTAGTGATGTTTCGAATCAAGGCAGTAAACTTACTTGAGGGATGGAATAATTTAAGCCCCTTATACTCTTTCAAGCGAAAACACAATTTTTCAGGTAATTCACATTTGATCAAAAAAAGTCAACAAAAACGAAAAACTTATAACACAAAACTGTACAACGATTGATCGATCATACGACAACAAATTCATAGACAAGTTGATGCAGATAGGATGGAAATCCCAAATTTTACGTGCACACTGGTGCGCACCCTATGTGTATTAATACGCAATGACAATGAACGACAATTTTTAGTCGTCATTACAACCAAATTTTCTCTACTGTCAGTAATTTAGAGGTAATAAACAAAGGCGATTTAGTTGGGAAGACAGATGCTATGATGGCGATGTCGTCGACATCCCATACGCTGGTCTAGTATTCATAGACTTTTAACTATTCCAATGTCACCAGAGGATTTTAACATAGAATTGACAAGAATTTACCAGATTGCTCACAACAATGGATACAGTTATTTATTTGTGAAAAATCTTTTAAACAATAAATTAAATAAACAAACATTACATTCCATTTACCCAATTCTTAAAAATAACAAAAACACAAATTACAATAGTATAACGTATATAGGAAATTTTTCAACCAAATTAAGTAAGCATATTAAAAATTTCACTAACAGTTCTATTTCCTTTAAAACTAATAATTCACTTGGAAAATTAATAAAAAATAATAAAGATACAACTAAAAAAGAATTAAAATCTGGCGTTTATTTACTTCAATGTGGTGATTGTGATAAGGCATACTCGTACATCGGTCAGACAGGTAGAACATTTCAGGAAAGAATAAAAGAACACAAGAAAAGTTATGAAAACCGAAACACAAATTCAACATATGCGGAACATCTAATAACGATCAACCATAATTTTAAGGACGACTATAAAATCTTACATGTTGAAAATAAAGGTCGGAAATTAAATCTTTTAGAAAGCATAGAAATAAATAAATTAAACACAAAAGGCACTATATTAAATGACCAATTAGAATTAAATAAATCTCCCCTATTAAACATTAATTTTTAGTATCCTCCCTTAAACTTACCCCTACTCTTAATCTATTTATTTAGTATATAAATCTGTTTGTATCCTAGTTTTAAGTTATATTATTCTTCCACCTGAAGAAGCCGCTGTGTCGGCGAAATAATTGTTGTGGTTTTTACAATAAAGTTTTGTAACTTAAACGTGTGTGTTTTTTCATTATTATGGAGTTACAAGAAATTCAATACTTATAAAATTGATCATCTTTTTCTACATATCTAATTTTTTCTAAAATAACGATTGCTCATCCTCCACCCTCTTAGTATGCACTATAAATTAATTTATTTACTGTTTGTTACCAAGTAAAATATAATCTTGTTCTAGCGATAACAAGTACATGCCACAAATTGTTATCGCACACACGTACTGTGTCACTGGTCGCTACACTACCCCCTCCTTAAGGGTGATTCGTCCCGGATCACATTCTGCCGTTCCTTCAGAGGATCATGCCGGTACTTGCAGGTGGATCCGCATCGGCATCCGGTTGTCAGGTGGAAATGGCAGTCAACGGTCTTCAATAGTAACGGTCCTCCTCGTGGATTTCCGGTGCACACCAAAATTTCTATTCCAGTGTATCGGAACAAAACCTCCAGCATGTTTCTGACCACCCTCCAATCCAGCCCATCGAGTCCACATCCGATCCTCGGTATTGCTAGCTTCAGGATGTTAGCGTGCAGCAATTGCTCTCTTAGTTCTATCAGGGAGTCCCATAAGGAGTGGTAGGTAGGCTTCTCCGACGACTTGCTTTTGGTGACTAGATAGAAGATGGATTGGGTCCTATCGAGTAACTGCAGTACTTTTCTTCCATCTTTGACCTGGTCGAGTAACATCGGTAGTCGCCCGAACTTCTTCCGAAAGACCGTGGCAATCCCACGGCTCATGTCCAAATCCCTTGCCACACAATGGGCCAGCGAGTATTCCTTCGGGACGGCGAATAAGTCCTGCTGAACTTCGGTGGTGATCCCAAATCGGGCTTTACGGTGTAAGCTCTGTTCAGCCATGAATTCTTCGTACTGGGGCTCTGGCGATCGAGTCTGCACAACTCTAACTCGAGCTTCTTCGTGGTTGTCCCCAACATATGGAGCCAGTCGATTGAAGTGGACTACTCTTGGTTTTCCATTGGGAGTACGTCTAATTCGGTGGATTACGTCATTGATTCGTTTGATAACTTTATACGGGCCTTCCCAATCTTGTTGCAGCTTCGGCGAAAGACCCCTTTGACGCTTCGGATTATAAAGCCACACCAAATCTTCTTCATGGAATCCTCCATTAGTGGCCTTAATGTCATATGCGTCCTTCATCTGGTCACTGGCTATCTGCATATGGGAACGTATCTCATCATGGATGTCGTCCAATCGTCTTCGAAGTTCACTGACGTAATCTTCTCCAGCCACGTCTTCGCCAGGTTTGCACCCGAACTTTAAGTCGCATGGTAGTCGCAACTCTCGGCCAAACAGTACCCTTGCTGGTGTTTGTCCAGTGGTTTCATGTATGGAAGATCGGTATGCCAAAAGAAACAATGGCAGATAACGATCCCAGTCTCGCTGATGTTTGGAGACCATTTTAGACAGGTACTTGTTGATGGTCCTGTTCATTCGTTCTACCATGCCGTCTGATTAGGGGTGTAGGGCTGTAGTACGAGCTTTTTGAATGCCCAATATCTTACAGATGTCCTGGAATATGGCTGACTCGAAATTCCGTCCTTGGTCGGAATGCAACTCCAGTGGTACTCCGAATCGGCTAATTAGCTCTTTCACGAGCGTTTCCGCCACTGTTGTTGCCGTCTGGTTTGAAATGGCGTACGCTTCAACCCATTTCGTAAAGTAGTCCATTGCCACTACGATGTACTTATTTCCATCTTCAGATTCTGGGAATGGTCCGGCAACATCTATGGCAATTCTCTCGAATGGGCTGCCGACGTTATACTGTCGCATCGGAGCACGCTGTCGCTTCTGAGGTCCCTTACTGGCGGCGCACGTCGTGCACTTTCTGCACCAATCTTCCACGTCCTTCTTGCAGTTGACCCAGTAAAATCGTTCTCGTACTTTACCAAGGGTCTCCTTCACACCAAAATGTCCTCCTGAAGGGTCGTCATGGAGGCACTGCAGGACTTCCTTTACCAAGCTTCTCGGTATCACTAGCTGACGTCTGCTTTCGGTGCCATCTTGGTTCTCGACCACGCGCTGTAGGAGACCATCTTCTTCTTTAATGGAATCCCATTGAGCCCACAAAGATTTTACTTCTGTTGACTTGGCAGCCACTTCCTGCCAGGTTGGTCTTCTGCCTTCTTTCTTCCAATCCAGGAACGGTTTTAAGAGCACGTCGGAATGTTGTTCTGCCTTAATGTTGTCGGGCTGCCACTGCTCGTCCAGGATAGTTATCCTCCTGACCTCTTCGTGTTCTTCGACGCGTTGACAGTGTTTACAATTATCCAGGCAAGGTCTTCTGGATAAGGCGTCGGCGTTTTTATGACTACTTTCCGCTCGGTGTTCTATGTCAAATTCGTACTCTTGCAGCTTCTCTATCCATCTGGCTACTTGGTCCTCGGGGTTCTTAAAATTCAGCAGCCATTTCAACGCGGCATGGTCGGTTCGTAGCAAAAACTTTCTTCCGTAGAGGTATTAGTAGAAATGCTCCACGCTTTTTACTACAGCTAACAATTCGCGCCTGGTTACGCAGTAATTCCGTTCTGGTTTGGATAGAGTTTTGCTAAAGTAGCCGATCACTTGTTCTTCACCATTCTGTATTTGTGACAGAACCGCGCCAATTCCAATGTTGCTAGCGTCGGTGTCCAGGACAAACTTTCCAGTTGGTAGGGGATAGCTCAACACAGGTGTAGACGAGAGGGTTATCTTAAGTTCTTCAAAGGCAGCTTGGCAGTCTTGCTACCAACTAAATGGTCTACTCTCTTCGGTGAGTCGAGTCAGAGGCTTAGCAATTTTAGCAAATCCAGGAACAAAACGTCTATAGTAAGTGCAGAGCCCAAGGAAGCTTCTGACTTGATGGACGTCAGCAGGTAAAGGCCATTCTTGCACGGCTCTGATTTTCTGTGGGTCGACTGAAACGCCGTCTCCGGATACTACATGCCCCAGGTAGTTGATGGTCTCTTGGAATAGCTGACATTTCTTGGGGCTCAGTTTTAGGTGGACATCACGAAGTCTTCGGAAAACTTCCTCCAAATTTTTCAGATGGTCGTTGAAGTCCTTTCCGACTACGATGATGTCGTCGAGGTATACCAGGCAAGTCTTCCCAATTAAGCCAACCAAGACTGTTTCCAGCAGTCGCTCAAAGGTGGCTGGTGCGTTGCACAACCCGAACGGCATCACCTTGAACTGCCACAGCCCCGTTCCAATGGAAAACGCTGTCTTCTCTGTGGCATCCCTGTCCAAAGCCACTTGCCAGTATCCGCTCTTGAGATCTAAGGTGGAAAATATCGTCGACCCTGACAGTGTATCCAGGGTGTCATCTATTCGTGGTAAGGGGTAGCTGTCTTTTTTCGTAAGATTGTTTAATTGGCGGTAGTCCACACAGAAGCGTGTCGAGCCATCCTTTTTCTTGACGAGGACTACCGGCAATGTCCAGGGGCTAGTGGATGGTTCTATTACTCCATCCCTTTGCATTTTACTTATGATGTTTTCAGCCTCTTCTTTCTTGGCCAGTGGTAGTCTCCTGGGTCGCCGACGGATGGGTTGGGCCTCGCCAGTATTTATTTTGTGCAGGACGGCGTTGGTTCGTCCCTTCTTGCCACCTTCTACTTCAAAGATGTCTTGGTATTCTTTTAGTAATCCCTTTATTTGATGGCGTTGGTTAGGATTACAGTTGTCACCTGCTTTCTGGCACAATTTAGACAAGGCTTCTGGTAGGCGTTGTGAGTCTTCCGTTCTTGTTTCTAGCCTTCGGACTTGAGATGTTACGGTGTCCTGAGTAGTTAGCCTGAACTCTTCTCCGTTTAAGGTCACGACTTTTCTTTGGAAACTCATGCAAAAGTCGTACTTCCGAAGCACGTCCAAGCCCAGAATGACGTTTTCTTCAATTTCGGCAGCAAGCACGCAGTGTCGGAAGGAGGTCTTTCCTATGCGGATCTTGACGTAGCTCTCACCATGGACATTTACCATTTCCCCGGTGGCCGTGCGTAGCTTCCGTTGGGTCGGTTGAAGCTTGTTTGTTATCACATTGGCTCGTATAATCGTCCTGCTTGCTCCGGTATCCAATAGGAACGAACACCGTTTCCCGTTTATACTTCCCGTAAGAAAAAGGCTGTCAGCTCTATCTTTCATGGTTTCTGTCAGTGCAACTAGACCGGGGGCTTCTTGCTCCGGGATCGACGTTTGTCCCGCCGGCGCCGCGCCAATCCTGACTAATTCCGGTACGCGGGGCTTCTCTTCTTGAGAGGCAGATCTCTCCCTCTTGCAACTGCTTCTCACGTGGCCCAACTTCCTACAATTCGAGCACTTGACTTGTCTAGGCTTCCTTTCTATTTTAGTCATTATTCGGCGGATCATCTCTTCCAGTCTATCCAGTCTATCGTCCCGATCGGCTGACTCTTCTTTTAATTCCCGTACTCGACATTGTCGTTGTGACGCCTGTTTGACGACGTCGTATTCCAGTGCACGGGGCAATGTGTTTATCAACGTCCTCGGCCGGTCCAGTCGGAGTCGCTTCCAAACATCAGCTGTTCACTGTCAACTAACTCGGGGTGTGCCGCGTCCGCCTTTTATAGTCTGTTCAGCCTTTTTCTAGGGAATTCTTCAGCCGTCTATTAATCCAATTGTTTTCCCATCGATCGTTGCTGATGTTTTCTAGATGTTTCAGGAAAGCCGGGAATATTCCTTATGTATTCAGGGAAGATGTTCGTTAATTATGCTCACACCAACTTAATTGGCAAGTACTCGTAACAGACCTATTATATTTTGATCTTATTGTTTTATTACTTGAAATGGGGTGTTTTACGGGAAATTAATAACGATATAAAAGTTTTGAAATCTAATGTGTATACACAACGCACATTAAATACATTTCAAGCGAGAATGTTAGAACCGTACAGATCGTACATTTCTTTTAAATCAGCTGTATCTCTCAAGAATTGTCTAGTACGTTTACAAAATTACGTTGACCATAAACAGGAAGTAAACTTTATGAATTTTATGCGACAAAAGACTTATTTCAAACAACCTTCAAAAAACACTAATACAAATAAATTGCAACAATTTAATCAAAATAAATTTCACGAACAATCATCACCCGGTTTTCAACGATTGCACTCACCAAATTTTTCATCACAAGTAGAAAATAACACAAATTTTTCAAGACTCGGCTTAAACTCTATAGGTTGTCGTCTCAAATTACCTTTTAGAACGATTGCAATTTTTAATCTAAAAAATTCTATTAGACAGTGGAGCTTCTAATTCCATTATTAATCCAAAAATTGCACGTGAATATTTCGAAAATAATTTTTTCAAAAAACCTTTTCCGGTAAAAAGTCTAAATCAAAGTGTATGTAATGAGGAAAATGTGTCTTGTTCGATCTTAAAAGATTTCAGAATTAACGAAAATATAAATTTTCACCCAGTGAACACACAATGAAAATATGATATAACAAGAAAATAACAAGTTACGTAACTATAGGCGACATAACACTTATGTCAAATTTAAGTTTTATGTTATGTATCTAATTGTTTTTTGTATGTTATGTAAGAGCTATATATAGTAGTGTGACTGTAATAAAACATCACAATATCTACTCGTTTGATATGTTCTTGTGATGTAACAGCGTAACCTTTGTAAAACGTTACAGCAGTTACTTTTATGTTATGTTTTTGTGATGTTACAGTGTTGCCTTTATAAAACGTTGCTGCGGTTACTTTTATGTTATATCTTCGTGATATATCAATATTACCATTATAAAACGTTGCAGTGGCTATTCTTATGTTATGTCCTTGAGATATATCAGTGTTACCTTTATAAAACCTTTCAGCGGTTACTTTTATGTTATGTCTTTGTGATATATCAGTGTTACCCTTATAAAATGTTGCAGCGGTTACACTTACGTTATGTCTTTGTAATGCATCGGCGTTACCTTTATAATACATTGCACCAGCTACCTTATAGTCTAAGAGACTTACGGTATAGTAGCAAACTCCATATTAATGCTAGGTATACTATTTCACTTGCCGTAGGTCAAATGGGGGTTCACTATTCCCATCGGGGGTTCCTTTAGGCGTGCCTAGAAGTCGAAAAGCATCAAAATTGACTTTCAAAACGTGTTCGTAGTTTGTCTGCCGTTTTGATATCTTAAAATATTGTGACAGATGTGTCATTCTGACGTTGACAAGCGCCGACTGCGAAAATTGTGTGGAAATAACCTATGACGCGTTCCAGAAAGTCCGAGAGTTGCTGGACGTTTCGAGAGTTGCCTAGAAACGTCCATAATATTATATAAGGAACAGCGTTGGACAGTGAAAGTATTTGATAGAAGAGAGCGACAGAGATAAGTTCGAAGAGAAGATAAAGCGATTGACGAGCGAAATAGTTATAGAGTTATTGTTGTTATCGAAGTAGATATTGAATCGTTGTTGTGTTATAGAGTTAATTTAATAAAAAGTGTTGAAAGAAAAATACGTGATTTTGTAAATTACGTAAAAATTGTGAATTACGTAACAATTGGTGTCAGGAGTGGGATTTATGCAAGAAGGATTGAAGGAACAATTAAAAGAAGTAAGAGTGGAAGTTCAAGAAGAGTTAAAGGAAGTAAGAGAAGAAGTTCAAGAAGTTCAAGAAGAGTTAAAGGAAGTAAGAGTAGAAGTTCAAAAAGAGTTAAAGGAAGTAAGAGTAGAAGTTCAAGAAGAGTTAAAGGAAGTAAGAGTAGTAGTAGTTCGATGGGAAGGTCTCTTGGTCAGTGTATCTTAAACAATTCGACGCTGCTGCCAAAGCAAATGAATGGAATGAAATGGAAAAAGGCACTGCCCTGATCATAGCGCTACGTGGGGAAGCTCTCGACGTTCTGCAAGGTATACCAGAAATGCAACAAAACGATTTTAAAATTCTGGTGGACCGATTGGAGATGCGCTATGCTGATAAACACCTACAACAAATGTACCAGGCGCAGTTAAAGAGTCGCTATCAACGTAGCAGCGAAAGCCTCCAACAATTCGAAGCGGACGTCGAAAGGCTTGTGCGGTTGGCTTATCCTAGTGCCCCTCAAGACTTTACAGACCAGCTATCCACCCAAATGTTTGTCGATGGAGTACGAGATGTCGAAATACAGCAAGCCCTTCGCATGTCTCGACATAAAACTGCAGGCGAAGCTTTGTCGCACGCACTAGAATATGAAGCAGCCAAACAAGCATCCAAAGGACATATTAGAATTCGACAGGTTGGGTTCAATTTTGATGAGGACAGCGAGTTACTTCGACAAGAAGTTACAAAAATAGCTAAAGAAGTAATGTCTCCAAAACCGAAAGAAGAGATGAGTGAGCGCCCACGCTGTTGGACTTGCCACAAACGGGGTCATCTTTCACGTGATTGTCCCAAAAGAAAGAGAGAATTTACTTGCTGGAATTGCGGAGGTACGGGGCACTTGAGCAGCGGCTGTCCATCTGGAAGAAGACAGACGTCATTCGCCAAAGGAAGCAAGCAGGGAAACTAAGAATAGCCGGCCTTACAGGGCGAAAGTCGGCTTTGCGTCCCCAAGCCCCAATCATCATCTCCGTATCGAAAACAACCACTGATAATTCACTTACTGTGGATGGTTTTGTGGACGGCAGGAAATTAAAACTGATAGTGGATACCGGCGCATCAAGAACGATAGTTAACCCTCGAATAATCGGTAAATGGAGAATTCGACCGCTAACCATAAATGCTGTCTTAACAACTGCGACAGGGGAAACAACATCGTTTCATGGAGAATGCGAAGTGGTGATCGGTCTTGGAGACGCAAGCCTGTACCAACAAGTGCTGGTGGCCGATATCACCGACGACATCATTTTGGGACTCGACTTCATGGAAAGACACCGAATCCAGCTAGACATGGGCACAAAATGTTTACGAATAGGAGATCAAGAACTGCCACTACAAAGAAATGGGACTGATCAGCGAACACTACGGGTCGTCGTTGCTGAAGATCAAGTTTTACCGGGACACTCCGAAGCTGTTGCCCGAATTACAATAGAGGACAATGTCCCTTATGAAATCACTGGAGTCATAGAGCAAGACAACGAAGATTTGAGGCAGAAGGCTATCCTTGTCGGAAGAACTGTGGTACAAACCGGCTCGACCACGATTCCAATCAGAGTTATCAATCTGAAAGGCTTTGAACAAAAACTTTCCAAAGGAACACCAATGGGGACATTGGAACCAGTCACCACCATCAATCATTTGGACCAAATTAGAGAAGAGAGGGAAGAAAACGGGATGCTGCCAGAAGCATTACAAGAATTAATCAACAAGGCAACTGAACATCTTATGAAAAAGAAACTCGAATGCTAGAACACCTAATTCGAACTAACAAGAACGTCTTTGCGATTGATGACAGTAATTATGGAAGAACCAATTTAGCGTACCACCGAATCAACACAGGAAATGCAAGACCAATCAAACAGCCACCCAGACGAGTACCATGGTCCAAACGAGAAGAAGTCGATTCATTGATTAAGGACATGCGCGAGAAAGGGATAATAGAACCATCGAAAAGTCCATGGACCTCCCCTATCGTTTTAGTGCGTAAGAAGGACGGATCAACGAGATTCTGTGTTGATTATCGACGATTGAACGAAGTAACACATAAAGACAGCTATCCTTTGCCACGAATCGACGACACGTTAGATTGTCTGTTGAGCGAAATTAAATGGTTCTCGACGTTGGACCTTAAGAGCGGATATTGGCAAGTCGAAGTACATCCTGAAGACAAAGAAAAGACTGCGTTTACTACTGGGAACGGTCTCTGGCAATTCAATGTAATGCCCTTCGGCCTATGCAACGCACCAGCTACTTTTGAAAGATTAATGGAGACCATTTTACAAGGACTGAATTGGGAAATCTGCTTGGTCTATTTGGATGACGTCATTGTTTTTGGGCGAACGTTTGAAGACCATCTCGCCAATCTAAGCAGAGTACTTCAGAAATTCACAGCAGCAAAGCTAAAATTAAATCCCAAAAAGTGTGCGTTGTTTAGAAGAGAAGTGAAATACCTGGGCCATGTCATATCAAGTAAAGGCGTTGGTACAGATCCTGACAAGACCGAGGCAGTTCGTAAATGGCCGCAACCGACGAACCAGCATGAATTGAGGAGTTTCTTAGGATTATGTTCGTACTATAGAAGGTTCGTGAAGGGATTTTCGGATGTGGCTCGTCCCTTGCACAGACTTACCGAGAATGGAGTGCCTTTTGATTGGACGAACACCTGTCAAGAAGCTTTTCAAGTTCTTAAAAATAAGTTGTCTAATACCTCGATTTTGACTTACCCCGAATTTGGAAAACCATTCATAGTCGACACCGATGCGAGCAATGTGGGTATTGGAGGGGTTCTTTCTCAAGTTCAAGAAGGCAAAGAAAGAGTAATCGCATATTTTAGCAAGACACTGTCAAAGCCCGAGAAGAACTATTGTGTGAACCGCCGAGAACTATTGGCCGCGGTGAAAACTATAGAACATTTCCACAAATATCTATATGGGCGAGAATTCCTGCTGAGAACTGACCACTCTTCTCTTAAATGGTTGCTGCAATTCCGAAACCCTGAAGGACAGGTGGCCAGATGGTTACAGCGTTTACAAGAGTACAATTTCAAAATTGAACATCGGCCAGGAAAACACCATGGTAATGCCGACGCCTTATCAAGACGACCATGCCCACGGAATTGCAAACATTCTGTGGAAAGAAAAGAAGGGTTAGACCAAGTTCCATGCCTACATACCACCGTGAAGAAACAAGAGAATTGGGAAGATACAGTGTTGATTGAGGAACAGCGAACCGATGTTGACCTTGGACCCATCATGAAAGTCCCATCAGTTTGAAAGTATTTGATAGAAGAGAGCGACAGAGATAAGTTCGAAGAGAAGATAAAGCGATTGACGAGCGAAATAGTTATAGAGTTGTTGTTGTTATCGAAATAGATATTGAATCGTTGTTGTGTTATAGAGTTAATTTAATAAAAAGTGTTGAGATAATTACGTGAAAATTGTGAATTACGTAACAATATATACATTTTTTTATAGAAAAATTTAATGGCAGACACTTGTTCCGGATCCTACTATATTTTATATAATATCAAAGCTTCAAAATTTCATACAAATTTGCATTATTTTAACAAAGCTGAAAATTATATATGTTATTTATATTATTATTATAAACATATATTTACAAAAGCAGACCCATAGGTCGGTTCTGACATGCGGCCAGACCACATGATACTTTCTCAGTCGTGCTATTAAAGGTGCATGATTTTGATTTTCTCACTTCATTTCGCAGGGAACTAGTGTTTCAGCAAAGCTGCAATTTATGTATGTTATTTATATCATTATTATACATACATATATATCTAAAAAATCAGACAGGTAGGTCGGTTCTAAAATGCAGGCAGACCACATAATAGTTTCGCAATCGTGCTAATGAAGGTGAACGATATTGACTTTCTCACTTTTACTGGCAATGACAGCGAATCAGAATGAATAGGTACATGTGAACATTTTTTTTTAATTTTATAATTTATAACTTTTATTTTCAGTCATAAACATATAAGTTGTTATAAAGAAATCAACGAATATTTTTCCCTTACAATAATAACGATTTTGCTATTTATTTCGTTCTAAC
Organism: Agrilus mali; assembly: GCA_029378335.1. NCBI lineage: Eukaryota > Metazoa > Arthropoda > Insecta > Coleoptera > Buprestidae > Agrilus > Agrilus mali. Next base: position 17,491,396 of record CM055655.1, on the reverse strand, counting down.
AAAACATCGTTCCATTCAAAGAAGCTTTAAAATGAATAGTGCATATTCACCAAACCTTGACCATCGTTTTTACATTAGCGTGACAGAGAAAACATTATATTGTCTACCCGCATGTTAGAATCGACCTATCTGTCAGATTCTTCAAATATATATGTACAATAATGTGGGATGGCATTTTTTTTTCCTCACTTTTTCCATTTTTATTCTGTCAATACATCATATATTTATATTTATAGCTGGCTTACTTTTCATTTCATTACTCATACGATTAACATTATTAAATTCGCGACAAATTCCTGCCTGATTGCTGGCGCATTGTTTTGACTCCACATACCTATTAGAGTTCTTTGGTAAAATCCAAAAGGAAAAGGGGGGACGGGGTACACAACAGAACAAGTCAAGAGCAAGTAAAGACGTAGAGTAAAAAGACGCTGCCGAAACGACGGTAGAAATAAAGACGTATTATTAAAGACGAAAAGAAATAAAGACGTATTATTAAAGAAGAAAAGATGTAAAGATGTATAAAGACGTAAAAAGACGTAAAGACCAAAATACATTAATTGAATAGTGTTAGTCAAGTTTAGTGTATACAGTTTTTCCAGCAGTGTAACTTGTTGTAAATCTACTATTACTTTATTAAACAGTTCTTTTTTTTACTTATTTCGTGGACTTTATTTTGAAAAACCCTAGACAACGAAATAAAAAGCCTACATTTTGGGGGCTCGTCCGGGATCGAAAAGGAATAGTGTCCAGATTTGAAACAGAACAGCGTTCGGAATAGGATTATAGTGGTGGAATTGTGACTAAAACAGGGTTGAATACGTGTCGAGTGAGCATCGTAAGTTAAGTCATACGAAGCTGTGCACCCTGTATATTAAACAAAATCAGTGAACATTGATAAAGTTGGCGACTTAATAAGTGTATGTTGCGCGAAGTTAGACAAAACATCCGCTCTGTGAATCACGAATTGGTGGGTCTCGCTGGTATTTCGCAACGGTCGCTGAAAACTTGGAACTGAGGAGCGATAAGGATTAATCCAGGTTGCTATGGGCAAACACCTGATGGATGGATGGCACCAAGGTCAAGGCACATGCTAAGAAAAGAGTATTGGTAATAAAAAAGAATGTTAGACTTTAACTTTTTTTTAAATAAAAGGCGTCAGGTATATTAATTGTATATTAAACAACTGATTAGTTCCGAAGTTACATCAAGAGTGTGTACGTGTGTGCCAACAGAAATTATCGCTACCAGTGTGTTTATTCTTTTTCCCCGCCGAACCCAGGCCCCGCCGTTAGTCATCGGGATTATTCTAGAACATTTCTTTGTTTAATAAATAATCGTTTGTCACGTACACCACGATGACTAAAGGTTTCCTGGAGATCGGTAGGAACCAATATCCCTTATCATCTCATAAATAATAAATTGTAACAGTTCGGCCAAACTGCCGTGTTCTCGTCCTCGAGAACCGCGAAACTATTGCAAACCGATCCAAACACACTAATAAAAAAAACATGCAAACAGCACACAAATACAAAGTAAAAATAAAACATTCGTTTACAGAAACATTAATATAACAAACACATAATGAATTCTACATAATATTGGCAAAACTTGCAATACGACAACAAAAAAAATAACAAAGATGGTAAACGTAAATAATAAGTACTATCATTATTCTACAGTGGTGTTTGAGCTGACGAGTTTCATTCGGTCAGCTGATATAATTCCCTTGAAAATTGTGGTACTTTGCCTTTCACCCTCTATGTCTTGGATCAAATACGGGCATTGCCGATGGGTTTGACGACCTCATAAGGTCCACGATATTTAGCATTTAATTTTCGACTTTGACCTGTGGCCGGCGTGTCCGCTCGCACAAGTACTAAGTCACCCGGTTTATAAATCGGTGCCTCGCGTCTGCCCTTATTAAACCGCGTTGCCATTTTGTCCCTGTACTTATATAATAATTCTGAAACAGTTGCGTTTTCAGAATCATCATTCAATATACTAGAGTTTAGTTTTTGTATTTCGCGAGCTAACGGATCGCTCCGTAAACCCTCACGCTGATAACTGTAAACAAGACTGATTGGAGTTCTTTTTGTGACACTATGTGTCGTACTATTAAGAGTAGTATGGATTCGCCGGTTCTATGACCGGAGGAGGAGGAGGAGGTTGTTGACCTTTATCGAGGTTAAACTTGTTGTCAATGACCGTAATTAGGGCATTGAACTTTTCGCGTTTTTGGTTCATTGACCTGTTATTAGTTTGCACACCATGTGTTATTGATCTATGACGCTTGAGAGGAGGAGGTAATTGACTTAAAGCGAGGTCAAACTTGATATTAATGATCGTAATTGGGGTATTGAACTTTTCGCGTTAAAGTTCATTGACCGGTTATTAGTTTGTACACCATGTGCTAATGTTCTATGACGCTTGAGAGGAGGAGGTAATTGACTTAAAGCGAGGTCAAACTTGATGTCAATGATCGTAATTGGGGTATTGAACTTTTCGCGTTAAAGTTCATTGACCGGTTATTAGTTTGTACACCATGTGCTAATGTTCTATGACGCTTGAGAGGAGGAGGTCATTGGCTTAAAACGAGGTCAAACTTGATGTCAATGACCGTAATTGAGGTATTGAACTTTTCGCGTTTTAGGTTCATTGTTCGGTTATTAGGTCATACACCAGGTGTTGATTTTAGAGGGTGTGAACGTTGTTGACCGATTGGCAGGTGCATGACCGAGAATAAACTTTTATTTCGTTGTCAATGACCGTAATTGGGGTATTGAACTTTTCGCGTTTTAGGTTCATTGGCCGGTTATTAGGTCGTACACCATCTGCTTATGTTCAATGACGCTTGGGAGGAGGAGATTGTGGCGAGGATAAAGTACGACTGGTCAGCTCTAGACAGTAAAGTGTGTTGGAGGGGATAGAGTATTTAGAGGTGATAGCCTTTACTTTCTTACTAGAGCCTGTGTTGTCAGCTAGAGAAAGTAAACATGGTTGTTGTAATCCTTCCACCGGGCAATAAATTTAAAGTACTGAATATTTACGAAATAATTCAGTTGGGGGATGTGCTTAAGCAGTCACAGAATTTGGAAGAGTCGCTACATATTTTGGAGTCGTATTGGATGCGAACAACTGATGTGTTTGATGTGGATCTTATTAGTTTGGCTGCTGCACCCATGACGGAATTTTTGACGCATCGCTTAGAAGAACAGAAATGTTATCAGTTAGCCAAAAAAATTCAAGAAGAAAGGATGAAACAAGAGAAAATACTTCAAAAGAGGGAATCATCTATAAAACAAAGCTACGAAGAATGTCGTTTGTCGATAAAGTTGCAGAAAGAAGAAGTTAATAAACATTTATTGTTGGCGCTAAACGATAAGAAAGGTAAAAAGCGAGCAGCTCCTGCGGAAAATGGGGCGGGATTGGATGTTGGTCGAGGTAAGGATAACGTTAAACGAAGGTCTTCGAAAAAAGCATCGAAACAATGTGCTACACCACTAATAGAAGAAAACCCGTCTACTTCCTTACCAAACTCTAAGAATAATGCTAATGAAATAAGTAGAGGGGAATGCGTAACGCAAACAACTCAAGATATATTAGAGGAATTCCTTGAACCAGTACAGAAACCGCTCTCAAAAGCTTTCACGCAATACGCTCAAGGAGATAAGGAATGGGAAGAGATGTTTCAAGCTATGGAAGGGCAGAAAGAAAGTCAACAGCAGCTAAATGAAGTAATTATGCTGGATGGCGATGATGGCGTTTTTAATAACATAGTTTTAAACAATCATTAGTTGTACTGTAATATTTTTACTAATATACGCATAGCGTGTTGGAGAATACTGTATTATTTCTGTAGTTCAAACGATTAACCAAAATATAATCCAATCATTTTACAATTTTTATCTTAGTGAATCAGTTGCGTAAACAAAACTCTGCAAAAATATTAAAGATATTTATCGATCAGCGGTAGGTAATTATATAATATATACACACACACACTTACACTGTGGTGAATATAAAGTGTAGTAGTTTAATTTTATAATGAAATTAAATAAAAATTATTTAGATTTCTTGTTGATAAACTAAAACGAGTTTCATTGAATTTAATTTTTTATTAAATATAAATAAAAATAAATGAAAAAATTATAAAAACTTATTTACTACACCTAACCTAACTTAACCTAATATATTTATAACATACTTAACCTACTTATCCTAACAAGTCCAAATCGAACTCGAAGTCTCTGAAACAGAAGTAAATTAAAAATTCTTGCCATGTTTTTCAAAAGGATAACTTACTCCCCGAACACCTCCAAAATATCCTGCGAAGTAATTTCGTATAATGGAGGTGTTTCAGCATCCCCCAAAGCAGCCGACGTCTCGCCTTCACTATCATCGAACAGGTCAGGGGAGGTCGGCCGTGCAGGTAGTGGTGGTGCAGTAGGGTTGCCCACCGCTTCACTAGGTGTGTGGCTACAAAAAAGTGGAATATGTAAAACTTTCGGAATTATTTTTAAAGATAACACTTACACAACTCTACTCCCTGCCTGCGCATTTCTTTGGGGGAGATGTTCCCACCATTGGCGCCGTTGTTGCTGATCTCTAGAATTTTATAAAATTTTTTAGTTGAGGGGGCTTAACAAACTTTTATAAACTTACTGCTGCACTGTTGCCGCGTTATTTTGCACTACACGCAGCCGTCGAGGACGTTGAGGGCGTCGAGGACGCCGAGGCTCCCTCGGCATCCTCGACGACCGCCGGCGCCTATTTGGCACAAAATCTTCATCTCCAGATGGAGATCTCTGCCGGCGGCGGTTTAATCCTGACGGACCTGGTGTAGATGGTGGGTGCGGGGGTGACGCTTGTGTTAGCCTGTAAACATGCAAGCAAATAGGCAAATGCAAAAAAAGAAATCTAATGTAGTAACTGAAGCATTGAAACTTAATGAGGTAAAGAAAGTTAAGGTTTTCTAAATTAGCTAAACTACTCACCCTGTGAGGTCTATCATTAAAATAGACTCTTCCTGCTGTTGTTGTTGTTGTTGCTCCTGTGTTCCTGCTGCTGCTGCTGTTGCTGCTGCGGTTCTTGTGATTCCTCAGCCCTACACAGAAAACTTAACTTTTAAAATTCTCTGAAATATATGCAAATTATTTTTGAAAACTTACTGAAACCATGGCCCACGCACCACCGACCTTTCAGGGGTGTTTTGCACACCCCTCCGTTTCAATAACTCTACGACACTTAAAACCGCAGCGCATTGCAACAGCGTAATATACTCCAGGACAGGCATCTTGAAACTAAATGTTTTGCAAGCACTACATCAAACATGTAACCTATCTCTTTCTCCTCGATTCCCTAACGCCAAATCAGACCTCCAGAGGCATGAAAAAGTGGGGGTTTGACCTCCCTGTGACCTCAAAATTTGGTTTCGTGGTAGGTGACCTGAAAATGGAAATTTCGGATTTGCGGATAGGGGAGAAGGAATGCTGAAGGGGGGAGGGGGGGTAATTACCGAAAGCGGTAAAGATCAAGTTAAGGTTATGAGTTCATTAACCTTCTAATTGAATTCAAGCGAGAATGCGGGGAAAGGGGAATAGGAGGAGTGAGGCTGAGTGTAATTGAGAGGGGATGTACTACTTTTGTATATATATGTTAACGCAGCTACCAGTGTCAATACGTTCGTTTCTACGTCTCGCATACTAGATATTCGTATTTACGTTTCGCAAGTTTTATATATTTATTATATACAATGAGTAGTGAGCAGTTGTACCCGTCAATCCACTTCAAAGGGTTGTATACCCCTATCGCGGCGCGCATAATTCAGTTAAGATTAGAATTAGAGGACATGATACTTAATTATGAAACAGAAACGGTAGGTATTTTGGACATTATGACCGGTATAACTATTATTTTCAATAAAAATGTGCCTATAGAGTGTTTACACTATTTAAAATGCCAGTTTATCATGACTGGTATGTTTGAAGCCGACGATATAACCGTGGAAATGGTCGATTCATCCCACTTAGACAATTAAAATTTTTAATTCATCCCGGTTATGAATAAATAAATTTCAACCCAAATTCATTTTTGCTCAACCTTTGTTCGATGATTTAATTTTTAAAGTTTAAATTTGTTATCATGGTTTACCAGTGTAATCAGTGTCAGAAGAGTTTCTCTAGGATGGATAATCTTCGAAGACATCAAAAGAAATCCTGCAGACTTTCCAATGGTGCTAACGCGGTTAGTGAGCCTAGTAGAAAAATACGTAAAGTAGACAGTGCGACCTTTACAAGTGATGCGCAAGCAAGTACGTCGGACGCTAGCTTTTGTAAGGAGTGTAATGTTTTTGTGCCAAAGCATGCCCAGCAGGGACATTCCCGATCTCTGCAGCATAAAAGTAAATGCGCTGTCAACGTATGTGATGGGGTTCAAACTATAAGGTCAGCATTTCGACAAAAAGTATCGACGTTTAGAATATGGCCGAAGCAAAATTACATCGACTATGATGATTTCTTTATGGAGATTAAAGAAAAAGTTTTCAACCTTCTAAATAGTCAAATTCAAACACTTAAAAGTGCTAAAATTTGCATGGAGCTGTTTGCTCTTTTTATTCATGGTCGAACTGAAGAAATTGATTTAAAATCGTTTAATAGCCCAAATGCTGTTCTGTCTGAGTCATCCGATCTTTTGGCCGACTACGAGAATTTCACCGATATTTTGAAAACCAAAGCAGCGGAATTCCAAGAGAGAGATTCCGGTAAGGTTATATAATATTATATTATATTATATTATATTATATGAAATACCTCGAATCATATACGCATATTTTTTAAGCTAAAAATAGCAAAAAATTATTTTTTATTAAATACCTAAATATTGACTATAATTTATCTTGCAGGATGGGCTCTTGTAAGTATTGAGTTTCTCGAAATAAACTGCGGGAAGTTCAATCCTATGCGGGCAAACTCCTTCATCCCATCACCTAAATTAATCGCATTGAAGAAAGCAATCGTCAATATAAAGAACAACGATGACTACTGCTTTGCGTGGTCCGTAGTTTCGGCTCTCTACCCGCCTTCAGGAAACCCTGCTAGAACATCATCTTATCCCCATTATTCTACAGTGCTTCAACTACAACGTATCGATTTTCCTGTGAAGCTTAAACAAATTTCTTTATTTGAAGGACTTAATAACGTTTCTGTGAACGTATACGGGTTGGAAAATTCTTTTTCTAATGGTAAATATTCAACAGAAATTGTTGGACCTTTGTATTATACAAAAAATAGGAAACAGGTGCATAGTAATTTATTAATCATAAGCGATCTTACTGGTAATCGGCATTACACCTGGATAAAAAATTTCTCCCGTTTGATTTCATCCCAGATTAATAAAACCGATCATAAAAAATATTTTTGTGACGGATGTCTTCAATATTTTTCAAACTGTTCAAGACTTTTAGAACATCAAGCTAGAGATTGTAATCATATTGTAACAGCCACCCCTTCGGTAAATTTAAAAACAGATGTTAATGGTAGTTTAGTTCCTGAAAATATTTTAAAATTCGAAAATTTTTCAAAACAAATCGATTTACCGTTTGTAATTTATGCAGACTTTGAATGTATTTTGAAACCAATTGCGACATGTCTTCCCGAGAGCCGAGATAAGCCTTTCACTGTTGATACCCGTTATCATACACCCTATTCTTTCGGTTATTACTTGAAATGCAGCTTTGATGATTCCTTATCGAAATTAAATATTTACAGAGGTGAAAATTGTGTACAGAAATTTGTAAACGATTTAGAAGTGTTAGCCATGGATATATACCATCATTATTTAAAGTTAACTATCCCCATCGAACAACTAAGTGAAGAGCAAGAAATTCAGTTCCAAAATTGCAGGCAATGTCATATATGTTGTAAGGAAATTTCGGAAAATGAAGAGAAAGTGAGAGATCATTGCCATTTAACAGGTCATTTTAGAGGCGCTGCCCATTCTATTTGTAATTTAAATTATCAGCTTCCGAATTTTATACCAGTAATTTTTCACAATCTTAGTGGATATGATGCTCATGTTTTCTTTAAGACGCTTTGTACATTAGGAAGTAAAATAGATGTGATAGCATTAAATAAAGAAAAGTACATCACTTTTTCTAAAAGCATACATGTTGAAAACAAAACTGAAAATGGTAAAATAAAAAAAATTTTCTTAAAATTGCGATTTATTGATTCTTTTAGATTTTTGGAGTGCTCTTTAGAATCATTAGCATCAAAACTGAGTGACACTGATCTGATATCTGTAAGACGATTTTTTCCAAAACAAGATGAATTTCAATTGATGAGAAGAAAAGGGGTATTTCCTTATTCTTACTTGGATTCGTTTGATAAATTATTAGATACAAAACTCCCAAATAAAGAAATGTTTTTTGATGATTTAACAAAAACTGGTATCAATTCAACACAATACAAGCATGCGCAAACGGTATGGGAGAAATTTAAATGTCAAACATTGGGGGAATATTCAGATCTATATTTGAAAACAGATGTACTATTACTAGCAGATATTTTTGAAAATTTTCGCAAAATTTGTCATAAAACCTACAAGCTTGACCCCTGTCAATATATAACAGCGCCATCTTTATCATGGGATAGTTTTTTACGTTACACAAATGCGCAACTTGAGCTTCTTACCGATATTTCAATGCTTCATTATTTTAAAAAAGGGATACGGGGTGGTATATGCCAATGTATAGAAAGAAAGCATATTGCTAATAATAAATATTTATCTGATTATAATCCCAATGAAAGATCGTCCTTTATAATGTATTTTGACGCTACAAATTTGTACGGGTATGCTATGAGTAAGAAACTTCCAATTTCTGAATTCGAGTGGCTTACAGAATCCGAAATAGACGTATTTAATTTAGATAATGTAGGAACGGATTCACCTTTTGGCTATGTTTTAGAAGTTGATATTCATTACCCGAATTCATTACACGAGTTTCATTCTGATTTTCCATTCTTTCCTGAAAATATTATACCTCCTAACAGCAAAACCAAACAAACCAAACTAATTACAACCTTAAATCATAAAGAAAAGTATGTAAGCCACTATCTTAATTTGAAACAAGGTATGAGGCATGGTTTAAAAATCACTAAAATTCACCGGGTGCTTAAATTTAAACAAGAGGCTTTCATGAAGCCTTATATTCAGCTAAATACTGAAATGAGAAATAAATCATCAGCAAAATCGCATAAAGATTTCTTCAAAAAAATGGTTAATTCAATTTTTGGGAAAACCCTGAAAAATGTTGACAAAAGAAGCGATATACGAATTTCTACGCGGTGGGAAAATGCTGGTAAAAGTTTGGGAGCTGAAATGTTAATCGCGAGACCGAATTTCAAAAGCTGTAGTATTTTCTCAGAAAATTGTGTTGCAATTCAAATGGAAAAAGTTAAAGTTGTTTATAATAAGCCGATTTATCTCGGTTTCTCTATTTTAGAATTATCAAAAACTGTTCTATACGGGCTTTATTATGATTTTCTCAAAAGAGAATACAAAGATGATGTATCTCTTTTATACATGGACACTGATTCTTTAGTTTTAAAAATTTACCATGATGATTTCTATACTGAAATTAAAAAACACCTGCAAAAATTTGATACTTCCAATTATCCGGAAAATAATATTTACGACATTCCTAAAACTGAATCAGTTGTTGGTAAAATGAAAGATGAATTTGCCGGCGTTCCTATTAAAAGCTTTTATGGTACTGGCGCGAAAGCGTATTGTGTTAAATTGGACGATTCAACAATTATAAAAAAAGCAAAAGGTGTGACACGTTCCGTGATTCAAAATCGGCTGGATGAAAAACACTATGTTTCCGTTGTAAATGAGGAAAAGCAGATAATGGAGCAAATGTCAGTTTTTACTTCTCGATTGCATCAAATGTTTAGCCAATTAAAATATAAGGTAGCTTTAAGTCCTAACGACGATAAACGTTTCATAATTCCAGGCACTGCTAAAACTTTAGCTTGGGGACATGATGACATCCCTAAAATAATTTCATTACATAAAGCTATTGAATATGGTAATGAACTAATTAAGAAAGAAGAAGAGGAAAAATTATTGGTTTCGCAATTAAATAATCTTTTTGAAAGTAATAATATATCTGAAGAATATTTAGATGAAATTTATTTTTTATTAACTGATGCCGACTTATGAAATGTTTTAAGTTGTATTTATTTCTTACATTATATATTTTACTTCTTTCATTATTGTTAATATTTATATTTAGTACTACAAGTATGTTGATATTTACTTGTTTCCACTGTAAACAAATTATAAAATGAAAATTAAAAAATGTTAAATCTGCTTAAAAGAAGGAATACTAATTATTAAATGGATGCTAAACTGAAAGCGAGTTTTATTTCTGAACAGAGAGGGGGTGATGTAGAAAATGCTGCATTGAATATAAAAAGGAGCTGATATGTTTAGAAATCAGTATACTTGAAGATTGTACTTGAGAATATAACCATGCACATCAAAAGAGCTATAATAGTTTTATCTTACTTATTCAATAATACGTTATATATTTCACGACCGGAAAATAGTAATGGTGATGTAGCCTATGCCTGTGTTAAGTTTCAAAATGAGTTTAAGGGTTTTTGTGAGTGGCCGAAAGAGTGGGTTCGTTTAATTTCAATACCTGTCAACAACAGCAACGTATTTGTTTTAAACATAACACGTCAAATGAGTTCGGTGAAAGTAAGATATTCTATAACAAATGATAGAAATTTGGAATATATTGACAGCCAATGGATATCAGCAACTGGAATCTTGGAAAAGAACACTATCACTCCAGGATACGTATGGGATTCATTGCTATTCCTTCAAGTTGTATCGTGCATAAGTTTGGCTGTATTTCTATGCATATTTATGTCAATTATAGTTTATTTGATGTATATTATTTGCAGACGCTGGTGTTGCTAATAAAATTTAAATAAAACACGTTTTCAATTTTTACCGAGCTGTTTTATTTCTTTAATAAATACAACATTACATTAAAGAGTGTAGTAATTTCAAACTTTGGTGGATGGCCACTTTGCGGAATCAGGCGCTGCTCGCCATCCTACTCGCTCTCCCCTTCGCGCTTTGGATATATTTCCAAGAATCCACTGATAAACTGCTTTCTGTTTTCCAGGTTGAAGCGGGTTGTAGTTATAGACTAAATTGTATAGTTTCATTAGATGTATAACATTTGATAATATATGGGGTTGAGCGTGATAAGATGTTTCCAAAATAATATTGTTACGTAATTTACAATTATCACGTATTTTTTTTTTTTAACACTTTTTATTTAAATTAACTCCAACACAACAACGATTCAATATCTATTTCGATAACAACAATAACTCTATAACTATTTCGCTCGTCAATCGCTTTCTTCTCTTCTCGCTTATCTCTGTCGCTCTCTTCTATCAAATACTCTCAAACTGTCCAACGCTGTTCCTTATGTAGTCTTATGGACGTTTCTAGGCAACTCTCGAAACGTCCAGCAACTCTCGGACTTTCTGGAACGCGTCATAGGCTACTTTTATGCTTTTACTAAACCTTTGCAGTAGGCGCATGTCAACGTCAGAATGACACATCTGTCACACTGCCCCCCCTCTAGCGCTGATCGTCCCGATCAGTTTCTTCCACTGTGTATGGAGCCAACCGGTCGAGGTGTACAACTTTCATCTTCGATTTGGGGCCTCGTTGTATCCTGTAGACGACATCGTTTATCCGGGTTACCACTTTGTACGGGCCCTCCCAATTCCGTTGTAATTTAGGGCATCTTCCTTTCTTGCGAACTGGGTTATAGAGCCATACACGATCGCCCTCCCTGAATCCAGTGGAATTCGCTCGCTGATCGTAGCGGGTCTTCATCCGGTCACTTTCGAATTTAATTCTTGTTCTGACGGCTTTATGGATGGTGTTAAGCCGCTCGCGTAGTTTAGACACATAACCGTCCGTGGACTTCGAAGAATCTTCAGGTCGACCAAACATTAGATCAGCAGGTAGTCTCAGTTCTTTCCCGAATAGCACGCAGGAGGGTGTCTGTCCGGTGGTCTCGTGTATGGATGTCCTATAGGCCAGAAGGAATAAGGGAATGTGGCGATCCCAGTCGGTCTGATGATCGTTCACGAACATCCTCAGGTTGTTTTCTATAGTCGCATTAAATCGCTCTACCATGCCATCAGACCGAGGATGCAACGGAGTCGTTCTAGTTTTCCTTATTCCCATCAATTCACACACTCGTTGGAATATTTCTGATTCAAAATTTCGGCCCTGGTCAGTATGAATTTCCATAGGAACTCCATATCGGCTGATCCAGTTGTTTATTATTGCCTCCGCCACGGTGGTTGCATCCTGGTTGGAGATTGCATAGGCTTCCGGCCACTTGCTGAAGTAATCCATCACAACGAGGATGTAGCGGTTGCCATCTTCAGTTCGGGGAAAGGGACCAGCGATATCCATGGCTATTCTTTCGAATGGCGCTCCGACGTTATACTGGTGCATTTTTCCTCGTGTTCTGGTTCTCGGACCTTTGTTGGAAGCACATACTTCGCATCTTCTACACCAGTCTTCCACATCCAATCTAGCATTCACCCAGTAATACCGTTCACGTAGTTTCTCTAAGGTCTTCTTCACACCAAAATGTCCACCTCCAGTCCCAGCATGCAGCTCTTTTATTACTTCTTTCGTCTTTTTCTTGGGCAATACAACTTGTAATTGCTTCTTGGTCCCGTCCGGACTTTCCCAGATTCTTTTAAGGACTCCATTCTCGAGCTTTAAGGAATCCCATTGGGCCCAATAACATTTCGTCGTAGTACTCAGGGGGCTTACATCTGCCCATGTTGGTCGAGATTCTCCTGTCTCCTTCCATTTCATGATGGGTCATCATCGGTTCGCTGTTCTTCAATCAACACTGTATCTTCCCAATTTTCTTGTCTCTTCACGGTGGTATGTAGGCATGGAACGTGTTCTAAGTCTTCTTTTCGTTCCACAGAAGAACAGTATTTGCAATTCCGCGGGCATGGTCGTCTTGATAAGGCGTCGGCATTACCATGGTGTTTTCCTGGCCGATCTTCAATTTTGAAATTGTACTCTTGTAAACGCTGTAACCATCTGGCCACCTGTCCTTCAGGGTTTCGGAATTGCAGCAACCATTTAAGAGAAGAGTGGTCAGTTCTCAGCAGGAATTCTCGCCCATATAGATATTTGTGGAAATGTTCTATAGTTTTCACCGCGGCCAATAGTTCTCGGCGGGTCACACAATAGTTTTTCTCGGGCTTTGACAGTGTCTTGCTAAAATATGCGATTACTCTTTCTTTGCCGTCTTGAACTTGAGAAAGAACCCCTCCAATACCCACATTGCTCGCATCGGTGTCGACTATGAATGGTTTTCCAAATTCGGGATAAGTCAAAATCGGGGTGTTAGACAACTCATTTTTCAGAACTTGAAAAGCTTCTTGACAGGTATTCGTCCAATCGAAAGGCACTCCATTCTCGGTAAGTCTGTTTAAGGGGCGAGCCACATCCGCAAATCCCTTCACGAATCTTCTATATTACGAACATAATCCTAAGAAACTCCTCAATTCATGCTGGTTCGTTGGTTGCGGCCATTTACGAACTGCCTCGGTCTTGTCAGGATCTGTACCAACGCCTTTACTTGATATGACATGGCCTAGATATTTCACTTTAGTTCTAAACAACGCACACTTTTTGGGATTTAATTTTAGTTTTGCTGCTGTGAATTTCTGAAGTACTCTGCTTAGATTGGAGAGATGGTCTTCAAACGTTCGTCCAAACACAATGACATCATCCAAATAGACCAAGCAGATTTCCCAATTCAATCCTTGTAAAATTGTCTCCATTAATCTTTCAAAGGTAGCTGGTGCGTTGCATAGACCGAAGGGCATTACATTGAATTGCCAGAGACCGTTCCCAGTTGTAAACGCAGTCTTTTCTTTGTCTTCAGGATGTACTTCGACTTGCCAATATCCGCTCTTTAGGTCCAACGTCGAGAACCATTTAATTTCACTGGACAGACAATCTAACGTGTCGTCGATTCGTGGCAAAGGATAGCTGTCTTTATGTGTTACTTCATTTAATCGTCGATAATCAACACAGAATCTCGTTGATCCGTCCTTCTTACGTACCAAAACGATAGGGGAGGTCCATGGACTTTTCGATGGTTCTATTATCCCTTTCTCGCGCATATCCTTAATCAATGAATCGACTTCTTCTCGTTTGGCCCATGGTACTCGTCTGGGTGGCTGTTTGATTGGTCTTGCATCTCCTGTGTTGATTCGGTGGTACGCTAAATTGGTTCTTCCATAATCGCTGTAATCAATCGCAAAGACGTTCTTGTTAGTTCGAATTAGGTGTTCTAGCTTTCGAGTTTCTTCTTCAGTAAGATGTTCAGTTGCCTTGTTGATTAATTCTTGTAATGCTTCTGGCAGCATCCCGTTTTCTTCCCTCTGTTCTCTCATTTGGTCCAAATAATTGATGGTGGTGACTGGTTCCAATGTCCCTATTGGTGTTCCTTTGGAAAGTTTTTGTTCAAAGCCTTTCAGATTGACAACTCTGATTGGAATCGTGGTCGAGCCGGTTTGTACCACAGTTCTTCCGACAAGGATAGCCTTCTGCCTCAAATCTTCGTTGTCTTGCTCTATGACTCCAGTGATTTCATAAGGGACATTATCCTCTATTGTAATTCGGGCAACAGCTTCGGAGTGTCCCGGTAAAACTTGATCTTCAGCAACGACGACCCGTAGTGTTCGCTGATCAGTCCCATTTCTTTGTAGTGGCAGTTCTTGATCTCCTATTCTTAAACATTTTGTGCCCATGTCTAGCTGGATTCGGTGTCTCTCCATGAAGTCGAGTCCCAAAATGACGTCGTCGGTGATATCGGCCACCAGCACTTGTTGGTACAGGCTTGCGTCTCCAAGACCGATCACCACTTCGCATTCTCCATGAAACGATGTTGTTTCCCCTGTCGCAGTTGTTAAGACAGCATTTATGGTTAGCGGTCGAATCCTCCATTTACCGATTATTCGAGGGTTAACTATCGTTCTTGATGCTCCGGTATCCACTATCAGTTTTATTTTCTTGCCGTCTACAAAACCATCCACAGTAAGTGAATTACCAGTGGTTGTTTTCGATACGGAGATGATGATTGGGGCTTGGGGACGCAAAGCCGGCTTTCGCCCCGTAAGGCCGGCTATTCTTAGTTTCCCTGCTTGTTTTCTTCGGCGGCTGACGCCTGTCTTCTTCCAGATGGACAGCCGCTGCTCAAGTGCCCCCTACGTCCACAATTCCAACATGTAACTTCTAGTTTTCTCTTGACACAATCGCGTGAAAGATGCCCCTGTTTGTCGCAAGTCCAACAGCGTGGGCGCTCACTCATCTCTTCTTTCGGTTTTGAAGACATGACTTCTTTAGCTATTTTTACCATTTCTTGCCGAAAAATCTCGCCATCTTCTTCAAAATTCAACCCAGCCTGCCGGATTCTAACATGTCCTTTGGATGCTTGTTTGGCTGCTTCATATTCCAGCGCATGCGACAATGCTTCGCCTGCAGTTTTATGTCGAGACATGCGCAGGGCTTGCTGTATTTCGACATCTCGCACTCCATCGACAAACATGGGTGGATAGCTGGTCTGTGAAGTCTTGAGGGGCACTAGGATAAGCCAACCGCACAAGCCTTTCGACGTCCGCTTCGAATTGTTGGAGGCTTTCGTTGCTACGTTGATAGCGACTTTTTAACTGCGCCTGGTACATTTGTTGTAGGTGTTTATCACCATAGCGCATCTCCAATCGGTCCACCAGAATTTTAAAATCGTTTTGTTGCATTTCTGGAATACCTTGCAAAACGTCTAGAGCTTCCCCACGTAGCGCTATGATTAGGGCAGTGGCTTTCTCCGTTTCATTCCACTCATTTGCCTTGGCAGCAGCGTCGAATTGTTTGAGATACACTAACCAAGAGACCTTCCCATCGAATGTTGGTGGTTTTATCCTCGACATTCTTACACTTCCTTCTTCGCTTTTGTTTAGTTTTGGGTACTCTTGAACGTCTTGAACTTCTACTCTTACTTCTTTTAACTGTTCTTTCAATCCTTCTTGCTCAATTTTCATTGTTCTCATATCTTCTATTAATTTCTCTTGACCTGCCTTAATTTCTTCTTGACATGCTTTAATTTCTTCCTTCATTTCTTTCTGGCCTGCCTTCATTTCTTCCTTCATTTCTTCCTGGCCTGCCTTCATTTCTTCCTGGCTTGCCTTCATTTCTTCCTGGCCTGCCTTCATTTCTTCCTGGCTTGCCTTCATTTCTTCCTGACCTGCCTTCATTTCTTGTTTCATTTCTTTAAGCATTTCCATCAAAAATTTCATCTGCTCCTCCATTTTTGCCGCTTGACTTCTTCTTACTGGCATAAATCCCACTCCTGACACCAATTGTTACGTAATTTACAATTATCACGTATTTTTTTTTTTAACACTTTTTATTTAAATTAACTCCAACACAACAACGATTCAATATCTATTTCGATAACAACAATAACTCTATAACTATTTCGCTCGTCAATCGCTTTCTTCTCTTCTCGCTTATCTCTGTCGCTCTCTTCTATCAAATACTCTCAAACTGTCCAACGCTGTTCCTTATATAGTCTTATGGACGTTTCTAGGCAACTCTCGAAACGTCCAGCAACTCTCGGACTTTCTGGAACGCGTCATAGGCTACTTTTATGCTTTTACTAAACCTTTGCAGTAGGCGCATGTCAACGTCAGAATGACACATCTGTCACAATATCTTCTAAACAGCATTTCATATTCTTGTAGTTGTTTGCAGCATTTCTGAAAAGAAATTGATCACAACTTGTTATGTTGTTGTTTGTCAGAAGCTCTTGAACAAAGAATACATCGTTCCTGCAGACAACCTCTTTTGTATCACTAATGATACTCATAACATCAAAAACAGTTAAATATTGTTTTTTAGCTGCTTGTTCGAGAAATTTTGATATAAAGTCATCACATAATAGCTGTCTGTGAAAAAGCAAACTGAGCAAAGGCAGAGGTGGGTCTACTCCTTCAGTTATCCAAGTAAATGCTTCGAACGGTACTTGAAATCCTAAACGCATAAATACATTTTTCGCATCCTCTTCGCAACTGTTGTGGAGCACATTCCTCAGATGCTTTTTCAAAATATCAGTCTCACTTTTGTAACACTCGTATGAGATAGGATCCATTTGGTTAAATCAATACTTCTTCGGCTTCAGAATCGCTGCTATCAGAGCAGTCAATATCGGGGTTGAAATAATAGCCGCATATTTCAATACGGTCGCACTCAAACATGTTAAACTTTTCACAGATTTGTTTAAACTCTTTAGCTTCAATTGTTTTGTACTTTACAAGAGTATCCTTTTTGTAAATTTTCACCACAATGCAATAAGAGCTTACCATGTTTACAGGATGCAACAATGTTTGTTACTAT
Organism: Agrilus mali; assembly: GCA_029378335.1. Lineage (NCBI taxonomy): Eukaryota > Metazoa > Arthropoda > Insecta > Coleoptera > Buprestidae > Agrilus > Agrilus mali. Next base: position 17,473,855 of record CM055655.1, on the reverse strand, counting down.
AAATTCAAGTAGTAAACATGTTTCATATATAACTGTAACGAAAGAGCATGCGTTGTCATATTATCCCCCCCTCCACAGCTTACAGTAGTGGAGGAGCCTTAACATAAAAGCACGGAGCAAGCATCATTTGGTAGTAACAGTACCACCTTTCCTGAATAATAGTGCTATCGTTAATATTGGTATGGATAGTTTTGTAAAAGCATTCAACCAAATCGGTATCGGTTTTGAGGAAAAAAAAACGCGTTCAATAAAATCGTTAAACATTGGAGAAAAGTATCCGGTTCAGCGTGTGAAAATTGTGTGGGGGCCGCGACTTTTAACAGATTTAAAAGACTTCGTCGTGTTCCTTCCTCGCCGGTATGCTGATGCGCTTACTGATTCGCAAGTAGAAGAAGTTAACAAAGAACTCCGTCAACAATCTCAAGTAGCATTCATTCGCATAAAGGGGTTTGTTGGAAAGGCTGCAGATATAGAATTTATCAAGGATGAGTTATCCGCAGTACCTGAACTCGCTGCAAATGTTTCATCAAAAGTTGAATAAACTGGATGAAGATGCTGAGCTCTTATATATTCGGCAGACTTTATCAAATACTGATTTCACTGATGGTGTTGAAATAAATGAAAGTAATTTAAATTATCTTAAACGTATTTTTAGTAGAATTAAGATTTTGAGAGGAATGTTCCCCTCTTTAAACTATGGTAAAATGAGATGGGGCCCATAGAAATAAATAAAACCCTTTAATGTAAATGCGTATTTTTATTAAAAAAATCATTAATATTTACAAAATAACATCTGTTTTCGAAATCCAACTATTATGGCTTTTATCAAATCCAAGCCATTTAACATAAACCTTATCACCTTTTCTGCGCAATACCTTTTCTACTAAATAAACATTTGGATGTTTCACTGTTTGTAGCTCCTTATCGTAAAATGCTCCTTTTATCTCGTTACCTGCTAAGTCTTGCAGATAATACACTAATGGATTGGAAAATTTAATTTTGGAAACCTTAAAAATTTCAGTGGACCAATTTGGGGTGTAGCCTTTTGCGAACACATCACGATGTTTGCTAATTCTTACAAAATTTCCAACAGAAAATTTCTTTTTTTTTAAATCAACCGTTTTAATATGGGAATAAACTGTATTTAATAAATGCTCCTCATTTGCTCTTTTTACAGCACATGGTTTCATGCCAATGGTTCTATGCTTCGTATTATTATAAACATGAACTAATTTAGGTAGTAAGTCTAACCACTTATACGTTCCTTGCAAACTAAATTTTTTCCACATCATACCTTTTAATGTTCTGTTGACTCGTTCTACTATAGAAGCCTTCTTACTGCTAAAGGTTGAATAATGATTAATACTATACTTTTTCATTAAATTTTGAAACCATTTGTTATAAAATTCTTTCCCCATATCGGTTTGCAGATTTGTCGGTATGCGATTACTTTTCCGAAGTATTTCTTCAAACGCTTTCGAAACATTCTCTCCATTTTTCCGTAATACAGGCAACGCCCATACAAATTTAGAAAATGCATCTATTACTACAAGAATATATCGATACCCTTTATTTTCTTTTGCGTAGGGTATCATTTCAACTAAATCAGCTTGAAACAAATCATTCAAGCCTTTAATAATTGTTCTTCGTCTAGTAAAATTTTTTCGAGAAGATTTGTGTAATTCAGCTACCACTTCTTCCTTAATAGCGCTCGCAGTTTTCTTATTTTTTCTCATTTTCACCATTATAAATTGTCAGTCGTAGTAGAGGTGGTTGTTGTGGTGATGGTGGAGGCAGGTGATGCGCTCGAAGAGGAAGGTTTGATTATTACAGTACTCTTCTCTAAACCAATATGCTTGAAGATTGCGTCAATGTGTAAATTATTTATACGAACATTTGCGTTAAGCGCATCAGCGTTAGACTTGAGAGAGTTTAGTAACGCTAATACTTCGTTTCGAAGACTATCACTTTTTTTTATCCCCTGCAACCATCGCATCCCTTTTAACTGTTTCACATTCTGTTCTAAGTTGTTCCTTAGTAACTACGTCTTTATTGTCCACGTATGCTTTTGTTGCTGCATGCCAAAAAGCTGTAGGTGGTGCTAAACGAATTACATGTTTGTCATCAAAATCAAAGAAATAGTTAATCTTTTTAATATCTTCAGCTGTCGCTAATGTATCCAATAATGCATCTAGGTATTTTTTTGTAACAACTTCATCTTCATCCCCCTCATTAACTCGAGCTAATGCCTTTCGTTCAGTACCATAATCCACTTCGAACCTTCGTTTTACTGCCCCTGGCAATGCTCGACCGAATTTATCAACAACCATATTACAACTAAGTGCAAACATGGATTATTTACTCTATTATACCACACTCTCGAAGTTCTTCAATAATGGATGCGATTTCATTAGCATGATTAGTATTACCTGCAGTTTGTGATGCAATGAGTAATTTTAAAACGATCGCATAATTCGTTAACATCATTAAAGTAAACATATTCTATAGGTTTATTATTTTAATCCATCCATACACCTCGACCTGATGGGTTTCTAATCGGAGTCGAGGTAACGGTAGCGGAGGTTACGGCTGTGGATGGAAATAGAGGTCCAGTCATGAGTTTCTTGATTAAACGATATTTTTTTCCTTTGTTTCCAGCTATAGGGGCGATGCTCCTGTAGCCAATTTTATGAGCATTAGTTCTGTAAACTATATCTTTATACTTTGTCAAATCCGATTCTTTGTAATTTGCAGGTTCTTTTTTAAACAAAAGCTCTAACAATCCGTGGGTTATTGTATATCGCATAGTTTTAAGGGTTTAAATTTTATCAGCCGCAAACTTTATTTCAGAATCTCCGATGAAGTACTTATTTTTATCAGGATTAAATCTAACACCGTACTGCGTATAAAAAAACCCCCTTTCGTATCATGATTCAGGGCTGTTAAATAAGTTTGAGGGTTATCTAATCAAACGAGCTCCATTATCTCCCTATAGGCATCAAAATCTTTTCTCTTTTCTCCGATAGGTTCCGCTTTAAATAATAATTCATAAAGTCTAGGTGTTCCAGCAAATTTACGCCCCATTATTTCTAAATCTTTACCAACCACCTTCATTTCTTCACTACCAATGTATAATTGGTTCTGAAGCCAGTCGTATCGAACATCATTTCTGTTGTCATATTCTCTTTGAGTGTCACTCAATATCCCTTCAATATAATACCTCGGCAATGGGTCATAATCGTCTAATTTATCTTTGAAAACAGGATCATTCACGATATTCTGTATTTCCTGTTTAGTGTAATCAAATATTTTATCCTCTTCTTCTTCAGTCATTGGAAGCATAGTACTAAGGTCTGCAGCAGATGCTGTTGATGAGGTTAATGATGATGGTGCGATGAATGAGCTGGATTGTGGTGGTAAGAAGGAATGCTCGACATCTTCTTCTTCTTCTACCTCCTCTTTTTTAATTTCTTGTTTAATTGACGGTTTGGAAAACTGGATTTCTTCTTTTAGTTGCATTAAAGGCTCAACCAAAGGTTTATATGATTTCCGCAATAAATCTTCTTCTTCAACCGCTCCCTCCTTTAAAGCAGTTGCAGTTTACGTTTGACAGCATTTCTCACTTTCACAAGCTCCCGTTTAATTTTCGGATCCATGTTTACCCTTTTTACTGCTTCTATATAACTCGTATGAATTGAAAAACTATAGATATATATATCGATCGAATCCTTTACGATAGCGCCCACTTTCAGGATCACAGTCCTTAAGAATACTTAAAAAACCATATTTCTCACCCCAACAAAGTTTGCAAATGGTTTTAAACTCTTCAAATGACATGTCAGTATTAACATGGTCTGAATAAACATGCTTGAGATTTAGCTCATCCTGCTTGAATAATATAATTAGGTTTGCATTATCTCGAATTAGATGCTTTGGAATATGTGTGTATGTTTGACAAAGGTAAAAACAATCAATGTTGTTATGACGTCCCATACTAAAATAATCTCTAATCACACTCTGATTCTCGCAAGCAACATCATCAAATATAAATATTGAATTAGATTTCGCATCTGATGGAGAGATGATGTTCTCAGAATCCTTATACGGATAGTAGCCAATACCCTTGATTGGTTTGAAGAGCTTCTCTAAGTATTCGTACTTAGGCTGATTTAAAGATTTGGAATATACATATACATTTTCAAAACGCAAACCATTAGGGTGTTCTAAAAGTGAAATAATAACGTTAGTCTTCCCGCAATTGGAAGGACCTGCTACAATTGATCTCATTGTTGGTGGTAGCAGAGGTCCGTGCCGATTCGCCTTCGGCGCGTCGTTGAAATCGCGGTTGGTAATGGGTAGCACCGCTTTTTGCTGAACTATCCGCATGTTAATAACCCAATGAAACATTTCTGATGATGTGCTCTGTTTTATAAACAGCTAACTCAGCATGAATGGGTTTATTTGGTAAGAAGACTTGAAGAAGAATTCACGTGCTGCTTGAGAAAGAAATGAGAAAAGTGCTGCAAGGCGGTGGTCTACTAAATAGGCTTATTAATTCTCTACCTTTTGAGTTACATTTACCAGGTTATCGTTTTTGCGGGCCAAGTACTCGGCTAAAGGAGAGATTGGCAAGAGGGGATAAAGGAATAAACCCATTAGATGAATCATGCAAAGCTCATGATATTGCATACTCTCATTCTAAAAATCTAGAGCAGCGACATGTGGCAGATAGTATTTTAGCAAAAGCAGCACTTAAACGAACTCATTCATCAGACGCGAGCTTTGGAGAACGTTTAGCAGCGCGAGCAGTTGCTTCCGCTATGAATGTCAAAACAAAGGTAGGCATGGGAGTTCAAAGAAGAAAACAAGTAAGTAAAAAAAGAAGAGGTGGAAGAATACCTTTTCGGAAATTTATAAGACGAGCGGTAAATGTTCTCAAAAAGAAAAGACCAGAAAATGCTATTCGAGCAGCGCGTTTAGCGATGTCGCAATTAAGAAGAAAATTAACTGACCCTGGGGGATAATACCCGTTCCAAAAACTGGAGGATTTCTACCGTTAATACCGATATTCGCCGGGTTGTCAGCCTTAGGTGCGTTATCGGGAGGAGCGGCAGGAATCGCGAAAGCCGTGAACGACGTCAAGGCTGCTCAAAAAAGTCTCAACGAGTCTAAACGTCACAATAAAGCCATGGAAGCAATCGCGGTTGGGAAAGGTCTCTTCTTGAAACCATATAAAAAAGGTCTAGGACTTTATTTACCAAACCAAAAAAAAAAAATCCCTTTAAACTTACCTCGCCGACCGCTTACTGATGTTGACTTATACAGATACATTAAAAAACTTGGAATTCCTCACTTTCGTGGAATATTCATGCGGGATAGTTTACCCAAGAAAGTGTACGCCATCGAATGCGGAGTTGTTAATCATGATAAGAAAACAGGGGAAGGTACTCATTGGACGGCATACAAAATAGAAAATGGTAGAGCAGCTTATTTTGACAGTTTCGGAAATTTGCGACCACCTCCGGAAGTGGTGAAATATTTAAATTCCTCTCAACCATGTAAAATTCATTATAATTACGATCGCAAACAAAAGTATAACTCATTAAATTTGCGGTCATCTGGTGCTAGAATTTCTATTTAATACTACACCATTCCTCCACTTTTAAAGGTAAGTATAAGTTGGTAACTCCATTTAACATAGCGTTAACAGGCTATCAACATGTATACGTTTACTTTAACCGGTGTTACATCAATTTTACAAGCTAATATTAGTCCCCCGATTGTTTTGGATAATGATTTTGAGTATTCACTAGGTCTAGTCAACTTTGAAACGTACAATTCTATTCCAAATATAGATCAAAGCAATAATAAATTTTACGTTGGTGATAAAATAATACCTATACCGATAGGATCATATGAGCTTGACGATATAAATCGCTATCTACGCATGCAATTACGCGACCCGAGAGTGAGAGGTGTTAAAGATGTGGTATTTCTAAATATAACAGGCAACAACAATACTTTACTTTCTGAAATTAAATGTACAGAGCAAGTTGATTTCACAAAACCGGATTCTATAGGACAACTGCTAGGATTCAAACCGAGAATTATTAAAGCTAATAGTCATGAATTTTCTGATTATCCTGCGAATATTTTTAAAGTAAACGCAATATGCATTCATTGCAACCTTGTTTCTGGTTCATATAAAAACAATGAAGAAGCTCATTTTATTCATCAACTTTTCCCAAACGTTCCGCCAGGCTATAAAATAGTCGAAAATCCAACCAATGTTATTTACTTGCCTATAAATACAAGAATTATTGACTCTATAGTCATTAAAATAGTTGATCAGGACGGTGAACTTATTAATTTTCGTGGAGAGACCGTAACAGTAAGACTTCATCTGAAACGTCTCCAGTAAAAACATAATGGTCTGCCGTTATAGAAATTTTAGCAAGCGCAGGGTGATTTATAGGAAACCCGCATTATCTCGATTCGCCAGTACTAAGGCAGAATTGAAACGGTTAACACCTTCAAACGCTCGCTTTTTGGAAAGTTTAGGATACCGAGTTAAACGAAAGCTAAGCTGAAATCATGCATTCTGAAATTTTGAATGTTACGGAGCGTGCGCTGTTTGATTCATCTATAACTAATGCGGAACGTCACACACATCAACCGTATACGAATACAACCTTTAAAAACAGTGATGAAATTCGCATTCCTATTGAAAATGAAGACGTGTACACTTTGCCGTGGGATAGTATTCTATACGTTGAAGGAAAATTGGTAAAAACCGATGGTACAGCATCAGCAACTGCTAAATTTGTAAACAATGGGATTGCCCATCTTTTCGATGAAATTCGTTACGAAATCGGCGGAAAAACGGTTAATCGTATTCGAAATCCTGGAATAACTAGCACCATAAAAGGTTACGCGTCCTATAACGTAAATGAGAGTCTACGGCTTCAGAATGCTGGTTGGGCTCCTAATGATGACTCATTTTCAACAATTGATCAAAGTGGGAATTTTAACGTATGCATCCCATTACGAATGCTTTTAGGTTTTGCTGAAGATTTTCGAAAAATTCTTCTTAACATAAAGCAAGAACTTATATTAATAAGAAGTAGCGTTGATACAAACGCTATAGTGAATACAACTGCTGATGAAACAGTAAAAGTTGTGGTTAATAAAATTTCTTGGAAAATCCCACATATATCTGTTGCAGACATAGAACGGTTGAAACTTCTAAAATATTTGCAAAGAAATCAACAGATGGAAATTAATTTCCGTAGTTGGGAGTTGCATGAATATCCCCTACTACCTCAAACAAATATCCATACATGGGCTGTTAAAACAACATCACAACTTGAAAAACCTCGGTTTGTGATAGTCGCATTTCAAACAGATAGAAATAATAAACCAGAAAAAAATAAAGCCCACTTTGACCATTTCGAACTTAATAATATTAAATTACATTTAGGTTCTTCTATGTATCCTTATGACAATCTCCATCTTGATTTCAAAAACAACAAATTCTCTATATTATATGAGATGTATGCTCAATTCCTACAGTCTTATTACGGAACCGTTAGCGAACCGGTGTTAAAACCGTCAGAATTTAAGAAAGTTGCTCCTTTATTTGTAATCGACTGTTCACACCAGAACGAAGTTGTAAAATCCGGGGCGATAGATATACGCTTGGATTTTGAAACTAGTGAGGCAATTCCAGCCAATACAGCTGCTTACTGCTTAATTCTGCACGATCGAATGGTTCGTTACAATCCTTCCACCAACATTGTTCAAGTATTGTAATAATATCATGGAGTTCATAGTAGATGTGCAAGGTTTTAAAACAGAGGGGAATATCTTCCTTTTTAAAGAATTCGCTGTTAGTAGAATAAATAGCGATGAAAAAATATCATGGTATCTACTATCTCCACCATTTCCTTGGTCGCAACTTACAGCTCGCTATAGAAGTCAAAATGGGTGGCTTACTAGAAACTATCACGGACTAGAATGGAATAGCGGGTATAACGATTATCAAGAAACAGTGGCTGAAATAGGTAAAATTTTAAGTTGTTCGACTACTGTATACGTTAAAGGAATGGAGAAACAGGTGTGGATATCGAAAGAATTTCCACATTTAGAGAACATTGTCAATTTGGAGGATTTGGAGTGTCCATCTTTAACAAAACTCCTCGCAAAGTATAAAACCACTCCAGTTTGCACTTACCACTCCCTCTTTCAAGATACGTGCTACAATTGTGCATTAGAAAATGTATTTGTTCTTAAAAATTGGTTACAGATGTATCTATCTTCAAAATGATGAATAAAAAAATTTTCTACAGTTGTACATTTTTCTGTTTAGTAATAGAAAGTAGTATAAAACGTTCGGGTATGAGAATAAACTAAGACAGTAGCTAATTGACAATAACATAGTAAGCATCAACATATCTTATTATGAACCGCGGCTGTAGAATTTTAATAAACTTCTACAATGGTGATAATGTACTACAAAAAAAAAGAAAATTTAGAGATTTTAGAATATCAAGACTTCTTTTCTGAATACAATATAACTAACTACAAACACATTTCGATTGGTGTGGTTGTTTATAGCAATAACAACATCGCTAACGTTGAGAATTATATTGTAAAAGCAAAGTTCTATGGTCGTAATGGTGATCACTTTACGAAAAATATATGCAGAAGGTATTTCGAGAGTCGGCCAAGTGAAGAAGATTTGGAATTCTTCAACGTCGAAAATTATGGTATTTTGCAAATAACAGGTGAGCTGATTGGAGATGACGAAGGAGTCGAGAGCGATTACTACAGCAGCAGTCATGAGGATAGCGATGATGATATCGTGGAAGTATAAAGCATAATCAAATGTACAAATGATTGTTGACTAAATTCTTAATAAAGAATCTTAAAAGTTCAATGCTCCAGTTACGGTTATTGACAAAAAGTTTGACCCCGTTAGAGGTTAACAACCTCCTCCTCTCAAGCGTCATATAACATTAGCACATGGAGTACAAACTAATAACCGGTCAATGAACTTTAACGCGAAAAGTTTAATACCCCAATTACGATCATTGATATCAAGTTTGACCTCGTTTTAAGCCAATGACCTCCTCCTCTCAAGCGTCATAGATCAATAACACATGGTGTGCAAACTAATAACAGGTCAATGAACCAAAAACGCGAAAAGTTCAATACCCCCCAAATTTCGATCATTGACATCAAGTTTGACCTCGCTTTAAGTCAATTTTCCTCCTCCTCTCAAGCGTCATAGATCAATAACACATGGTGTGCAAACTAATAACAGGTCAATGAACCAAAAACGCGAAAAGTTCAATGCCCTAATTACGGTCATTGACAACAAGTTTAACCTCGATAAAGGTCAACGACCTCCTCCTCCTCCTCCGGTCATAGAACCGGCGAATCCATACTACTATTAAGTGCCCATTGTACCTCGCATAAAGTCTTATCCCATTCGTTGCCTTCTAGATCTTTCATACTGGCGGCGGTACAACTAGTGATCATGCTGTTTACTCTTTCAACCTGGCCATTCGATCGTGGCGTGGCCGTTGAATTTTTAATATGACAAATGTGATTTTCTCTACAAAATTCCTCAAACGCTTTCGAAGTGAATGCGGTACCCCGATCGCTTATTATTTTATTCGAATTACCGTATGTGGTTATGAATTCTCTTAGAAAATCGACCGTAGTTTTAGCCTCAACATCAGCTACCGCCTTCAGTACAACGTACTTGCTGTAACCGTCTACAATCACCCCGACGTACTTATTTCCAGATTTACTCGTAGGAAACGGCCCTAAATGATCTACATGAACCAAGTCAAATACGGAATCGCCCTTTTCTATAGGGTGCAGAAAACCTGGCGGTTTTCCCCGAGGCGTTTTGTAATAGAGACAATTAATGCACCTGTTTACGTATTTTGTAACGAACTCGCGCATTTTCGGGAAATAGTAAGTTTCTTTTAATTTTTGCCAAAGTTTTATCGATACCCAAATGCATTAATTCCCGGTGAGTGTTACTGACTATTTCATATCTCAAATCTGTGGGAACGTATAATAACCATTTCAATCCTTTAACCCTGTAAACCCTTCCGTTACACAGCGTAAACCTAGCATGCACTTCCGGAGCCCCCTGTTCTAATTTTCGGACTATTTCTTTAGTTTCTTCGCATGTTCTTTGCAATGCCGCGACCCAATCCGTATTTATTGTAATTCCCAAAATTGGTGACCCATTTGTTGACACCTCCTCAGCCGGTTCCACTGGATTTCTACTGAGTGTGTCAGCAAACCTGTTTGATTCGGCTTTGTGGTATTCAATAGTGTAATCGTACTCCGATAGCTTCACTAACCAGCGACCTATTCGCGGATTCATATCCCTTTTGTTTGATAAAAGTTTTATGCTGTTGCAATCGGTCCGGATTATAAATGGTATTCCTAAAAGATAAACACGAAACCTATCTAGTGCCGCTACGATCGCGAGTCCTTCTAATTCGAAACTACTGTATCGCGATTCTTCACGCGAAGTCTTTCTACTATAGTACGCGATCGGTTGCAATTTACCGTTTTCTTGTTCCTGAAGAAGCGCTGCCCCTAACCCGAAGCTAACCCAAAAGGCCCCTTTTTCCGGTAATTTTTGGAAGCTCCAAAAATTCCCTTCCGCTTTCCCGGAAATCGTTTTTTAAATTGGCCCCCAAAAAAGCACCCTTTTTGGGCTGTTGGGTTAACCCGCGTTTCCCCTTTATTAAGGGAAATTTAAACGCGGCGGTTTTTTCCTTGTTTCATTTTTCCCCCAAATAAAAGGGTTTTCCCCTTTTTCTTTTAATTAGGTTTCAAAGTTAAAATTTTTGGGTTTCCCTTTGCCCCAATGGTCGGGGATCTAGTTGGTCATCTATTAGTGGTAACGGGTAGTACTGCTTCACAGTTTTCTTGTTCAATGCCCTGTAGTCCACGCACATACGCACATCAGTTTTCTTTCTCACTAACAGCACTGGGCTGGCGAATGGAGAATCCGTTTCTTCTACGATGTCGGCCTCTTGTAATTCCTGTACGATGTTCCTAACTTGTTGTCTCTCGCTATGTGACATCCGATAAGGTCGATAGAATACAGGTTTCTCATCCTCCAATTGTAGGTCCATTTCGATTAGATGAGTACATCCCAGTTGTTTCATGTTGCGCGCCACTAAGTCCTTATATTCGTTTGTTAGGTTGAGCACTTTGTCAAAATCTTCGCCCGTTAATTCCGTATTTATTTCGGCCGCTTTTACCGGCAACTCGGTAACTTCCCGTCGCACAACACCTTCTCGGCACGTTTCTCCGCGCGCGACTTTTTCGTCTCGTTTAATCGTCACTGATTTTCCACTGATGTTTAATACAGGAAGTACAGCTTCACCCTTTTCATCGGTCGACACGACACATCTAGGTACCATCCCACCGACCTCTCGCAACCCGCCCTCGATAAACAATTCCGTGTTTTTCGCGTCGTCAATTCGCACAACCACGTGTCCCAAATAATTGTCCGGGATTATCGACATGTCTTTTGCCCATATCGCTATTTTCGACGTATCCGTTTTTTTCCCTTGTTCTGACGTTTTCGTGATTGTCACATGGGGTTGTTCTGTAAACGGGTGACCCACCACCAACGGAATTTTTTGTATTTCCCTCGGCACTATGTACACGATTACCTTGGCAGTTACCCCGTCGATTTCGAGGTCAACTTCGGCCGCACCCAAGGTTTTTGTTACGGCGCCCCCATAACCGACAATTTCCTTCTTTTTCTTCCAGTCACAGTTCAACCCGATAGTAGGCACGTAATCATCCCTCAACACGCGCACGCGACTACCGAGATCCACATAACTGTGCACTTCAACTCCGTTGATTTTCGCGTTTTTGAAGAATTTCATATTTTCAGATACCTCACCGTCGTCGATATGTTGCACTTCACGTTTTGTTTCGTCGTTTACGTCCTCCTTCATTTTTTTGGAACAATCGCGGGCGTAATGTCCGTAATTTTTGCACTTAAAGCATAATGTTTGTCCTTTCTCGTTTTTCAGTGGCATCTTTTCTTTTACGGACGGTTCACTTTTTGCCGTTAATTTCTTTTTGAAATCCTTGTTCAAAGCTGGCATGTCTCTGTTATTTTCTCGTGGTTTTGTTATCTTTGATCTACGTGCATCTTCTGTTCGTTCATATTGTACGATGTCCCGATAAAGTTCATCCTCATCAGCATGAGAACGTGTCACGATGAAACTACTCAATTCTTTGGACCACAATCCGATGGCGATTTGTTCTTTCGTTTCAACAAAATCAAGATCTAATTGCTTGCAGAGGTGCACCTTTTCATGAAAATAACAGCTCATATTTTCACTTTTTGATTGCACCCTCTCTTGCATTCGTTTCCACATGTCAGTTTTATTGCATTTTAATACAAATGTCTTTTTAAAAGCTTGCTTGAAAGTGTCCCAATCGGTTATCTCCGATGCCTTAGCCTTGTACCAAAATTTTGCCGCTCCTTTCAAGTGGCTTCTTGCTGATTCCAGAGCAAACTCGCTTGGCCAGGAATGAAACACTGAGGCACTTTCTATTTGCTGCAACCACTGTTTTGCCTCGAAAGTACCCAGTTCACCATTAAACGTGTCGATATTTTTGGAAAAGTCCGGTATCACATTGTAACTTGTTGAGCCAACACCCTGTACACTGGTTTGCACTTGCTGCTGCTGCTGTTGCTGAAGCATTCCCAACATTAATGTGTTCTGTTGCAATAATGCAGTTATCGTTTCCATCATGGAAGATTCTCCTCGCGAGTTTCCACGATTTAATTCACGCTGTGCACCCTCACGGTACTCAGCACCCTCTTGAACATTGGCAGGAACATCCTCTCGATGCTCAATTCGCTGTGGCTCCGCTGTACCTTCGCGGTGCCCTTCCATGTGAATTCCATAATCGGCTGGATTAAGATTATCGGCGGAAAATTGCCTCTCACCATTTTCCACACAATCCGGATTATCATTATTCACTGACGACATCTTGATGCACAATAATTTCTTTTGAGGATTCACACAGTTAAAACTCTTAAACTGTGCAACCCCACACCTGAGATTGTTAGACTTTAACTTTTTTTTAAATAAAAGGCGTTAGGTATATTAATTGTATATTAAACAACTGATTAGTTCCGAAGTTACATCAGGAGTGTGTACGTGTGTGCCAACAGAAATTATCGCTACCAGTGTGTTTATTCTTTTTCCCCGCCGAACCCAGGCCCCGCCGTTAGTCATCGGGATTATTCTAGAACATTTCTTTGTTTAATAAATAATCGTTTGTCACGTACACCACGATGACTAAAGGTTTCCTGGAGATCGGTAGGAACCAATATCCCTTATCATCTCATAAATAATAAATTGTAACAAGAATTATAGCGAATCCGTAATATAACTGGACTCACAAGGTAGGAGCACGTTTTCGATTGACTATTTACTCAAATGCTCAAATTAAAGAAGTTTAGTTTATACAAACTGGAACATTGTTTATTTCTCTGTTTATAAATTGTCAAATAATTGAATGGAAAGGAAAATATCTTTATATTGTTTGATGAAGTATCTAATTTTGAATGATTGCATATTTACTTTTATTAAATTAGTATAATCTATTACTGCAGACTGTTGAAGTTAAATAAGCTTTTCTTTTGGGTGTGTGTAGAATGTTGATATTTTGTTCTCTGTTGTTTTGTTGTTGTTCAGTATCATTATGATTTATTTTCTAATAACTGTTATATAAACTCAGGTTGATATAATTTTATATTAGATGATTTAGTCTATATTGCTTAATTTGTTATTTTTGTGTTTCTCGTTTTTACGTTTTTCGACTTTCGATACGAAGCAGAGTGGTAGTCCTTTTTTTTTACTTTTATTAATACGATCACGATAAAATGACTACTTTGGGAGATATAACCAAAATTGAAAATAATATAACGAAAGGTCAGTTAAAGGCAGTCAAAACATTGCATTGGGTAGCGTACGGCAAAGAGGCGGAACCTCGTAAGGCACGTAAACATTTGCGCGAATTTTCTGGCTTTGGGTTAGACAAAGACTCCGAAGAGTTTTTGGAAAAAGTCAGCGAAGTCAAAGAAAATGTCGAACCGGCTGATTTAATATCCATGTGTCACATATTAGACTTGAACAATCAAGGTAGCGCAGATACTCTGGTAGATCGCGTTTGTTCCTTCTTGAATGATTTAAACGTAAGTAAGACCAAGGAAAACGGAGCTGAAAGTAGTGAGGAAGAAGAGGAAGAAGAATCAGATGAAAATGAGAGCTTAGATCGCGTTCGAGCTCAAGCACGTATGAAGGCCGATAGAAATGCATCTTTTGCACTTACTTTCCGGAATATTGAGGATAGCGTTAGATCATTTGATGGGAAGGCTGACTATCCAGTAAGGAAATGCATAGCAGATTTTGAAGAAATCGCTGAATTGGAATGAACTACAGAAACTCATATTCGCGAAGAAATCATTGACGGGTCTGGCCAAATTATTTGTGCAAACTGAGAAAGGTATTAAGTCGTGGTCCAAATTGAAACAAAAGCTAATCGAAGAATTTGAGGTCAAAGTGAGCAGTGCGCAGATTCATAAATTGCTCATGTCCAGGACAAAACGGAAGGAGGAATCAGTTCAGGAATATGTTCTAATAATGCGAGAAATAGGCAGCAGGGCAAATATCGAAGCTGAAGTCGTCATACAATGCATTATTGATGGAATCCAGGACAACACGGCGAATAAGGTCATATTATATGGGGCTAAGAATTTTCAGGAATTTAAGGAAAAAATTAAACTCTATGAACAAATAAGATCTGTAAACTCAAGCTACGGACACGGATCCGGATATGGACAAACTCAAAATAAATTCGAACCGAAACAAAACAATAAAAGGGGCTGGAAAGCTAAAGAAAGGATACCGACAAAATCAGGAGTGTGCTATAACTGTGGCGAAAGTGGCCATATATCCAATGGATGTCCACATAAAAACAAAGGTATAAAATGCTTCTCTTGTAATCGTTTTGGGCACACGGCGTCCAAGTGTCCAAAAAAGAGCTCAAACACAAGTAGTGTAAGTGTTATTGAAGTTACTCCAAAAAATGGTGTTCGGTTGACTTTTAAAAACACAAATATTCCTGCTTTATTCGATACTGGGAAAGACATAAGTGCGTTGAGGAAGGATATTTTTGAGAAATATTTTAGTGACGTCCAATTAGATCGAGATTATATTTCAATTAAGGGAACTGGTTCGGGAAAGGTCACGACGTTAGGATCTTTTTCTCAAGAGGTACGGGTTAATGACGAGAGTGTTGTTTTAAAATTTCATGTGATTCCTACGAGTGCATCAAGTTTTGGGGCTATTGTTGGGAATGATCTCTTGTCCCAAGTAAATGTTAACATCAGGAGCGACGTTATAGAAGTCTACGCAAAGGGGAAGGAAAACTTCCTGATGCAGATAGCCATAGGTGAAGAAGAACGGTCAAGGGAAGTAGATCTTCAACATATTAGGGCGGTAAATCATCGCGAGAAGGCCTTGGATTTACTCGAAAACTATAAGCCTGAAAACTCAAGACTACGGACATCAAAATGAATATTGTATTACGAACGGAAGAACCTGTGTATCAGAGACCCAGAAGATTGGCCGCCACCGAAAAAACGATTGTCGACAAACAAATAAATGAATGGTTGCTGGAGGTTATTATAAGACCCAGTTCATCAGACTTTGCCAGCCCGATAGTATTAGTCGCTAAAAAGGATGGAAAAACCAGGATCTGTTGTGATTACAGAAAATTGAACAAAAATGTAATTAAGGATAGGTTTCCCCTTCCGCTAATTGAAGATGTTATGGATTGTCTTCAAGGAGCAAATTATTTTAGCACAATCGACCTCAAGAATGGATTCTTCCATGTTGCGGTTGCTGAGGAAAGTGTGAAATGTACATCATTTGTGACACCTAGTGGACAATATGAGTTTTTGCTGTGTCCATTTGGGTTCTGTAACAGTCCGGCGGTTTTTCAACGATTTATCGGACACATTTTTCGCGATTTAGCCAGTCAAAAGATTTTCCTATATTATATGGACGATTTAATCGTCTTAAGCACTAGTGAAGAAGAGGGGATACGAAGACTCGAGATGGTACTAAACATAGCTAAGGATTATGGACTCGAGATTAAGAAAGAAAAATGTCAGATTTTGAAGAAGCGAATTACTTTTCTAGGATTCATCATTGAGGATGGAAAAATGCAACCTTCCAATGAAAAAACGATTGCAATAAATCCCCAATCAGACGGCGTGGTAGAACGAATGAACAGGACCAGTACCTGTCCAAATTGGTCTCCAAACAACAGCGAGACTGGGATCGTTATCTGCCATTGTTCCTTTTGGCATACCGATCCTCCGTACATGAAACTACTGGACAAACACCAGCAAGGGTACTGTTTGGCGCAGAGTTGCGACTACTATGCGACTTAAAGTTCGGATGCAAACCTGGTGAAGATGTGGCTGGAGAAGATTACGCCAGGGAACTCCGAAGACGACTAGATGACATCCATGACGACATACGTTCCCATATGCAGATAGCCAGTGACCGGATGAAGGACGCATATGACATTAAGGCCATTGATGGAGAATTTCATGAAGAAGATTTGGTCTGGCTTTATAATCCGAAGCGTCAAAGGGGTCTTTCGCCAAAGCTGCAACAAGATTGGGAAGGCCCGTATAAAGTTATCAAACGAATCAATGACGTAATCTACCGAATTAGACGTACTCCCAATGGGAAACCAAGAGTAGTTCACTTCAACCGACTGGCTCCATATGCTGGGGACAACCACGAAGAGGCTCAAGTCAGAGTCGTGCAGATTCGTTCGTCAGAGCCCCAGTACGAAGAATTTATGGATGAACAGAGTTCAGCAGGACCTATTCGCCGTCCCGAAGGAATACTCGCTGGCCCATTGTGTGGCAAGGGATTTTGACATGAGCTGTGGAATTGCCACGGTCTTTCGGACGAAGTTTGGGCGACTACCGATGCTACTCGACCAAGTCAAAGATGGAAGGAAAGTATTACAGTTACTCGATGGGACCCGATCCATCTTCTATCTAGCCACCAAGAGTAAGTCGTCAGAAAAGCCTACCTTACTACTCCTTAAGGGACTCCCTGATAGAGCTAAGAGAGCAGTTGCTGCACGCTAACATCCTGAAGCTAGCAATACCGAGGATCGGATGTGGGCTCGATGGTATGGATTAGAGGGTGGTTAGAAACATGCTGGAGGTTTTGTTCCGATACACGGGAATAGAAATCTTGGTGTGAGCTGGAAGTCCACGACGAGGACCGTCACCATTGAAGACAATTGACTGCTACTTCCACCAGACAACCGGATGCCGAAGTGGATCCACCTGCAAGTACCGGCACGATCCCCTGAAGGAAGGGCAGAATGTGACCTGGGACGGATCACCCTTGAGGAGGGGGTAGTGTAGCGCCCCGTGATACCGTGCGTGTGTGTGATAACAATTTGTTCATGTGCTTCTTATCGCTAACATGTTTACGGCGTAGTCACCGCGTGCGGCCCCTTTATCATACGCGACTTACAAGCTATAAATCTTTCTCCAGCGACAAGTAACAAGATCAATTCTGTGAATTATCAACGACTTTTTAATTATTACTCATCATTCGAGAACCATCAGGATTTCCTTTTCGAATCATCTAGAAAGTTCGAAAGGTGTATTTAAAGGAATCATCTTTGGGTCGGAGGACAGTAGTTGTGAGAAAGCATCAGTACGCGAACCAAACCGATTAACAGCAGACAAAAGTTATATAGTAAATAAGTGGTTGTATAAATAAGAGAATTGTTCTGATATAAATAGTAGTTTAGTGTCAAGTGTGATATAAATAGTGAAATAAATAATTATTTAAATAAATATCTTTGACTAGAAAATTCGTTACAATATGTTTAATATACTCAATAAATTAAAAACCATTTTAGAAAATAACAAATGTCATAAAATAGCCTTAAGTAGGGTAGGAGATGGATACGATCGTCTCCACTGGAATAAAATCCGTTCATTTATAAGATTTATATTTCGTTATACAAAAATTGATGTAACTATTTTTCATAACACCTCAGTTGAACCTAAAGAGGAATAAATTAATGAAATTCTAAAAGAAAATCATGTCAACCCTACATCAGGTCATTCAGGTTTTCACCGAACGTATCAACAGGTGAAACAAAATTATCGTTGGCTTAATATAAAAAAGGATATAAAAAATTTTAATAAATATTGTGAAGATTGTCAACGTAATAAGTTAGTTACACACAAAATCAAAACACCCATGGAAATTACCACCACTTCAGATAAACCTTATCAGAAGATATTCTTAGATATAGTTGGTCCCTTAACCCTTACCGAAAAACGTAATAAAATTTTAACCCTACAAGATAATCTAACCAAATTTTCACTAGCCTATAGCATACCTAATCATGAAGCCGAAACAATAGCTAGAATTTAAATACACTTACAATGACTAGACGAACTCAAACTCAAAATTCAAAAGAGTAATCAATTAGCTCGAGAACATTTAATTCAAGCAAAAGAAGCTAATAAAAAGCAATACGATAGGAAACTAAATGAAATAAATTTTAATGTAGGGGAAATGGTCTTTTTTAATAACTTGGATAGAATTTGCGGTAGGTTCGTTATGAAACATTGTAATAATATAAAATAATAAAATTCAAAAATTCACACAATTTTTTATTAGGAACTCCAACATATACGTTTCGACCTCTCGGTCATTATCAAAGAGGATTACAAGAATACTAGTTGGTGCAGTGATAGGACAAATAATTTATACCTAGGGAAATTTTAAGTGGTGGCATTCCCAGCATTAATTCCAAGAACACGAAATAGTGGGCTATTATACCCTTCAATTTGGTCATTTAAAGTAATGTGTACATTTGAACTTAATGATTTCTGAATTTCTAATTTTTCTAAAAAATTTAATTTCTTGCCATTATTTTGGACATGTAGTATCGTAAGGTTATTTTTACTAATAGTATGATTCTTTTCTATGCAATGTTGGGATAAACTGGTGCAATTTTTTTTATTTTTTACTGATCGTTCGTGTTCATGGAATCTAATGTCAAAACTTCGACCTGTTTTGCCAATATAAACGCTATTACAATTGTTACATTTAATTTTATAAACTCCAGTTTTTAAGCACATCATTATTCGTTAATTTATTGTTTACTATTAAATTTTTCAAAGTGTTTTTCTTTACTTCTTTACTTAGATAGTTATTTATATTATGACTAAAGTTATTTAAATAACGAATTGGATGCCATTGTTCTTTTTGTTTTGATTTAGTATTATAAAAGTGCTTTAATAAGATCTTTTTCTGTTTATTTTTAAGTAGTTTGTCTACCAGGTTTGTTTTATACCCATTATTTAAAGCTAGTTGTTTAATAAATAATAGTCTTTGTTCGAAATGAACAAAACAAACTAGGCAAATCGAAAAAACTTACGTCAACATACAATTGCCCCTACAAAATAATAAAAGTTAATTCTCCAGTAAACTATACTGTACTAATAAACAACAAAAAGATAGTGATACATGCAAATAGATTAAAAAGAGCTCTTGTTACAGGGTCCCAATAGGACAACTGTCAGCAGGTACACTTTATAATGTTACAGGGATTTCAAACTCAGCTGGAATTTATTACGAACACATAAGTAAACTGCGTTTAATAGAAAATCGATGGGATCTCATTTCATATTTTAACATCAATATTTTAAGAGATAAGTTAGCACTAGTTGAAAATACGTACTATAAAACAAGTAATTTATGTCAATTGCAACCGTATCATAATTTTTCTTTGTGTCAAAATTCATTAAAAAATTCTTGCTCAAAAAATTCAACAATTACAATCAAAAGACGCAAGTCTACACGAAATTCTACATCAAAATAAAAGAGTTAAACGCGCATGGTTTGGTGCTTTTAGCACGGTATTTAAAACTATATTCGGGACATTGGATCAGAATGATGCTGAATATTACGATGCTGCTATTCATGCTGTACCTAACTAATGATGAAAAATAATTCTCTAGGCTTATAAAAGAACAAGCACAGGTTGTTAAGTCTACGATAGTTAATTTTAATAGTACAATAACAAATTTAGAAGTTAATGAAAATATATTTAGTCAAAATTTTGATGCACTTTACAATTATTCCCGCGAACTAAATAAAAATTATTTTAACCTGCAAATGAAACAATCGATAGAGGAACATTTAAGTCTTTTAATCCTTCTAACGTCAGAACTATATAATGAATATTCAACAAATTAACGCTAAAACAAATCTTTTACATCCTACTATAATCACACCTGAACAATACGTTACTGAGTTGTCGACAATAAACTGCTATTTCAAGTTTTATAATAATATTAAACTACTAATTCAAGTTCTATAATAATAATTAGTGTAAGAAAATTAAGTGTGATGTGATTAATAAAAGTGTAACCAAAAGCAGTTCTCCATTTTATTCGTCGCTATAATTAATCCAGAAGACCATTACAATTAATTGTAATGTGTAGATGAGGCACGTATACCTAATATAAAAAGGTTGACAATTTTAGCATTGTTAACTTAAATTGATGGTATATTGTCTTGTCCTAGTCCAAAGTAAACCAGCAAGTTTTTGTTTAATTATATATGGTCCCCAATAAACGTACTATTCGTTCCATTTTTAAGACCTTTCTCTGTTTCCCAGAAAGGTTGTGTTTGCTTGCGATTTCAAGTCAGAGATAACGATAAGGACATTAATAGTGGAAGATTTCAGTGCCTCATTATGTCCTGTGTCATGTTCATCGAATTCAATATTGAATAAAATTAAATTATCGATAAAATTTGCTGAAGCGAGAAAATCGTAAAAAAATTTCTACAACTTCGAGTCTTGAGGGGGTAGTGTAGCGAACAGTTACACTGTACGAGTGTGCGATAACAATTTGTGGCATGTACTTGTTATCGCTAACATGATAACGACTCAGCCACAGCGTACGACTTCCCTTTATCAACGTAAACTTACAAGCTTCAGCGACAAGTAACAAGATCAATTCTGGAATCATCGACGACATTCTAATTATTATTCATCATTCGGGAATAATCACGATTTCCTTTCCGAATCATCCAGAAAGTTCGAAAGGTGTATATAAAGTGATCGTCTTTGGGCCAGAGGACAGTAGTTGTGATAAACCATCAGTGCGCGAATCAAAACGTTAAACGAGAGACACAAGTAATATAAATAAGCTGTTGTATAAATAAGTGAACTGCTCTAATATAAATAGTAGTTTTAAGTTAGTGTTAAGTGTTATATAAATAACGTTAAATAAATGATCATTTAAATAAATTGTTTTGACTAGAAAATTCGTTACACTTCGTTTAAATCCTTTGGGCACGTGATACCATTCCGGCATTTTTTCTTTATTACTGTAACGTTTTTTTTTTCTACGAAAAATCCCGTTACTAAAGTTTTACTTATTTCTTTTCAGTTGGTCTTTGTCTTGGTTCAGTTTTATTGATTATTTCTTAATTTTGATCGACCTTCCGTCTTGTCATCAAGGCTAGCAACCTTCGCGCAGGACTACGCGATCGATGGAAGGATCGTTGAAAAATTTTCCGGTCGGTGCTCGTGGTCTTCTTCCTCGATCCTTGGCACCGACGAGACGTGACGCGTGTGTGAGTGTTTTTCTGTTCGTGTTTTTTTTTGCTTTACTTTGTCATTGGGTGAACCTCTTAATTTTTGTTAATATTTCACGTAAAATTATTCAAATCAAGTATTTGATTTAAATTTATAATTTTCTCAAGGCACTTTTGAATTGATAAATTTTCTTAATTAATTTTAACCTTTTTGTCAAAATTTATTTGTTGCCACGAGGCATTTAATATATCTAATTTTATATTTTTAATCCTTTGGACCTTAGTGGCAATTTTATTATTTATTAATCAATTAATTAGTAATTTTCAATTTTTTAAATATATTTCTTGTGGTGTCTGGTGAGTGATTTGGTGAATCTTTTGCGATTTGTTCTGACCTCGACAGAGACTCACCTGCACCCTTCCTTTTCTTCCCCTGTTTTTGTTTTAGGCATCTTCAATGCCGAGAATTTTTTAATTTTTCTTTAATATTCTTTGTTTTAGGTTAGGTTAGGTTAAAAAAAATGAGGCACCGAAATCTGCGACTATCTAACGGTCTAATAGCCACATCCGTTAACAGTCTCAAGCGTCCAAAACGTATCAGTTTCTCTTCCTATGTTTTAAATTTTCAATTGTTTAGTAATAAAAGTAATCATTTATTACAGACCCCTTAACTACTTCTCGTTGACCTTGTTATTCTCAGCCTCTCAATGTATAGTTGCCTAAAATCTACCCCTAAGATGCACATTTTCGCCATTTTTACTATATTTTGTACATGCATAAATATTTTTATGAACTTTCTTTGTATGTATAGTTTAAAAGAACATGTGTTGATTATCAACACATCGACAGCATGGTACCAGCAATATCTGATGTGATTATTAGATACACTTTATGCCAACGAACTGAACGAACCCTGTTTATTGCTGACTATTTCAGAAAAAATTCAAAAACACAACTACTAAAATGAGAACAAAGACCCTTCAATATTGGCCGTAGATTTATGTTAGGCAGTCGCCCAAACTGCAGTACCATAAACAATATGAGTGTTTCCGACAACCCCGAGTACCTACCTTCTTCTCGGACAACATCTTTTTCAAATAAATCGTTTTTTGCCGGCGAAGTAAAATAACTTACTAGATAAATAAATGTAACAGAAACTTAAAAGCGTTGAAGTATATGTGTAGGAATAAAAAGGATTGCAATGCCTTTAGTTAAACGAGTGAAGCCACTTTTGTTCGGGCAACTAATTAAACAATAATACACTTTCGTCATTTACTATCCAAAGGATTCGGAATATTTGGTTGCTACACATTTGTTGTATTCGTTTGCCCCCTGAGGCAGGGATCATGCCAACACATGGCCCCTTTTCCTAAATTTCTCAGAAACACCACTACATGACAGCCCGTGTCTACGTTCGGAACATGGTTTCTAAATCTTATTACTCTGCTAATACAAACAATAATATCGACAACTGGGACCTAACAGCTTTTTCTTTAAAAAAGGAACATGCACTAAACCTAAGGGTGACCATAAATTATGCCTCTATGGCACCATAAATAAGAAATAATTGCCATCAGGCACCATCTTCTACATATTTATCATTTTTTATGATTGCATTTTTTACTGTAATGAATTTAAAAAAATGAAAAGCGATTTTTACGATCAAATTAAAAAAATTATTACAATTCAATTTATTTTTGTTGACTAATTAAAGTAAGATTGTATTTAAAAAAATATAAATGTATTAAATAAAACAGAAGTTTTTTGGATGTTGCAACAATAGTTTAATGTCGTCGACAATACTGTTTCGACCCACATGTCGACATTATGAAGAGTGTTTGTATGTTATTGGCAATAATTGGTTTACAATGAATACTTTACATTGTGCCAATAGAATAATACAAAAATAATATGAACATAAAAGAGTTAGGTATTAACTTTATAGACATACAAGCAGCAATACCCGGCGTTGCCCGGGTAAGAATATATGACACGTTTGATGGAACATTCTAGAATATTCGCAAATTTAGAACTATCCAGAACATCCCACAATGATTCAAAACATTCTCTAAATTTTTTTAACAATCTGAAACATTCTTGAATGATCTTCAAAATTCTGGAACATTCTTGAACATTGCCAAATCATTCTGAAATGTTATAATAAAACATTCTTTTACTTCTTAGAACATATTTGAACTACCTGTGACATTCTAAAAAAATCTGCTTCATTCTCATTCCCATTCCGTGCTGTTTGCTGGGTGAGTAGTGATATCAGTAGACGCCTGGCGGGGATGAGAGTTGAAGATTATTACAGTACTAATATCGCTATTAAAAATTGGGGGTTGGTGGTAGAAGGGTGAAAATTTAGGGTTGTATGTATATTGTATGCTGTATCATAAAAAAATAAAAACAAAAAATTTTGTCTAAAAAATTTAAAAAAATTTAGGGGTGGACCACCCTTAACATTTAGGGGGATAAAAAATAAATGTTGGCCGATTCGCAGACCTAACCTATATGCACACAAAATTTCACTAAGCCATTTCTGAGGAGTTTAATTACAAACACCGTGACACGAGAATTTTATATATTAGATGTAGCTACCGTACAGTTAGATTCTTTTTTAATTTATCTTAATTCATTTTATCCTAGTATTGATTTTACTCTAGAAATTGAAAATTGCTCCTCTCTCAACTTTTTAGACTTGACCTTATCTAGAAAAAAATAAAAATCACTTTTGATATATATATTTAAAAAACCCAGTTTTACAGATCTTACCTCACGCCAAATCAAGACAAATAACAATATTAAAATGAGTGCCTTCCATTATTTTATACATATGTTTAGTCAGTTTACCTTTAAACAAATCTCAATTTGAAAAAGAGATCCGCTTAATTAAAACTTTAGCAAAAAACAATGGATATGAAACTTCTTTCATTGACAAATTAATAAATAAAAAACAAAAACAATTGACTCTTCACAATTTTTATTCTGTACCCCCACATAAACCCGACAGAACATTTAATTTAATTAATTATACACCACAATTATATAAAAAAAATTGCAATCGTTTAAAAACATGTAACCTGTGTACAATATGTGTGAATGAAAATAATCTAGTGCTTTTTGGTAAATAATAAAGAAAAAACCAATTTGTTGAATAAATCGGGAGTTTATTAACTAAGCTGTAAAGATTGTAATTCGTTTTACTTAGGTCAGACTGGACGATCCTTAAAAACACGCTTAGAAGAACATAAAAAATCAATTGAAAATGTAATAAATGTACGGGCATAGCCCAACACTGTCTAGATTTTAAGTATTCTTTACATATAGAAAATATTAAATTGTTACATCAATGTAATAAAGGCAAACGTTTAAATATGTTGGAAATTTATGAAATAAACAAAGCAAGTCATTTAGGACTTCCCATTGTTAATGAATAACTAGATTTCGAAGTATCACCCTTATTAAACGTGAACATTCAGGTAGACAAATATAAGATACAATAGTATTTATATTATAATATTTAGTACACTTTTGTATACTCTTTGGAAAAGGGTCTAAACACCGAAACGATCGTCAGAGAAATAAGTTAACATTGTGAAACTTGCCAAGTGTTTTAATCTTTTACTTTACTTTTTTAAAAATGTTTCACCAAGTGCCAAGCGATTCTACAATTTCAAAAAATGTACATAAAATTATTTATTTATCTTATGCATATGATATAGGTACATATAGCCGACTCTCAAACTTAAGTTGCAATTGCCCTGATGTTTATCGGTTTTTTTAATTACTTTTCACTATTTATTTTTGTTTAGTTAACGTGAAGGGCCAATAATTCTTTGCGCATGTTATACTCTTTTTAAAGTCGCAGTCTAATAGACTTTTTGGGGGGTGGTATGTGCATTAACTGCTATAAAAGCTAAAAATCCATACTAGGGCCCATACCCCCATACTGTTCAGACCAAACGGGCATCTGTGACACATAGGAGGAGAACAGGCGATTCCAGTTGTGCATAAAACAGGCTTTTAGTTATTTTACTGAAACTCGCATTTTTGTTCAGAAAGTAAGTAAAACTCTAGTTTATATTGACATTCCAAATGACATAAATAAAACAAAACATAAAGAAAATCATTATTTTCCATTTTTAGTAGGAGCCGCAATTCTATAGTATTACCAAATGGATTATCGGTGATGACAATAAAAAATGCTGGTGGCCGCCTAAGCGAACGAAGAATATTTCGACACTTATCCAAAGAAAGGCTAAGCCAAAGGCAGACTGGGATGTAGAGGAAATCTCTTCAGTCATATTTTGTCGTAAATATTATTTAAACATCTATTACTTATTGAATAATTAATTAAAATTAAAATACTTTTTCGTGCTTATTAAATTAAGTGCATTCATTCCGTAAAACTACTATTAAAATTTTACTAAAATAACCGCTAGTAGTTTGTTAAACCATTATGTGTAAACAATAAAAAAAGTTATTTACAGGAACATATGAAAGGGCGAGGCACGTTGCTGATGACTCTGAGTACACGTCGGCTGATGAGACTAAAGGAAAAGGAAAGCGCCTGAGGTTTCCGAATAATAGGTACGAGGAAACGTCTTCAGACGATGAGGTTTTTGTTTTTTTTTTTATACAGATCAACTTAATTCTATTCATAGACTGGTTGCACGAATCGAATTAAAAGTTGATGACCTGGCACAGAGAGTCGACAGAATGGGGCCATCGCCGAAGTTAGTGGGCAGCGTGGAAAACATTTAAAAAATTTTGCCCTTAAACACAAAGAAGGATGTCGATGCGTTTGAGATACAGTTACAGAATGCAACAGTTATGAGTGAATTTGTAAGAACATATCCGTATAATATTGATAGTGTCATATTAATAATTTCATTTTTTGACTTGTTTATTTAGTGTACCTATTTATCTTTAATCTGACTACTTTTCAGATCACTTATATCGATAGGATTGGGGGGAATACACCTGAAGACAATGTTAGGAATGCTCTATCTAAAGTTTTCACAAACGAATTTACCAAGAACCACACATGGGGTGGTCGAAAAGATAAATTTTGCATTTCGCAATTAAAAATAGTGTAAACTATAAAATGTATTATATCAGTCATATTTTCATAACTCACTTCTAATAAAAACGATTTTAATCCCACTATGTTTATATTTTATTGTTGTAGACAAAATAATAGAACGAGCGGGATTCCGGGAACACAATTTTGAGAATAGGGGAAGGAATGGTTCCGACTGGGAAACCAGCGGTACCAAAAGGAGGAGAAGAGAAAAAATGATTAATTAAGTTTAAATATAATATGTATGTATAGATATAGTAGTAGTTATTAAGAGATGAAATAAATAAAGATGTATATAATATATGTAAATATGTATATATAGTTAATTTTTATCAAATGTAGTTTAACTAATAAATATTTCTAATTAATTTTGGAATTTTTCTTTACCTTATCATATTGCTACTACGGAGCTGTTAGATAAGAATAAATATTTTAGAAACGCAAGAGAAAAATTTTTGTTACCTCACATTGTTCTTTTCGTTTTACATTAACCGTATGTCACTGTTACAGACCTTTCATAAGCAAATATATATCTTGGTTTATCTCGTACCTTGCTTTTACATCAGCGTTACAAAATTATTACAGAAATGTGACGTAAATATGCATATCTTAGAAACATAACAGAAACATCACTGTGTTATGTTACATGGTGACGTTTTGCTTACATTAACGTTACAAAATTGTTACAGAAATGTGACGTAAAAATATATGTCTTAGAAACATAACAGGAGCATCACTGTAATATATTGTTACGTTTTGGTTATTTAGCGTCTTTAAAGTTAATATTAATAAAAATATTAACAAATAAAAACATTAACGTAACAGAAACATCACAATGTTATGTAACAATGTTACGTAAATGAGTATGAAGTTGTGAGTCCCAAATGAGTTTCCTGTGACTCTCACGTTTTATATACATATATATATATATATATATATATATATATATATAGTTTAACAAAACTATTACTTGGTTTTGAAATTATTAATAGTTTGTTTTTAAAAAAAATTTAATTATCATGAAATATTAAAAAGAAAACGTGCTCGGGCGCCACTTTGTCAAACAAAGAAAAGAATGAATGCAACGAAAAACTTTATTGAGCACCGGGTAGTGCATCGGTGGTTCCTGCAAAAAGATAACGACACACTTACAAAAGTAGCCCACCCAAAAATGTTCCCTGCGCCAGTGATGGAACTCCCGCTGGACTTTGGGCGTAGAGGGGACTTTTATGTGCGATGGAGACCAGACAATAGTCGAGATTTTGAGGACCAACCTTGATGTATAATCAATGCTGCCTGCAGGTCTTAAATGCGTTATTTGGCTAGGGTTGGTCCTAGAGAGTATGAAATAATCCCCTTGTTCTTGGGCGTCCTCCAGCGGTCTTCGCCCCAACCCGTAATCCCAGCGTTGGAGTCCTTCGGGAACCTAATTAGGGGTGGATGGGCTGACGGATACGATGCACAAAAAAAATAAAAATAATAAGTTGTTCTAAAACAAAAAATTATGACAAGTTAAACATTAATTTGGCATTGAAGATGCCTAATATAAAATAATAAAAAACAAAGGAAGGGTGTTAAGGAATAATAAGGGTGTCTTTAGTCAGATTAAACCTCAGTCACACAATATTTACCGAGATACCATAAAAAATATTAGAAGAACAAAAATATGTAAATATAAAGGGGCGAAGAATTTAACTAATTGATCAAATTAAAAACTTGCCACTAGGGCCAAAAGATTACGAGGATAAAGACAAATATTCAAAAAAGATGCCACGTGGCAACAAAATTTCGAGAAAACAAAAAAATTCAAATAAAAAAATGGGTGCATTGCAAAAATGAGGTTAAACGAAATGATTAATTTAAATGAATCTAGATAGACAATTGAAATAAAAAGGTAACTAGATTAGAAATAATAAATTTTCACCAGAACAGTATCACAAAACCCTAACAGAAGAACACACACACACACGTCACGTCAGTGTCAAGGATCGAGGAAGAAGACCTCGAGCACCGACCGGAAAATTTCATCGATCCCTCCATCGATCGCCTAGTCCTGCGCGAAGGTTGTTAGCCTTGATGATAAGACGGAAGGTCGATCAACATTAAGAAATAATCAACAAAACTGAACCAAGACAAAGACAAACTGAATCGAATTAAATAAAACTTTAGTAACGGGATTTTTCATAGAAAAAAAAACGTTACAATAGGTATGTAAAATCAAACCACTCTTAACTACCGTTTTAATTGTCTTTATTATTATTTTATTTTGAAACTGGTACTTATTTGATAAGATGAATGCTTTGGCTAACTTGATAGTCTACGACTGCTTAGCTTAGCACCAACTGGCTCACTGGCTGTGACGCCTACACGAACATGCACGATAAGTAGGCCCGAATGATGTCGATCGGCTCGACCGTGTGGTGTCGCTTGAATGTTGCCAAGGGTACCAGGGCAGGGGTTTCCGAAGGGTACAACTTAACACGGCCTTCCTGCGATAGAGCGTCCTCGCGCCAGGAGACTATGTGTAATTAAACGATTTGCCCCTTTCGGGGTCCATTAGTTATTGGTTTCAGTTGATGATAAGACCAAGTTGCTTTTGTTATCGTCATTACGTTTTGTCTTATGAAGTTTTTCTAACCAGCTTTTGTAGTGATATTTGTTGTTTGGCTTGTTTTTATTTTGATTGTGAGATTGTCACATCACGCTTTTGTTTAGTATAGGTGAGATCGTCACCTTGACTTTGACTAATCTATTCTGCAGTTTTGCTGCCTTTGTGGGGTCGCCACTTGATTGGTACAGAAATAATTATTGAAAAGCATCTGGAGGTAGAATAGGCTCTAACATTAAAAATTAATGCACTAATTTGGTACTTTAATCATTAGTGACAATTGCAAATGGTTTACTTACATAGACTGCGATGTCATTTACTTATGTACTGTTGTGGTGGGCCATGGTCTTAGCTGTTCATGAGCCGCTACAGTAGTACGTGAACCTTTTGATTTGAATACATATCGTTCGTTGGGAAGTAGAGTTTTTATTGTGTATGGTCCCTTATACTTGGGTCTCAACTTTCCTCCACCTGCCAGCTGGCTGTTTTCTACGGCTACCTTTTCACCAACTGAAAATAAGATTGGTGCACAACGTTTTGCGTTGAAAGCGACTTTCCTTTTAGCGGCTGCCTCATCCATACGGTTACGTGATTTTATGATAGCTTCTTCAGGATCTATGAAGTTGTCGTGGACAGTTTCCTTGGGCAAAAATTGTTCGGTAGAGGGTAACCTGGAGTTTACTCCCTTGTGAAGGAGTGAAGGGGTGTATCCAGTCGTTTCTTGGACGGTAGCGTTTAGGTCATCCTCTATTTTTGGTAAGATTGTAGTCCAGGTTCTAGGGTTATCGTCTATCAGCGTTGCACGTAGTAGATTGAAGATTGTGCGCATCATGCGTGGCATGCCAGTTGCAATTAAGTGTAAATCTACTTCTTGTTCGCTAAGGAAATTGCGGAATATCATTGATGAGAAACATGCGGCCCTGTCCGCTACTATTCTATGAGGTTTTCCCAGTTCTTGGAAGACTTCAAATAAGGCTTGAATGGAGTGTTCGGTATTTTTCTTAGATATCGGTTTAAGTTTGCAGAACTTGGAAAAAGCATCAACGATGACCAGTATCTGTGTGCAGTTTCGGAACTTTTCAAGAGGGCTAGCATGGTCAATATGCCAAGTGTCCAATATATCGGTTGGCTTGTATCCAGCCTGCCAGAATCCCGCACGTCGTCCCGTATGTGACTTGCCGAGGACGCATAACCGGCAATCTCTTATATATTTTTTTAGGCACTGTCCCATTCGAGGCCAATATAGTTATTCACGCATTTTGAATATGCATTTGCTGAATCCTATGTGGGAAGACTTATCGTGGTACAATCTCATTACTAGAAGTCGGGCTGAAACAGGTACGTAACATTTCGATGGTTTACTTGTGGTCACCACAAACCCATTAGAGACCGTAAAATCGTTTGTGGGGTAAGAATTGGTAAATACGGTTTTGCACAGTTCATCATTTCTTTGGAATTCGATAAGTGTTTCTTTTGAAGATATTTCGGTGGGAATGCGCACACTTGCTCTTATCACAAAAACATGATCGATAGGGTTCCGGCTAAGATAGTCGACGTGTTGCATTTTCGGACCTGGTCTGTATTCGATAGAAAAGTCGTAGTCCTGCAGCATCACTCACCACCGCGCGACACGAGGATGTAAATCCCGTTTTAAGGCCGTTGAGCGGACCGAATGGCAGTCTGTGAAGACGGTGATATGTCTGCCGTACAGATACATGCGGAAATGTTCGACAGCGTTGACAATAGCCATCGTTTCTAAGTCATATGAGTGGCACCTGGACTCACACTCGGTGGTGCGACGACTGTTATACGCTACTGGGTGCTTCACGCCGCATTCTGTTTGGAAGAGGGTGGCGCCTACACCAACCGCACTCGCGTCTGTATGGAGTTCGCACTTAAGATCGGGGTTAAAAATTCTGAGAATAGGTTTGTCCGTAAGCCTTGTGATTAACAATTGCCGAATGTCTTCGCACTCTTTTGTCCATTCAAAAACACGGTCTTTCTTTAAAAGGGCTGAAATTGGAGCGGTAATTATCGAGAAATGCTTCATGAATCGTCCGAAATATCCGGCGAGTCCGAGAAACTGATGTACACCCTTTATATCCGTAGGAGGGGATGTCTCCGTGAGAGCTAACATTTTCTGCGGACTGGGTCGCACTGTTCCCTCACTTATAACCGTGCCTAAATAATCCGTCTCTTTGGTAAAAGATTTATATTCTGACTGGCTTTCGCGTATTATATTTTTCTGCATCAGGTCACTGATAATTTCCTTTAACTTCATTCTTTCTTCTTCTTCATTCTCATTTGAGGGTTTTTCTTGGTTGATTTTACCCAAGTTTTTATACATTGATGTGTTTTTGTTTCGGTTTTGTTTATGTACGTTCGCATGTAAATTTATTGTGAGGCCTATATCATGCTCCATTTATGGAAAAAAGAATACAAAGCAAAATGCTAAAGACAAAAGAAGAGGGACACCTCCAAAACTTCTATGTATTAACCTATCTTCAGTTTTGAATGATGTTTTGGTAAGGGTGGTGATGTTAACGACTCATTTTGTTTTGATTTTGTTTAATGTTTCATTTTATATTTTGAATTGTTGTGAATTAATCATTCAACTTTTCATGTCCCAAACTCTGGACTGCAATGGGGTTTTCTCTGTCAGGTTCTTTTTCCCCTTGAGTCCAAGGTTGAGCCTGGCACTTTAGTTTTTGTTTTTCTTGCTTAAAATGAAATATTGTTTTGTTGTTTTCTTTTGTGACTTAATTGAACGTTTAATCTTGTTCATGTGCATAAAGTACTCTGATACTTAAATTTGTTGATGTTTTGTCCAATACTGAATGTTGTCTAAATTGTTTGTATATTTGAATAAAAGTTAGGGACCTTTTATAAGTATAGTTGTGTTTTATTTTGATGATTAACTCTGGTTAAGACACTAAGATGCTGTCCAAGAAATGTTGAATTCTGGTATTTTAAATTATTCTACGATACAACGTGGGGGGGTCCATTCTTTTCGATCACGCCTCGTACACCGACTTGATCGACCCGGGTACGTTACACTACATGCTCCAAAATCAAAATAAAAATTGAAACGACTCACCGGGATGTCTAACCAAACCTTTGAGGCTCCAACAACTGTGCACATACTGGCACATCCTTCATGTTTCCTACTATTTTCCCCGCTGGTAGATGGACCAGCTTCATTAGGACACTTACCAGCTATAAAGCAACTAATTCCACAATTTAAACACACCACTTCCTTATAGAATAATAATGCGGGGTCTCCATGAGACTGATGCACTGATAATTGTAACTTCGCACTTTCTTTCATCGAATTGCACTCTTTTACTTTGTGTCCGATTTTCCCACAAAAATTACACTTCACAGAAAACCGTAGACGTTTAGATAGCTACATAGAAAGATCTTCGTGGGGTGTTGCAATTCTTC
This sequence comes from Agrilus mali, assembly GCA_029378335.1. Lineage (NCBI taxonomy): Eukaryota > Metazoa > Arthropoda > Insecta > Coleoptera > Buprestidae > Agrilus > Agrilus mali. Next base: position 17,440,968 of record CM055655.1, on the reverse strand, counting down.
GTTCAGTGAATGAAAGCGCTTTTAATTTCTTTTGTAACTGGCTTCTGGTTTTGATTTCCGTTGTAAAAGCCTACACTTGTAACTTGTAACCACGAATCAAACTATGCAGTATGCAGATACAGCTATTTTTTTTCTACACTTATTAACTACATCTCATTTTCATTATCGGTGCTGCTGTTGTTTCTTTCCCGTCAAGTCGAGCAGTAAATAGGTTTCTTAATTCTCACCATGTGATACTTGTAGAACACACCTGGGATAGACATTGAGTTGCACTATCTTTAAACACTTTGCTAAGCGCCATAATAAGCGCACTACCCTCAAGAGCATTTTCTGATATGCGAATGTCGACCGTTGAACACTATGCACGGTAATCTGCACTGTTGTTTTCTGGGTCGAAAAGAGGTAAAACACTTTCTTTCGCAAACGATTGTGGGCTCTTCATTTCTCGTATTAACACCATAAAGTTTTTCATTTTCATAAGCACTCGCCATTTGTTTTGTGAATTTTCTGTTGGTGGCTCGGAAGAATCAGATCGTTCAGATCCCACTCCTGATGTCGGAATAGGCATAATTTCTCGAATGGTAATTAAAATAACAAGAACACTGAGTACAACTGCACATAATAACAATCTTTCAATTTTATTACAAGTCGAAAACGAATACACGGGCTGTCCGTTCTATTTCGCAGTCAATACCGAAGTGTCCTCTTCAGCCGCCCCTGCGGCAGGGATCATGCCAACACATGGCCCCTTTTCCTAAATTTCTCAGAAACACCACTACAGGACAGCCCGTGTCTACGTTCGATGATCTCACTCATCATCTCGACTTTAAACATGGTTTCTAAATCTTATTACTCTGCTAATACAAACAATATAGACATCTGTAACCTAATAGCTCTTTTTAAAAAGGAACATGCACTAAACCTAAGGGTGGCCATAAATCATGCCTCTATGTCACCATAAATAAGAAATAATCGCCTTCAGGCGCCATCTCCGACATATATATATATATATATAAGTATATATATAACATGTTATTTTCGATTTGGTAAAATTGACATAAAATTTATGTAACAGTGCTCACTGGGCATGTGTAGAATGGCATAACCATTTTGATGCGTTATTAGGATTTCGATGATTTGCGAAAACTCTTCTTCTTCATATAGAACTAAACCCTCACAATTTCAAACCTTTTAAACAAAAAACTTTTAAATTATTTAATATATATCGCAGCAATTTCTTACTAAAATAATCTTATTTGTAGTTTATATTCCACCATTCACATCAGTATTCTCCATATAATCAGATATACAGAACTTACAAGAACAAATCACATCAACAAGAATCAAATACTGAATGGTTTCGACCTTTACTTGATGAAATTCCATATAATCGATGATAAAAATGTAGTAATAAAACACTGTTCTGGATTTCACTAATTTTATTTTTAAAAAACACAAAATATGTTTCGCCAAAAGTAAGTACTCAACACCTGACGAAGCTAAATCTTTTTGCGAAACATATTTTGTGTTTTTAAAAATAAAATTAGTGAAATCCAGAACAGTGTTATATTATTACATTTTTATCAACAATCAAATACACTAGATGCTCAATCATCATCTTAGGCGACTTCAATCTACCAGGATTCGAATGGATAAACGATAATGAACTGCAATTATACGGACATCGCTCATCAAAAGTTATTAGCGGAATTGCTCATAATCTACATTCTACACAATACGTTTTCTTCTCTCAACCTACTGCAATACATCTTTTAACTTAATAGTGCCGCTTAACTATCTGGATCTCTGTTTTTCTTGACTAAACTGTCTAAGTAATATTTCACATGACGCTCTGACAGCTCTAGATCGTTTCCATCCAGCTTTTAATATTCAATTAAATTGTAACTCGAAAATTGAGATTCATTCTACTCACCTTATGGATTTAATTTTAGAAAAGGTGATTACAATAAGATTTCTCAAGAACTAAGTGGTGTCGACTGGGTGTCTGGCTTTTCTCAGTGCTCTACTCTGGACGACAAGGTCAACATATTTTATTTAGTTTGGTATGAGATTATCTCGTGAAATGTACCAATTACTAACTCCAATACTAATCCATTTCCAAAATGGTTCACTCCAGAACTTAGACACCTTATTACAGAAATAAAGACTGCATCATTTATAACAAAGAACTAACTCTCAGGTAATCTATAAGAGTTTTCTATTGCTCGCTTGAAATGTCGACATATTTTAATTTAAAATAAATAAAGAATATGCAATTCATTGAAGCGTCTATCAACTCCAATCCCAGATGCTTCTGGAATCTTATAAATAAAGATACAACGTCTAACAAATTACCAGAGGTAATGAAAAAAGATAAAGCAGAGTTATTTGCTGCACACTTTGAAACCAAAGTACAAGCTCAGAAGGTTATATCTACGCAATCACTTGAAAGTCCTCTGGTTTTAAATGGGACTGCCACATCTGCCTCAGAAATTAGCTCCTTACTATCCAAACTAGGTGACTCTACTGCTATGGATCCTGAAGTCCTGGTGGTATTCCACCAATTTTGCTATCCAGATGCTGTACTTCCATTGCACTACCTTTGTATATACCTTTTCAAAAACATCATTATGAAATAACTTTAAAACGCGGATAAGAACAAAAAAACATTATAGAAACGTTTAAACAAATTATAAATCCAAACTACGTTTACGGAATTTATTTCAGCGATGTACTAAACAAACCATTATTTAGAAAGACTTCAACAGATACATTTAGTAATAAAATAAAATTATTAAAAGTAATATTTTTGCTAAAGATTATATTAGAACTGGAGATCAGAACGAAACAGTAATTATCACAAGGAAAATCATAAAGGAATTACAGAAACGTGTCATTTAAAGAAGATATTTTATTGGCCTGACATGAAAACAAAAATGAATAAATTAATTAATGAATGTGGTCTAACAAGTAAATACGAAAGATATCCATAAAAAATTGAATTCGCCCGCCCACTTTTGTCAAAAAGGCCTTTAGATGTAATTCACATCGATATTTTGGCTTTGAAGGAAATAAATTTCTCACAATAAGATAGATAGATTTATTTATTGTTTCAAAGACTCAGTACATGTCTATAACAATGGGTTAGATAGTGCAGTATTCAGTATATAAGACATAAGTTTGCCAGATTCGGCTAAATTTACCACGAGTATAAATTAATCATCTAAATAAATATAAAGAATGAATACAAATTACAGCGAAAGTAAATATTAAATAATAAATAATAAGAACAATAGTATGGGAGGGCAATCAGCAAGGGCTCAGTCTTCTGGGTTATTCATTCAAGCAGAAAGCTCTGAGGCGGCAGCAATTTTGAATGTAGAAGAAGGTATTTTTCATCATTGAAGTATCACTGCTATCCAGGAAGTTCCAGTCGGGATCAGGAGGATTCCTTGATGTAGTTAGTGGCCTTTTGCGGTAGGGCTCATAAATTGGGCAGTTGAAGAAGAAGTGCTCGAGAGTATCAGTCTGGTTAGTGTTGCAGATGGGGCACATCTGCCCAGGATTGAATTTGTAGATTGTTTGGTTAAATGCTAGGCGAAAATGGTACTTGTTGGCTAGTCTAACTTGCAGGAGAACTTTTAGCACATTGAAATTGACTCTTCTGTTCAGGAATTCAGCCTTGACACCCTCCACAGGTCTACGGAGTTTCAGCTGCAGGTAGTGTGTGTTGTTTGCTCTTCTCAGGTCCTCTTGATAAAGATGGTTTTTGAGTTTAGCAAGAAAGTAAAGTTTGAAGGCACTCCAGGTTTCCAGTTCAAGTTTTTCCAACGTTGGGATGAGTTCCGGGGTAACTTTACCGATTTGGTTGAGAAAAGAGACGAGCCAATTGTATTTGTTGTCGTTGTTGAAGTTCCTGAGTGCCATAAGACGTCTAAGGCATATTTTTGGTAGTCTATCCTCTTCCATTTCCAAAATTTTAATGACCCAATTCCACGTAGCAGAGATGACTTGAAAAGCTAAAGGCAGTCTGCCTAGTTCTATTCTCAGCAAGGCGCCATCAGTGCTCCTTGGCAGCCCAAAAATTCTCTTAAAGAATTCCACTTGGACCTGTTCAATTAAGTCCAAGTATCTGATGGCCCAGATTGGAGAGGCGTATATTAAGGTTGAGACAACGATACCGTCAAATAGTTTCTTAATACACTCAAACGAATCTGTTTTTGCTTTAATGAGTGTAGGGTGTACAGCACTAAACGCCATTTTGGCCTTATTTATCGCAGCTAGTGCTGTCGATCTGCTAAATCCTGCGGATGTGATAATTAATCCCAGGTATTCATACGAGCTTGTGATATCAATTACCTTGTCTCCATACAGAAACTGCTTCAAGTTTGCTGGTCTTCCACCCCTTCTGCATACCACAATCTTTGTTTTGTCGATGTTTACATTTAGCTGGTTGCTGTCACAGTAACTTTTGAGGAGATTAATTTTCCTCTGTAGTTCCGTTGGCGTTAAGGCTAAGATGACCAGGTCATCCGCGTATAACAACAATAGAATATCCAGAGTACCGTCGATGTTAGTCCCGACACAGCCGTGCTTTCTCAGAAATTCCTCCAGGTCGGCAATGAAGATTAGGAAGAGCAGAGGGCTGAGCAGTTCACCTTGCGAAACTCCTTCATTTATCTCAAAATCACGCGAGAGCTCGCCATTGACTTTCAGCTTGAACTTAGCTGATTTGTAGATGTTGCTAAGAAGTCTGACTAGCTTGGCACTGCAGCCGGCTTCGAAGAGTTTTGTCCAAAGGAGTTTGTGCTGCACTGAGTCGAATGCTCTTCGAAAATCCACAAACAATAGGTATTGAGATGCCTTCCGCTGCCTCAGACGGCAATTTAGTGCAGTAAGCAGTGTGAATAGGTTGTCATTGCAGCCTCTTCCCATTCTGAAGCCAGCTTGTGACTCCGGCAGGACTTTGCAATTCTCTGCCCAACTCGATAGCCGATTATTAATCATATTCGTTAGTAATTTGGCAGTGTGGTTTATCAAGCCAATTCCTCTGTAATTCAGAGGATCCAATTTGTCACCTTTTTTATGTACTAGAGTAATAAGAGCTGAAAACCAATGTTCCGGTGCAGTTTCTTCCCTCAGGATTTTGTTGATTAGGCATAATGTGTACAGCTTCCAATTATATGGCATATTTTTCAAAAATTCATTTTGGATGTCATCCGGGCCTGGTGCCTTGTTATTTTTACTTTTAGCGAAAGCTTTATCCAGCTCTTCCATTGTAAATTCCTTATCCAGCTCAGGATGTTCTACTCCAAAAAACGTTGTAGTATCAATAGCAGCTGGTGGAGTGATTTCATCGTAGAAGACTTCCCAGTCTTTAAGTGGGATTGGATTCGGTATAGGTTGAGAACGTCTGACCTCTTTTATTGTTTTCCAAAATTCAGTAGCATTTTTTGTATTCGCGAGGGCATCTAGCTTATTTAATTGTAGCTTTCTTTTCTTCCTTTTGACCAGTTTAAAGTAGTCTCTTTTGGCGCGCCTGTATATTTCGAGTTTGACTTTACTAAAGGACGAAGATTTACACTCGTCAAAGCTTTTTATTACCAATACATGTGCGGCATAACACTCCGCGTCAAACCACTCCTGGTTCCGTTTCTTGGCTTTCTGGAAGCCTACGTAAGATGTTGAAGACATTTGAGAAGCGTGTGCAGCGCCCGAGATCGCACTCGAGAGCTTTGCAGCAATTATCTCAACATCTTCGACTACAAAATCTGCTTTGATACTATTCGAATGCCTCAGATGGCATTTATATTCCTCTTTCTTTTCGGGCTTCCATTTAAGGCGTACTTTCTTTGCGATCTTATCAGGAATATCCGGCGGTTCATCTCTCTCTGCTGCAAGATTGATCAAAATTGGGAAGTGGTCCGACGGAATGTTTTCTTGTATGACCTCAAGATCTTTAATGCTCTTTAGCCAGTTAGTGCTGATCCAACCAGTCCACTATACTACGTCCAATATGAGTGCAGGTAAATTGTGCAGGTGTGTCGCTCTGCGTTCTTCCGTTTAGTAGGGTTAGGCTGTTACTCTCCAAGCATTCCACTAGCTTTTGGCCTTTGTAGTTGGTAACTTGATCTAGTGATACTCTATTTGGATTTAAATTGGATCCAAGTGTTACCTCTTCTGGCAGTGAATTAAGGTTGCCAAGTCTTGCGTTAAAATCGCCTGTCAGCAGTATAGGAAGGTGGTTGAATGAGCACAGGATTTCATCTAGCGAGCTTTGTAAAAGCTCTAGAAGCGTGTTGATATTCCGAGTTGGTCTAAAATATATGCAGGCAACAATTGCTTCGAACTGAGGTGATTTGACGTGGATGAAGATCCAGCTATCCGTTGAATCAACTACTTGGGCTTGGAATTGTTTTTTAATGAAGATAGCCAGTCCACCACTGGCATGTCCAGTGCTTTTTTCCTTGATAGCGTTGGCATAAAAGGATTGAAAGTTGTCCCAGTTACTCGGCAGGGTTATAGTGCTAGTGGCCCAGGTTTCACTTATACATAGAATATCAAAATCGCGTGTGAAGTTATAATTAAAGAGATTGTTGATGCCCCTTGAGTTCCATGCTATTAAAACTAGTTTTTTGGCTGCTGCTGGATTAGGTTGTGATGGTTGCGAGTGGACCCCTGATTTAATGCTTTGTCAGGCTTAAGCATGCTCAGGTTGTAGTCCCAGTAGTGCCAGTTACCATCGATTTTTATCTTGTTACCGCTAATTTCTGTTTTCTGCCCTAAACTTCTTCTTTCCTTCGCAATTTGGACCAATTTCGATCTTGATTCAAGTTCACGGGACGTCAGGTCGTGGACAATTGATATTTTGCTTTCTTTCAAGATCGTAGCTTTAGTCGACATTATCGATTCTTTGGCTACTTGGGAATTAAATTTAACTCGTATAATTTTGCCCAGCTTGTCAACCGCCTGGATTTTAGCAATCTCATCTTCGGTATTGAATTTCTCTTTAAGAAATTGTCGCGTATTTCCCTGTAGTTGGGAGAGTTGCCAGTTGTGGTTTTTAATGATGATATTCATTTTCTTCGCCTCTTTTTCTTGCTCCTGCAGAAGTTGCTCCATCTTTCTCAGTTTTTTATCAGCTCTCTCCAGCAGCTCTTGGGATTGTAGGTTCAGCTCACCATTCACCGGCGGCTTACTTGCAAACTGTGACTTGAGTTCCGCAATTTCGGTTTCCAGCTCCTTTTGCTTGGTTTGGACAGCAAGCCAGTTTTCGTTCCAGCCTTTTTCGATCTTCTGCATTTCCTGTTTAACCTCTTCTATGGCTTTGGCGTTGCTCTCTTTGACGCCGGTGATCTGTTTTTCGAGCTTTGTGGTGTTTACAACAGCTTCTGACCTCATTAGGCTTATTTGCTGGGTCAATCCCCTCAATGCCTGTTTCAAGTCAGCTTCCGGGTCCATTGCATTAATCTGATCTGAAACTGCAGAAGGTTCAGTAATAGTGTATTCCATATGCTTATCGGTAATAGGGTTCAACTTATCTAGACTTTCCAGTGTTTTGACGCTATCCACCCTCATGAGGGGAGGTAGGTCTTTTTTGGAGTCCGAGATGGATGAGTCCAGTTCTTTTTCCGCCTCCCTTTTCCTTTTCAGGAAATCCCTGATATCGCTTTCGGAACTTGCTCGCTCTCTGAAGGTGAGTGCTTTGAACTTCCTTCCCGGTTTATTGACAGGTGTAGTTGTAGATTGGTGGCAATCGGACGCCTCAGTATTTATTTCTATCTGTGATATGATTATCCGTGGCGGGCTTACTGCTAAATTTTTCTCAGCTTCTACGTTGTTGGGCATCCTAAGGATCTTTTCCAGCTAGTAAAACCACACACTCCAGATATCACTTTAGGTAGTCAACACAGAAAAAGCAAAAACACGTGCTGACATTCTAACCTAAAAGTACAGCGGTTTTATTGACAGCTTATTCTGCATTCAATTCACTTAAGGATTTAATTCTATTCACTCTATTCAACTAACTGGTTTTTATTTAGCATAAAATCAGGATTTGAGCTTGTTTTGAGAGTTATATATGTATAAATTTAGATAAATGTTAGGAGCACTAAAATTGTTATGTTTACGTTGCGGCACAGAATATCTAACCTCACAATAATAATCGAACTATTTTCTAGATATACTCAAGCTTATTTTGTGAAGGATCATACGGCTAAAACAATTTTAAATAAATATTTAAATTTAAAAATAAATTATTTATCTCACCACGGTTTTATAGTTTCCGATGAGGACAAAGAGTTCAAAAACAATTTATTTAAGGAGTACTGCGAATTAGTCAAAATAAATCGACATTATACTACCAACTACAACAGCAGTTCGAATTCTCCTGTCGAACGCGTACCTTGAACTCTTTTAGAAAAAAATGTAAAGTATTAATAAGGCTCAAAACAAAATTGATTCTCCCCAAAACATAATGATTTTTGCCGTGTTGATATATAATCAATCGATCCACTCTTCGACCGGTTACACAACTTTCACACTTTTATACGGGCCGTTCGAAGATTTAAACGCTCACGCAATAGAACTTAATAAAACGATTTATGAAACCTACAATGAAAAGAGGAAACGGGAATTACTTCCGTTCTACCAGGAATTGTATCTTAAATAATTGGAAAAAAAAAGGAAAATTTTGGACAAGAGAAATTAAAACAAAGAATTATTGAAATTACCGAACCTATAGCGTATTTTACCCGTCAAAAATACGAAAAACCGACCCATGTTATGATAAGGTTAAAATAACTAGTATTCATGATAATAAAGTAGACGGAATCCGCCATATTTCGAAAAAACATACTAATATCCATAAAAGAAAAATTAAACGCACTAAGAAAAAATTCTCATTTCAGGGTAGGCCTACTGAACCAGAACCAGGCCCTTCGAGTAGAGCAGATTAAAACAAATGTGTATTTCTCAGAAAATTTAGGACCATCAAAAGTCCTTAGCTACTATCATAAGTTTTATTTTTATTTTAAAGTTAGCGACATAGAAATAGTATTTAATGATATTTTAGTGAATCTCGCCTCGTCTTAATGTTCCTCAATCTTAATTGAGGAACGTGAATTTACCTTTTCAGCATCTTGTCACTATTCTTGAAGAGAATTGCAAGAGTATTCAAATTCACCTTTCAAAATTTAATTATCGTACAAAACGTGAACTGATTAATGTTTTAGGTTCAGCAATTAAATTTGTCACTGGAAACTTAGATCATAACGATTTGATTGAGATAAACAAAAATTTTAATTCTTTGTATAAAAAAATTAAGACAAATTTATAAAACAAATTGATAAACTGCTGCCCCCTTCTTAAGGATGTTTCTTCCCAAAACATATTCCGCCGTTGATTCGCAGGATCATGTTGGAATCTACAGTCGTCCCCTTTGCTGCATCCTGTCCGGGTAAAGAAGTAGTAGTCCACGGTCTTATCTTGATTGGTGAAATAGGGGTTGTAACAGCAAACCAAAATGTCCACTCCGGTGTGACGAAACAGAACTTCTATCATGTTTCGGGCAACCCTCCAGTCCAGTCGATCGAGTCCACGTCCAAGCTTCGGGATGGCCAATTTCCTCACATCGTTGTCCAGGAAATGCTAACGAAGTTCGACAAGCACATTCCAAAGGTCTCTATAGGTCGGCATGTCAGAGTATTTCTCTTTGGTCACTAGGTAAAAGACTCCTCGAGGTCCATCAGCCAAATGCAACAGACTACGTCCTGCACGCACTTGATCTTCAAGTTCTTTTATTCTTCCAAATTTATGTTTAAACTCGGCTACGATACCACGATTCATCCTCAGGTCCTTCAAGACGCAGAGCCTGACAGTATTGGTTCGGTGCCTTGAAAAGGACTTCTTCGATTTCTTTCACGCCGAACCTTCTCTTGATATAAGGACCTTCCTTCATAAACTCTTCAAACGTCGGTTCCAAAGGAACAGTTCTAAGTAATTTGGTCTGTCCTTCCTCTTCATTCTCACCGATATATGGAGCCAAGCGGTTAAAGTGAATGATCTTCGGTTTTCCATTGGGAGTTTTGCGGATGCGATAAATTACGTCATTGTTCTTTTTGATAATTTCATAAGGTCCTTCCCAATTCTGTAGTAATTTGGGCGAGAATACGCGGTTATATAACCAAACAAGATCTCCAGTTTGAAAACTTCGTTCTGTAGCTCTGACGTCGTATTTTTCTTTCAAAAGCTCTGCCAACATTGTATTGGCGCATTGGCGCCCTCGGTCGTTTCTGTGGCCCGTTACTCACAGCACAGGTGGTACATTTCTTGCACCAGTTATCACGTCTTTACAATTCATCCAATAATATCGTTCACGTACTTTCCCAAGCGTCTTATTTACACCAAAGTGGCCACCAGATGTTCCATTATGAAGACATCGCAACACTTCATTGACTACTCCTAGGGACAATCACTTATGGACATTAATCCATAATTCAATAAAACAAAGTTTTGGGCCAAACGTATGCTAGCAATTTCTCATATTAAGTCACTAAAATATTAAGTCCATCATCAAAACCAAAGAGTAGCAAGTCCTATTTATTTTATTTTTTTTCTATTAAAGGAACGATTTAAATTACATAATTTCATTTTTACAAAGTAAATTAATGATAATTTTACTTGTGTTAAAAAAAATTAAAACTTTTTATAGATGTTTCTAGGTTATGCGCTTTGTATAACACCTAAACAAAGTATAACATTTTTTGATCGGCTCTCCTGTAAAATTTGTTAAATTGTGACTTGAGACAGTTTGGTTCTGACTAGTTGACGTACAGATACAGATAATGTTTCACATCAAAAATACAGTGGCGCCATCTATCTTCGCAATAAAAAAGGTAGTATACTGACGGTGACCAACCGTTTTGCTTGTTAGTTTTCGCTTTCACCGTAGACAGGGTAACCATCTGGCTGATCATGGTTTCTCGCCGCCGGACTCTATCGTAAAAGGGACTGTACTCCAACCCCGCCTTGCGCCAAACCCGAACCGCCATAGATTCCAACCATTCAACTGTCATTCGTACATACTGGTGACCGCCAGATGTTAGTGCCACCCAAACTCTCATAAACTCTCACCAAAATCCACCAAAAGGTTCACCGCCGCCTAATTCCAAAAACTTGTCTAAGAAAATTTTTAATTAAAACTGGAGAATTGTGAAAAAAAAATTCGATGTTCCTTTATTTTACAGCCATACAAATGGTTGATTTTTATTATAATGAAAACTCACATACGCAAAACAACATAATTAGCAAATCTCAATAAAAGCCGACCAAAAAAAATATTCGTTTGGTGAAATTTAATGATTAAATCCACATAAATTTTTCTCCGGAGTTCCTCATCCGATTTTATTAATTATATTTTTATAATTAAAATGTTTCACCAAGAACTAACGGCATCCTCCTTAAATAAATAGTGCGACGGACGTGATGTTTTGGATGAAATTGACACGCGCCGACTGCGAAAGTTGAGTGAAAATTACCTATGACACGTTCCAGAAGGTTCGAGAAAAAGTTGCTGGAAGTTTCGAGAATCACCTAGAAACGTCCACAACAATATATAAGGAACAGCGTTGGATAGTTTGACAGTTTTTGATAGAAGAGTGACAGATATAAGTTGGAAGTGAAGGAAAAGCGATTTAGAAGCGAAGTAGTTATTGAATTATTGGTTTTTGGTGTACGAATTAATTAATAGTGTTAAAAAAATACGTGATACATAAATTACGTAACAATAGATAATTAAAATTAGAATTTAAACACATAACTTGCCCAAACCTTTCTGAAAGGAAAATACCAGTAAATTAGAAAAAAAAGACCACATGAAGTATTGGCACAACTAAACAATAAACTGCAGAATAATGTTACTTTATTGTTGAGAAGGGTATAGTGAAAAGTGAAATAGTAAATTGTAAATAGTGTTAATAAGTTAAAATAAATTGTTTTGAGTTGTTTTAGGTTCAAATTACGTGACAATATTCAAAATACAAAAGCAATATACAAACACTGTTCATTTATTTCTATTTATAAAAAAAGTATATTAAATAAAAAATTAGTGACTTAAAAACAATAACGGCCATTAAACCATTTTTTTGCCATTTGTTGCTTTATTTTAAGCCACTGGTGATCTTTCAGGATCTTCCAACCTGGATAATAATAAGCATAATTACAATAATTTTTAGAATAAAATAGTTGTAACTTATTTTATTACCTATGAATTGCAACGTCATCGTCATCTATAAAAGAAATATCCTGGGGAGTTAAAAAGATAAATTGTTTATCGTTAGCAGATTTAGCGTGATCTAGAAGTATTTCCATTACTTTTGTCCTGTTTACTTTATCCTATAATAAACAACATTAGCTATTTTTATTGTACAAATTACTGAATATTTGAACATGTGGATAAATATTGACAATAATAGAAATGTGCTCGTCCCTGATTAAGTTTTGAAGTTCTGATGTCTGTCGTTTGTTAGTTCAGTCCACTCCTACGTTACTTGTAAATTCATACCGGCTATCATCCGGCTATTTAATAGCCATTAGTCAAAACTTTTGTAAAAACAAACGGATAATCAAAATTACAACATAACTTCCTAAGCTGACTTGAATAGATATATTATGTTAACAAATTCGTTTCCCTTGATAAAAAAATATACGTATGAAGTTATTTGTAAAAATAAGAAAATATGTTTTTAACTAAATCATAGACAACTATGATTCCTAGTTAAAAAAAAATGTCCCGGGGTGTCAGAAAAGCTTCCCCCGATTCCCTTATTTCATAGAATTTGCCACTACCCATATATTTCGCTTAATCAACGAATACTAAATTAAATAACTTCCATATTTGCATGAATAGTCTTATTAACGTAGCTTTAACAAAAATAACTTATTTTGAAAAGAATTGCTAGTTGTTAAATATACGATTCATAAAAAAGGTGACTTTAAATTTTAATTTTATTATTACGAAATTCTTACCATGAAGACGTCAAACTCATCAAGAATATAAAAAGGAAATTCCATACACTGCCATAAAGAATACAAAAATGCTACTGTAGAAAAAGATCTTTCTCCACCAGAGAGATTTGATGTCGAGGTATATCCTTGTGAGCCCTGCTGGGGTATGACTATAAGTTCTAATGTTTTGTCTTTTAAATCAATTTCTGCTCTTCCCTGATAAAAATTTACAGATTTAAAAAATTTCAAGTCTCTCGAATAACATTACAGTTCACCTTAAATTGCCTTGACTGAAGAACATTTTGAAATGAAGTAGAAAATATTGTTATAAAATAATCTTCTATCCTTTTATAGACCTTTTTTCTCTTTTCAGAAGCTATTTGTAACTCCTTAACATCTTTTCTTAAAGCATCCAGTAATTCAGAGTTCTGATTATACTTCTTTGTTTTCTCTTCGATTTTTTGTAGAATATCTGCAGGGCTTTCAACACTAGACTCAATTTTTTTTATAGAACGACTTGTTTCATCAATATCTCTCATTATTTCAGTAACATCTCTAAAATCAGAGTAATTTTTTTAGTATAGTTTTTAAATAAAACTAACTCAGTGTTACTATAATGATAAATAAATACTATTATCACGTTTATCTTGCAACTAAGTAGTTTTTCTTTACCTTAATATATCTGGCCTTTCCCCAATAGCGGCAGCTTGTTCGGTGTGCCTATTCAAATTTGCTTTTTTTTCCAAGTATTCAGAATGAATCACCTTATACTGTGTTTGATATTGCTTTAACCTTTCTTTTGTACATTTTTTATTTACCAGAGATTCGTTTTGTTGAGCCTTCACATTGGCTAACTGTTGCTAAAGGTGTAATTAAAATAATAAGTAAATATTTAATGCAACCAGTTACTTAAATGTACACAGTTCAATAAAATAATTTTTATATTAGTTAAAAAAACAGTCGATCGACTAACGATTCTTATTGTTTATACCGAAAATTCCGATCTCTCTACATCAAACCATGTGGATTTAAGAAGCCAAATAGAAGAAACCAGAGTAAGACAAATTAACCGTTATAATACGCCTATTGTATAATGGATAGCATTTCATTTATTTTCATTCTTAACAATAAACTTGCAAATCATCATTTTTTTATATAATCATTAATATTAAATTCATTAGAGGCTAAAATAAATTGACATAGGTTGGTTATTTTGTTATTTTCTGTGCCATCCTTCACACTTTGTAGACAAAATTTGGAGATTTAAACACACACATCATTTGGAGTACTCTTAGAGAAGGCAATTTAAAATTTCCTATACAGTGCTCAAAAGATATACTTCATGCACTTTGTATTTTGTTTTAATTTAAAACAAAAAATGATCTGTTTCGTTTTCCTTATTGGTTAATTAAAATTATAATTAAAATACCTTTAATAGTGTTAACTCGTCTTCAAGTTTTTTTATAACTTCTTTAACTGCCCTTAAATTCGTTTGTGTTTCTTTTAATTTGTTCTGTGAATCGTTTGTTTTATTTTCAATTTGCTCGACTGTTGTTTTTCTCTGTTCTATACTTTTTTTCAGTTCTTCAAGTTCCTTTTCCTAAAATTAAAAAATATAATCATAATTGCTAATTAATGACAACAGGCCTTTTTAAGCAAGAAATGTAAATTTATACCAGTTCATGAACAGTTGTTAAGTCATGTTCTTCAACTGCCCTCAATTCATCGCATTTGCCTTTAAGCGTATTTAAAGCTCGACTTAATTTTGTAATTTTTATATCCAGGGTTTTAATTTTTTCTATCTGTTGTTTTAATTCATAATTTTTTTGGTTTTGTTGAGCTTTAGTTGACTCCCTTGTTTCTCGAAGGGTCTGTAATTGCGTTTCCAATTGCCTGATAATAAACACGATTATAGAAACATATACATTTTTCGAAAAATTCCTGTTTGATGAAATTTGTACAGTTTACAAGCCAAGTTAGATATAAATTACCTTATCATATCACCTGTGCTAACTTGAAGATATTGAGCCTGCTTATAACGAGAACTATACATCTTATAGTTAGGATCAGGAAAATATTTATCTCCCGTGATAGTTACACCTTGACGACAATTTTTAGGTACATTAGGAGCATTTGACATCAATTCAATTGCCTTTTCAGTAGAGGGAAGTAATATAATGCTTTCTATGCCCAATTGATCTATTAAGCAATTAGCAACAATTGGATCCAAAAAGTTTAATGACTCATAGATGCTTATACAATCATTTTCATTCTTAACCAAATTTTTAGAGACATCGTGCATCTAAAAAAAAGCCATTTCATCACATATTAAGTCCAATATTGACACTTAAAAAAATTATCATGGCAAAGTATTATATAAAAAAGGCATTGAATATTAAAATACAATACGTCACGGTTAATTAGTCATTTAATTGTGCATCTTAAGGCTATAGAATTCGCATATGTATGACCATCAAAACTTAAATTTTCGCCAACTTATTTGGTTCAAAAAAGATTTCTAGTTAAAGAAGTTTGAGATTGAAATGCACCACTGTATTTTTTCTTTTAATTATCTACAATGCGCCCATCACTACCTTGCACGATGTAGTAAAAACACATTTTAGTTTAAATAATATCCATACGCCACTAAACACAACATGTTCTAGGGGTGCACCAAAATCATATGTACAAATTCTATACATTATTTTTCTATACACTTTATCTTGAATCTTAAAAAACTTGGCTTGATAAAGGCTAGAAACGTTGGGCGCTTTTTTTCCAAAATAAAAACATTGTTATCCTTTGCTCAACTTTAATTTCAATTATTCTTATAAATATAAATATGAAAAAAAAAATTTCTAAAACACAAATGTTTGTAATATAAATAAGATTATTAAAATTACATTTAGATACGCACATTGACTAGAAACCCTTTTTAAATGTTTTATCATATAACGTTACTGAATAACAGTATAATGGGAGTAAACATATGTAGGGTGTCCCATAAGTCGATGTCAAAACAAAAGGTTGTAGGGGAGGTTATTTTCGCTCAAAATAAATACATTTGTTAATATGCAAATGTTGATGGTTCATAAGTTATTGCAATATTTGTGTTTTTCCCCCAAACGTTTAGTGCTCTTTTAAATATGCAATACTTCAACATTTGTGGTTGTTCCTGTTTACGTTACTTCAAATGCAAAGAAATTAGTTAAACTGAAGGTTCTGATATTTTTATGTGTATGTGGTATGTGTCTGAAATAACAATGTACAATATTTGACAATACCACCATTGGATATGTACGCTCTTCAAAATTACAATTATACAAAATAATATGCAAAGAAATGAACGTCCTGTTGTTAATGCCATTAAGGTAGATATAAACGATTTTAAGAAAAAAACAAATACTGCAATAACTTACATATCATCAACTTTCGGATAATAACAAATATATCTAATTATTTTGATTGGAAATTACCTCGTCTACGACGTCAACTTAACAGGGACACCCTGTTTAAAACAAAGGAGGATTTTTACCTGAAAAAAAAATTTACTAGTGATTATTGTAGGCTGCGCACCAGTTGTCCAATTTTCCTTAAAAATTTTCAAAAGTAACGAATTATCTTTTTGGTTATCTACTGCAAACGCGCGCAAAATATTACTTCCCATAAATCCTTCTACTGCTACTGCCCACTTTCTATCTTTTAGCTTTATGTACGAACCTGTTAATTAAAATTGGTAAATTAACATATTGCACAAGAAAAGGAAAACTACAATTTTACAATGCTAACTTCTTGATAAAATTACCCATCTTAAACTAAAAAGTCTTACCCAACGGTCCACGGGGCATGTGACGAAATTGAGTTTTATGATTCTCAATAATTTGTTTTATTTTAGGCATATCTCGGCCATAAAGTATTAAATTGCTTGATTCAGTTTTCATTGAAGTGATTCGAGTTTGTAAGGTACCTAAAAAATAATTATAAATTAAAATAAAACTCTTGGAGATATTTCACAATCTATACAAATAAATAAAATTGGAGTGTGCGTTTGTAATATTAAAATAACCACTTTTTACTAAATGCATATGGATGTATACACGATACATATACCAAAATAACATTGTTTTAAATTTTTGTTTGTCGGTGTCTGTTTGTTCCGGCTAATCTCTAAATCGGCTAGACCGATTTTGACGGGACTTTCACTGGCAGATAGCTGAAATAAGGAATAACTAATAGAAACTGTTTCAGACCTTCTGAAGAAGAGAGCGACATAACTCTCGAAACGTCAAAACAAATAAACCGACAACGTGGGAACCAGCCCGGAAACCATTCGACACGTACGTTTAATGGTATGTACAAAGATTTGTATGTGCGATGTTTTTTAACCCGGCAACGCCGGGTTTCGCAGCTAATTTATTATACCTATACTCAATGTACATTTCGCCTGATCAAGGCATCATTAGTACATTAGGAGTAACAATAATATAACTAAAGATACATTGTTATACAGTACCTACATAAATATATATTGACTTAAGTTAACAGATTCGGATTAGGGGAAAGTGTAAAAATAGTAAGTACACTTATTTCATTATCTTCTCTGTCTACAATTGATTTCGTATGATTGTTTTGTTTTCCGATACCTTGATTTCTGTAGTTTTAATGTAAATTATGTTAATATTTGTTGGATGGAGATTCAGCAATAATACACGAAGTATTTTCACAAGATTGTATTGATTAAACTTAAACTTAGATTACATATTACATATTTGAGTCTTAATATGGTCTTAACTTTTAACTACTGTTACCATGATTCATACTAATCGATCAACCGCCTAATTTTAGCGCTTGGGCTGATCTACTAAATTTATGTTTCATTCACACACACTACTCTTCCTAGTATTCATACATTCCAACACTCCTCCTCGATTCACAATTTTTCTTTTATTTACTTATTAGAACTTAAAATAAAAATTTCAATCGAACTAAAAACATTCTTATTTCTACCATCAATTCTATAATAATAGTTACACTAACATTTTCATAACATCTTAGTTCAAAAATTTGTTTGTTAAATTGGTAAATTTTAATTTACATACACTTTTGGTCATTAAATCAGCTATATTATTTTCTGATTCGATATATTGTATATTTATTTGTTTGCTTATCACGAGATCTTTAATAAAATGAACTTTGATATCGATATGTTTTGTTCTCTTAGAATTTTCATAGCTTTTTGCCATACATATTGTTCCTTTATTGTCAACTAGTAAATCGGCTTGAGCTTGCAGTCCTAAATGTAGTTGTATTCCTTTTAGATTGAGCAGTTCTTGAGCTGTTGCTGCTATATATTCAGCCTCTGCTGTAGATAGTGCTACGCACTTTTGCTTCTTTGAATGCCATTGAATAGGATTCTTTCCGCGAAATATTATTGCACCACTTACACTTTTCTTTCCTTTTTATCTCCATCCCAATCTGAGTCAGAATATGCGTATAAATCGCATTCTGTACTTTTTCAAAATGCCAATCCCTTACCTTTTGTTTCTACTAGGTATCTCAAGATTCGTTTAGCTGAAACCCAATGTTTTTCTGTTAGATTCTCTACACTTCTGCTTAGGTAACTCACTGAGTAGGCTAAGTCTGGCCTTGAAGTAACTGTTAAATACATTAGACTTCCAATTAGTTCTCTATACGGTGCATTTGTTCGTAAATCCGATTCTTTTTCTTCTAGGTTTAAATTCACTTCCATGGGTGTTTTAGCTCCTTTGCTATCTTTCATACCAAACTTCTCTAGTATTTTGAGTATATATTTTTCTTGCTTAATGATTATATTTCCTTCTTCTCTTTCTATTTCCATTCCTAGGAAGTTCTTCATCTTTCCAAGACATTTTGCATTGTATTGTTTCTTTAAATCTTCGATTATGGATAGGTCTTGTCCAATGATTAATATGTCATCTACGTAGACTATCATCCAGCAATCTGTTTTGTAATACAGACAGTAATCATAGTTTGATCTTTCAAAACCTCTTTGTTTTACATATTCACTTATTGTATCGTTCCAACATTTTGGTGATTCTATTAGTCCATAAAGAGCTCGATTTAGTTTCAAAACTGTGTTGTGGTTTCTTGTCTTCATACCTTTTGGAATCTTTATGTAAACATCGTCTTGTAATTTACCATTTAGAAAGGCTGTGGGTAAATCCAACTGATAGAAGTTTAGGTTTTCTTGTGTTGCTTTGGATATCATCATTCTTATAGTTGACATACGAGCTACTGGTGAGTATACGGTGTCTAGTGAATGTTTTTTCTTTGCTTGGAATCCTCTAACTACAAGTCTTGCTTTTTTGGTGCCGCCTTCCTTGATTTTAAATATCCATCTTGTATCATATAACGAGATTTAACGTGCAGCTCCTGCCTGAAATAGGCTCATCAACACGCCAATCCGGTACAGTGCTGTACCCAATTGGTCTGGCTCTAAGGGGTCTCCCCTCCGTTAAACGGATTGGTCCCAGCAAGCCAGGGGTGCCACCGAGGTGGCTGGGGTGGTTCAGGCCGGTGCGTCGGCCGTCATCGTTGGGGTTATCCACGCCCCGCAAGTACGGTTTTGGTTGGGATTCAAGACATTGGCGCCTGTCGAGATTCCCGTGGTCCAGCATGCGGACCGCAACCACTGCCCCCGCGAGTCCTTGCCTATGATAGACAAGGCACGTTTCCGTACCCCGCTTGGAGTCTATCCCCGCGGTACCAGCAGGCATTCCTGGTTCGCCATCCTAAGTCGGGGCGATATCGCAGTCGCGTTACCGACTTAGTCCTCTTACCGAGAGGCAGCCTCACAAAGTCGCCCAATGGACTGACCTCTTGAAGCACCGTCTCCTCCCTTTCAGGCCATCGGACATTCCTGATGGACCAGGACGGGAGCGTAAGTGGCTCTCCAGTGTAACTAGTGGCTGCCACAGCGGAAATCTCAATCAGGATGGGATTATGATCGCTTATCGACCAGCTAGGCTCAGTACTCCACGAAACATCTCCGCGCAGCCCCCTCGCGAGGGTGACACCGATGTCGCTCTCACCAACGGCCGTACTGTAGGTGTAAACCTTGGTACGGACGTTGAGAACCTCCAATTCATGGGCTAGTATGGCCTGTTCGAGACACTCTCCACGCGTCGCCTTTTCGCTTCGGTCCGTCATGCCTTTACTGTGCCACATATGCGACTCAGCATTGGCGTCAAGACCGACGAGCAGCGGTCTTCTTCTGCTCTTTGCAATGGCCCGCTCTACACTCCGTATGCTGTCCTCTATGTCCCCACCAAATTGACAGTAGACAGAACAGACATACAGTTCTCCTATGGGTCCATTAAGATAAGCAAACGCCTAACTTCTTGTTAGGTCTTGGCCGAGGTCGACAACGTCAACCTCAGAGTCGTCCACCACTACCGCTTTGGGATTTTCCCCACCTTGTTTCCCTACAATTACCATCTCCGAGGGAAGACCCCGGACCTCGCCTTTAACGGCGTATGGCTCTTGCAGCAAGGCAGTCCCGATCTTGTTCTTACGCATCAGCGCACCGACCTCACACATGACCACGTAGGATCTCCTACAGTTTAACTGGAGGATCTTAATGGTCGTGTCTGCCATTACGCGTAGACGTTCTGCCGCTCATCTGCTGTCTGCTTGAATAACGGGCAAGATCTCGCCTTGGACAAATGTCCATGTGGCAATTTCTTTGCCCTGCAGTTCACGCAGCTCACAGGTTTTTACAACCCGCTTGCTGGTGACCGCTCTCACCGCAACGGAAGCAAAGCGCGGTGGCTGTACTCCTGCAAGTTGCGGTTTTGTGCCCGAACCCTAGGCACTTGTAGCAGCGCAACACATCATCCGTGTTCTCGACTCTGCATGCCTGCATGCCGAGATACACCCTCCTATCTTTAAGCAAGTAGTGCTTCACCCGAGGGGTTACCTCGAGTGTTATCCAGCACTCACTTGCCTCGCATGCACCACTTGGTCTTATTCTCCTTGAGGGAGCCCTCCTCCTGTTTCTAATCATCACCCGTGAAGCGAACTCCTCGGGTGAGATCACGTCCCCCACGTTTTTAGCTTGGAGGTCCCTTAGGACCTCCTGGTCGCTTAGGGCCGAAGGCACGTCCTTTATCGTCCTTCCCTGTCTGCTCGGCTTCGGTTCCACCGCTCTCACGGCCGGGGCTTTTGCCTCGCATCTCCACCTTCCTCCGACTCTGACACCACTGGGGTATCATTGCCTTCGGGGTGGCTCTCTGCAGGGTCAGACTTCTCACTTTCACCGCCTCCTTCACGACTTCAGACTCGCCACCATCGCAGCAAGCCTTAGGCCGGCCGGTAGCTATGCAGACCACCCCACACCGACATAGGGATGATCCGTTGGGGAAGCAGTAGCTTGATGAAGTCCCGGGGGTGGCTTGCTCCCAAACCCCCGCCCGTTCCTGCCCTGCCCGATCCGAATGGGCTGTAGCTCTGACGTCTTTATTTAATAGATTCATCACCTCATATTAAATTTTTGGTTGTTCTTAGCGCCTCACAAGCTCTTTAAGGTAAACCCACAAGTGAAGTCGCCCCCCCCCCCCACCACGACAAGGTGACAACCAAGGCTTTTTCATAAGTCATTGGAGTTTCGGTTTGAGTTAATAAACAGTACGCCACGTAGGCTTCTTCTACTTCCTTTGAAAAGTCCATTTCATAATTATCATGCCAGTTTGGTTTCTTTCTTATCCGCGTATCTTTTACTGTCTCATCACCTCTTTTTCTTTTAGATCGGGTATCTTCATTGCTTTACTCTTGATTCGTATCCTTTTGAACTGTTTCTAGCTCCAACTCTTGTGGGGTATCTTCTTCAATTTCTTCCTCATTTGTTGAAATTATTGCATACTCCTCCTGTGATTTTGGTCTTTCATCAAAAACCATGTTTCTTGCTGCAACAGTTTTACCAGCTTTTTCATCCCATAGTTTATAACCCGAGAGGCAATAACCAACCATGATTAACTTTCTTCCCTTTGGATCAAGTTTATGTCTCTGTTCTTTTGGAACGTGAGCATAAGCTATGCTACCAAAAACTCTTAAATTCTTGAGATTCGGTTTCCTGTTCTCCCATAATTCACTAGGGGTTTAATCTCTATCTGTAGTTGGACTTCTGTTCGTCACATACGCTGAATACAATACGGCCTCGCCTCATAATTTTTTGTCAACTCGTGTTTCAATTAGTAAAGTACGAGCCTTGTCCGTCAGTGTTCTATTCATCCTTTCTGCAACCCCGTTCATCTCAGGATTGTAGGCTACTGTATGTTGGAGAACTATCCCATTGATATCGCAGAATCGTTCAAGATCTCGTGACGCATACTCTCCCCCATTATCTGCTCTTAATTTCAAGATGTTTCTCTGAAAGTTTTAGTTACATAATTATAGTATGATTTAAATTTCTCAAATACCTCGGATTTATAATTAATAAGATAAACAATAACAAAATGTGTAGTCATCTACAAAAGTTACAAAATAATTGTACCCATCCCATGTGGTGGGATTTAACGGACCACATACATCACTATGTACTAATTCTAATGGACTGGTGACGCGATGGCCTTTAGCTTTAAATGGTTGTCTTGCCCATCACGCATTCTTCACACAAGGTATTTTCAATATTTGTACTTTAATGTTTTCTAACCCATCAGCTAAATTTCTTTTAATTACCTAGTATATTTATATTACCCATACTCAAATGTCCTAGGCGTCTGTGCCAGAGTCTCAACAGTTCATCTTGTTTATTATTTTCGGTGTAGTTACAATGTTTTGATTTCGAAATTTCTGTCATTACTACGTACAAAGAGCCATGACTATCTTTATTACCTACCATTATTAATTTATCATTTTTCATTTCATTAAATATTTTTACTTTTCCGTTAGCAACTATTAATATTTCATTCCATTACCTTCAATTTTTGAAACTGACAGTAGGTTTTTCCGCAAATCTGGTACATGTAAAACATTCTTGACAGTACAATTTTCCATTTTATTATAAGCTTTACATCTAATTTCGATATTCCCTATGCCTATTGCTTTTATGACGCTTCTGTTTTGCTGCTGAAATCAGCTTAGGTTTCTTTAATTCTAGATATTCTGAAAAATATTGTTTGTCATTTGTAAGGTGATCTGAACAACCAGAATCAATATACCATTCGATACAGTTTACATTATTTTGACATACCAAGGCTTCGTTTGTCTCACCACACAGAAACGCTGAATTGTCGGCTTCTGTAAGATGTGTTGACTTGTATCTGTTTTCTCGATTTCTACCTCTCCCTCTTGAATGTTGTTGTCGACCAAAGCTCGAACTCTGTTGCTCACCGGAATAACGCTGCTCATCGTTTGGTGTATTAGATTGGCGATGGAAATTTCTGGAAGATTGAGCTCTTGATCTGCATTCAAATTTGTTGTGTCCGGGCTAACCACACTTATAGCACAGAAAAGCGTTACTCACTCTCCGACGATCACTTATATTGTGTCCTTTTTGCTTTTCTTCTTCAGCCATTAATCTGGTCTTCACGAAATCGTATCTTAGATTTTCTATTGTTTCTAAAGCAGTTTCAACGTTTTCATAGGACTTCGGCATTGACAACAGTACATAAATCACTTTTTCTTCTTCCGAGATTACACTATCTCCATCTCTTATTAGTTGAGCAAAAATTTCTTCCATTTTCACAAAATGTTCGATCAATTTATCACGTTCATTGTATCTCATTTCACTTAATGTTCTTCTCAGAAATAGCTTGCTTCTGAAACTTTTCTTCTCAAAATTATCTACTAGATTCTTATACATATCATAGGCAGACTCTTTCCCGCGCAGATATTCCAAGTGACTGCCTGCTACGGCTGCTATCAATATCACTTGAGCTTTTCCTTCACTATCTGTATTTTCTGTGACACTTGCATAACTTTCATCTTTAATCGCTTTGAGTGCTCTACTTTCTCTCAGCACGCTTTTTACTCTAAACGACCAGGCACTAAAATTTTCACATGCAAACTGCGTTATCAGAAATTTGTCCTTCATTGCCACTGTCGACATTTTGAATCTTTTTCTGTGTGTCACCTTTTTTTCTTTTAACCGATCGTGATCGTACGTATCTCTGGGCCCATAACCCTGTTAATATTTGTTGGATGGAGATTCAGCAATAATACACGAAGTATTTTCACAAGTTTGTATTGATTAAACTTAAACTTAGATTACATATTACATATTTGAGTCTTAATATGGTCTTAACTTTTACCTACTGTTACCATGACTTATACTAACCGATCAACCGCCTAATTGTAGCGCTTGCGCTGATCTACCAAATTTAGGGTTCATTCACACACACTAGGTACTCTTCCTAGTATTCATACATTCCAACAAATTATTCATTGTGGATGCTTTAGTGCAACAATTCAAAATTGTGGGTCTGGAAGACGGCATATGCATTCTGACACTCAGACACTTAATTGATTGTTCAATTATTTCGAAATCACAGCACACTGCTTTCATTGACATTATACGTATGCCGTGAAAAAAAGCAACATCTTCACAAATTGTAGATTTTCTCAAAAAGTATAATAAAATAAAAGTATATATCCATATTAATAGACGCCAAATTCAATGAGAAATTCGAATATGCAATCAAAAATGGATCATTCCATTTAAAGAAAACACCCTGTACATTTTAGTTAAAAACCACAGTTTTTTTCGGTAATGTGAATAGTTATAAATTAAAGTTACAAGTTATAAAGCAAATCTTAAAAATTAATTCAATTACGGGTTTTTAAATGTTAACGTGCAGATGTCAAAAATTTTGAAAAAAAATTAATAACTAAAAATCCATCAATATTTTCGGGATAGTGCCTCCTATATAATATACATGAATTCAGATTTTCTATCGGAAAATGTAAAAAAAGTATGTCATTCCATTTAAAATAAGAAAGTTAACATCTACTTCCGATATAAATATTTTTAAAAGCGGCATAAACAATAACCAAATGAGAAAGTTTCAGAATTGAATTCATTCTACTAATTCATATACTTCTAATAGTCCATCTACTTGGAAAACCTTGTATACTGATGCAGCTTTAGAAAATGATGACATAATAAAGAAAATCCATGTTGCTAATCTAATAAAATCCAAAAGTAAATTACATTTGACTAACGAAGCTCAGAATCAAGCTGAAATAAAATGTGTAAAAAGTTGAACTTTAAAAGATAACAACTTGACTAGCTAAAGCTGATAAAGGTAACTTGATTGTTATTTTAACTAATGAATCGTATATTGAAAAGATGAATAACTGTCTTGAATCCATGTCTGTTAGTAGCTAAGTGTTTAAAGAGCATAAACATATTATCCACGGAAAAAGAAAAGCAACAACTAAAATTAAGCAATCCGTCGACACTTATTATGTATGATTTAATAAAAATTCATAAAGACGGCAATCCAAATCGTCCTGTAACATCTTATATAAATGCTTCAAACCAGAAGCTATGTAAAGAACTATCTTACTGGTTAACTGAAATGTTAGATATAAACAAAATTTTACATAAAAAACAACAAAGCTAATTGAAAAATTAAAAAATATAGAAGTTCCGCCAAATCTTAAATTAATATCATTTGATGTGAAAATTTTATTGCACTCAATCCCTACTATAGAATTAAAAAATATATTATTAAGGGATATAAATAATAGTAACATACATATATATGTAAAAAAAATCCAAAAGTGTTAATAGAAATTAGTTTAACTCAAAGTTATTTCAAACTAGCTGCGAAACCCGGCGTTGCCCGAGTAATCCATCGCACATACGCTGCTCTGCCCTTACGTGTCTGCCCGTTCGTGTAGACACACTTAGGCATATTCCCCCCCTACGCCGGCGGCGCTTGGCAAGTCTCTTATTTGCGTTAATTTCAGTTTCACATTATGTAATGACTCCGTAATTCAGCCTTATTCTGTAACTCAATAGTAATATAGGCAGTCCCCACTTCTACTGCTCTTGTCCATTTCGACGTTCGGTATTCTGTAACTAGAGTAGACGACGCGACAATCGAAATTTATGATTTCTACAAGACGTTAGGTGAAAAACGCGGCAACACTGCTGGTTCGTAGGATAGATTTTTTTGTATTTTAAATATAACTTTTTTGACATAATATTAATTAGGTACCATTTATATCCGAGCATTTATTAATATTATTATTTTTGTCGTCTGGTTAGTAAAATTCACAAAATAACTCAAAAATACGCACACCTTTGTACCTGCTAAGGAACAACGAGACCTTTCGGAGAAAGGCACTATCCCTTCGTCACCTACCATAAAGGCAGGCAAAAACAAGATCGGTAGAAAGGTTTTTGACACCAGTCGTTTTTTGTAACTTTTGTATCTTTAACTTCCATACGAAACTTCAGTATTGTACATACAAGTGTAAATAAATATTATAGATCTCACAACGCTGAAAGTGTATTATTTTATTAATTTGAAATTCTACTAAAAAACAATTGGTCCTTCGAGCCGGATTGTGATCAGAGTTAACGTTAATAAAACATGAGTGTGCAGTACTTAAAGTGAAGTGTTAAATACAAAACGATTCAAGACTCATACGTGAAAGTTGAACAAATCAACGCAAAACTCGAAGCGTTGAAAATAAAAGTTTTATTAATCATTACGATTATCGTGGACATACGGTGAAAATAATTTTCACACCGAACAAAAAAAAAACGAAGGCGTTGGGAAGACAGTTTTACCCGCAGCGGAAACCACGTTCCGAGAGTCGTCAACCGGAAGGAGGGCTGATACTGTTTGGTTACTTCCAAGAGGAACTACGCGGACAAAACAAGGTAAACTCGTTAACAGTTATGATTACCAATTTGATTTTGTGCAATCCTTTCCCTTTTTATCCCGTAAACGATGGCTCATGCGACGGAATTAAGCACGTACGTACGAAAACGCGCTACAATGAAAGGTCATTTAACGAATATTAAGAAATTTGTTGACGAATTTAAAAGAAGCGAGCAACCCGATAGTTTAAAACTTACGTTACGAATAGAAACTTTAAAAAATGTGTTCCGTAATTACGACGAAATAATAGATCAGTTAGAATCGTTGGACTTAGAACAAAAGCATGTTGAAGATAGATTCGCGATATACGATCAATATCTAGATCTTTTAGTTGAAACGCAGCATTTGTTAAATTCATTAAAGTCTAGTAATGGTAACGATGAGTGACGCTACGGCTACGGTATTAGACACGGCCGTGGCTACGGTAGATACGGGCGCCCCGCCCGACACTCCAACTCCAACGGAGGCAATTGTTACCCATAAGGTAAGGCACTCCCGACATTTAGTGGTCGTTACGAGGACTGGATGTCGTTTAAAGACACTTTTAAATCCATGATTCACAATCGTTCGAACTTAACAAATATTGAAAAGTTACAATATTTAAAATCCGCTGTAACAAACGAAGCTGCGAAGAAAATTAAGGTATTACCGATAATAGATCAAAATTACGACCGCGCTTGGAGTTTGCTCGAGAACGCGTACGCAGATGAAAGACTATTAGTTTCGCATCATTTGAATCTACTTTTTAATTTACCTATACAGAATAGGGAAACGGCTGAAGGTCTAACAACTCTAGTGAATAAGGCTGTACAACATTTAGAATCGTTGAAGGGATTAGGCTACGAACAAAAGAACGAAATCGCGATTCAGATTTTAGAGAGTAAATTACATTGAAACACGATGGAAAAATGGGAAGAGTCTCTTCCGCGCGGCGAATTTCCATCAATAGATCGCATGACCGCTTTTCTCTAAATAATAAAACCGCCACACGGTTGCGCAAAAGAGAAAAGGACAGCAACACTAACTCTAATTCGGCGTCAACAAGTCACAAAATTTTTGGGAAACGTGGTAATTACCGAGACAATAAACAAGCCTTTGCTATCTCTACAGGCAAAAATTGTCCTGCGTGCCATGAAGGACAGCATTTTCTATATAAATGTAGCAAATTTCGAAACATGGCGATTCCGAAAAGAATCCAAGTAGTTAGAGATGCAATACACTATTACATGAAGTTACGGATAACGAGAACGCAAATTCTCAAAATTGACAGTTAACACCGACAGAATTGGAACAAACATGTTTATCTTTAAGAACCCCCGCTAGTCAAGTAATAACAAGTGCCATAGTACAGGTTTTTAACAGTGAAAACGAAGTGTTAACAACAGCACGTGTTTTACTTGATACATGCTCAACGGCTAATTTTATTTCAGAAAAGCTACTAAATAAATTAAAAGTACCTAAAAAACGATGTTCCATTCCTGTCGGAGCTTTAGACAATTTGAATACAAACACGAAGTATTTAGTTTCTCTCAAAATAGGCTCGTTACATAATGGCTTTCGAAAAACGTTTACCTTTCTTTCAGTTCCATGTATTTTAAACTGTACCAAGCGAAACAATCCCGCGAGATAACATTGCAATACCGCCGAAGTTAAAACTCGCAGATCCAGAATTTCATAAATCGGCTCCTGTAGAATTACTGTTAGGTGCAGGTCCCACATTATCTCTCTTCTCTATCGGACAAATAAACTTATCGCAACATGAAAATGGGCTCTACTTGCAAAAAACGCGATTAGGTTGGGTTGTAGGAGGTACCGTTGAACCTTCAAAAAGACCAAGCGGCTTGTCATGCAATGTATCGGATTTGCAAACGCAATTAAGTCGATTTTGGGAAATCGAAGAACGGTCTACGCGGTCTCACATATCTACAAAAGACGCTGCTTGCGAAGAGCATTTCATAAGAAATACAATACGTGATAATAGCGGGAGATTTATCGTGGCATTACCATTTAAAGAAAATCATATCGAATTAGGCGAGTCGAGAACTACGGCGTTAAAACGTTTTAACGCCCTTTGGAGAAAACTTGAACAAGATTACGATTTAAAAACGCAATATTCTGAGGTAATTCGTGAATATCTTGAACTCGGCCATATGACGGTAATTAATGATTGTGAAGATCGCGAAGGATTCTATTTGCCTCATCATGCCGTGTTTAAAAAAACGAGCGCTACCACCAAAATTCGTATCGTTTTCGACGGCTCAGCGAAGATCACCACAGGGGTGTCACTCAATGATATCTTGTTGGTAGGTCCCAAAATTCAAGAAGATCTCTTTGATTTAGTTTTACGTAGTCGAAAACATAATTACGTATTAATGGCGGATATTGAAAAAATGTACCGTCAAATCATGGTTCGCAAAGAAGATCGTAAATACCTTAGAATATTGTGGATGATTGACGGAAAAGTACCTACATTAGAATTAAACACGGTAACATTTGGCTTAGCCCCGGCCCCTTATTAGCAATACGGTGCTTACATCAATTAGCCAAGGACGAAGCACATGATTTTCCGCGGGTCGCAAACTTATTGACGTCAGACTTATATGTAGACAACGTACTCACCGGTACAAAAACAGTTGAGGAAGCGCGTCAAATTCGGGACGATTTAACAGCACTTCTACAAAGAGGGGGTTTCAATTTAAGACAATGGGCCGCGAACGAACCGCGTATATTGGAGGGTCTTCACAAACAACAAATTGATCCAAACTATCACTTTGATAAAAACTCTACATTGAAAACGTTAGGCATTTCATAGAATGCACAAACGGATCGTTTTGTATATTCTGTACGTTCTATTCAAGTTTCTAAGACAATAACTAAACGGACTATTTTATCAGAGGTCGCAAAAATCTTTGACCCACTAGGATTACTGGGTCCCGTTATCTTCTATGCAAAGAGAATTATCCAATATTTGTGGCAATTAAAGGTAAATTGGGACGAGTCGGTACCTGTAGATGTATATAGCATGTGGAATAAGTTTTGTCAAAATTTAAACGCAATTGGAGAATTATCTTACGATCGAAAAATTCTAATTTCAAATACCGTAAGCGTGCAATTACACGGTTTTTGCGACGCGAGTCAAGTTGGATATGGAGCGTGCATTTATATCCGAACGGAAAACAGCAACGGGCAGGTATATGTAGCAAATCTCGCGTGGCTCCATTAAAACCTATAACTCTTCCACGTTTGGAATTGTGTGGCGCTCACTTACTCGCAAATTTATATAAACAATCCGTCAACACTGTACAAATGAAGTTCGATAAGGTTATATTTTGGACGGATTCAACTATAGTTATGCATGGATAAGAACATCGCCGCATCTTTTACAAACCTTTGTCGCTAACAGGGTCGCGGATATACAAGATGTAACTGAAATCGAACAGTGGCGCCATGTTAGGTCTTCCGATAATCCAGCCGATGCACTTTCGCGAGGTCAACTTCCAGTTGAATTTGTTCAAAATACCTTCTGGAAAAATGGTCCAGACTGGTTGCATAAAGAGGAATCATCCTGGCCCCATTCGGATCTCGAACATTTACTTGAAATACCCGAAACACGAAAAAACATCTGTTTAGCAATGTCTATAAAGCGCGATTCTGAAATTTTGAATAAATATTCGTCTTATTCTAAGCTAAAACGCGTAATTGCCTATTGCATGAGATTCAAAACAAGACAAAAAGGTTGTTTAAATATCGAAGAATTGAATGCAGCTGAGAGAATAATAATGAACTTAGTCCAACATGCCACTTTGTCTGAAGAGTATAAAAAATTATCTGAAGGGAAGACAATGACCATATAGTTCGGGTAGGCGGACGATTAATAAATTCAAAATTATCATACGAAAAACAACATCCCATTTTACTTCCAAAGTCTCATCATATTACCAACATTATTATAAAATATTTTCATTTGAAGAATCTGCATTCAGGCATCCAAACTACGTTATATGCGATACGTCAAAAATACTGGATAAGTGACGGACGCAATCAAGTCCGAAAAATCATCAGGCAATGTGTTACCTGTTTTCGAGCAAATCCCCCAAACGTGCGATATTTAATGGGTAATCTGCCATCGGTGCGAGTAACTCCAGCTCAGCCATTTAGTAATGTAGGGGTAGACTACTGCGGCCCTTTTTATATAAAAGAAAGAAAATTTCGGAACCGAGCACGAGTTAAGATATACATTGCGATTTTTGTCTGCTTAGTAGTCAAGGCCGTGCATATTGAAAGCGTCACTGATCTGACCACGGAAGCCTTTTTGGGGGCTTTTCGGCGCTTCATTGCTAGAAGAGGTTGTCCGGAAGTAATTTATTCGGACAACGGTACGAACTTTGTAGGCGCAAGTAATGAACTAAAGGAGTTGTTCGTTCTTTTCAATTCCGATACCCACAAACAACGAGTTATTGACTATTCGTGTATTAAGGGAATACAGTGGAAATTTATACCGCCTCACGCTCCCCATTTTGGGGGCTTGTGGGAATCCACAGTCAAATCGTTTAAACATCATTTCAAACGAGTAAGTAGTAATACCTTGTTCACACTAGAAGAGTTTAATACATTCGCGGCCGAAGCAGAGGACATTCTAAACTCACGTCCTTTGACCCCAATATCTTTCGATCCTAACGGCATCCTAGTTTTGACACCTGCACATTTTGTAATTGGTAATAGTTTAACGAGCATGCCTGATCCTGAACTGGCGAGTATACCATCAAACCGCCTATCAACATGGCAACACCTACAGAAACTTAGACAACACTTTTGGGCAAGATGGTCAAAGGAATATTTGAACGAGTTAAACATCAGAAGCAAATGGACAAAAGGATCTCACGATATCGACAAAGGGAGAATAGTTTTATTGCGTAACGACAACCTTCCTCCTATGCAATGGCACCTGGCTCGAGTAATCAAGACGCATCCAGGAATTGATGGAGTGATACGTGCTGACAGTGCATAGTGGCGGGAGTGAATTTAAACGTAGTGTTAAACAATTAGCGCCTCTTTATATTGACACTCACAAGAAAGAATAGTTATTAGATTAATTTTATGCAGAGTATTGATCATTTTATTCTCAAGGGGGGGAGTGTGGTTCGATAGGATAGATTTTTTTGTATTTTAAATATAACTTTTTTGACATAATATTAATTAGGTACCATTTATATCCGAGCATTTATTAATATTATTATTTTTGTCGTCTGGTTAGTTAGAACCTAAAATTCACAAAATAACTCAAAAATACGCACACCCTTGTATCTGCTAAGGAACAACGAGACCTTTCGAAGAAAGGCACTATCCCTTCGTCACCTACCATAAAGGCAGGCAAAAACAAGATCGGTAGAAAGGTTTTTGACACCAGTCGTTTTGTAACGTTTGTATCTTTAACTTCCATACGAAACTTCAGTATTGTACATACAAGTGTAAATAAATATTATAGATCTCACAACGCTGAACGAGTATTATTTTATTAATTTGAAATTCTACTAAAAAACACTGCATTTTTCATGCGAATATGGGCCTTAGTAACCATCTGACAGTTGGTTACTTTAACCTAACCGAACTAATAAAGCATATTTGTGTTGAATACCGAGAACCGAGAGTGAAGTACCCATGGATAAACCAGATGTCCAGTGAAACCCTTAGCAGGTAGAGAAATTTCCACTGCCTTAAGAAACACTTTAAGCAGTAGGCGCATATGCGAAGAGCTTTCTATGGATGCCCTACGACGGTCAGAAACGTGCCCTAGGATTCCTGAAGGCGAGGTGCGTAGGAATCACACAATGAAATACACTTTTGAAAACAAATGCACAATTTTTAAAATAAAACAACTTAAGGTGCGAAATTATTGTTTCTAAAAATGGCGCGGCGAGTGTAGCGTGCGTCTCGTTGTCACATCTAGAACCGGTCGATAGTCCTCTTGGCCCTCGGCTGTTGTAGCGGCCAGAAGAACTGCACGCCGCTAAAGCGGGCCGGCGATGGCAGCACCGCACGGCCTCGCGGTGGCGAAAACCTGGCGCGGGATTAAATGTTGTTTGCTCAGAGAACAGTGCGGACTCAAACTGTACCCCTTGATGAGAGCAGATTATCAAAGGGGTGCCGTAGTGACAGATCCATCGATCAACGAGAGCTTTTTATGGCCTGCTGGTCAGGTAAAGGGATGGCATATGGCCACCTGGAGAATCTGTCGATCACAGTAAGGCAGTACTGGAATCCTCTACACAAGGGGAGCTTGACGACGTCGACGTGAATGTGATCAAAACGTCCATCAGGTTCTTCGAAGTTGCCGAGGGCTGAATGGTTGTGCCGATGGGTCTTGGAGCATTGGCAAGACTCACAAGAGCGAGCCCAGCGATTGACTAGCTTTCGGATGCCCGGCCAAACAAATGTGGAGGTGATGAGGCGCACAGTTGCTTTGACGCCTGGTTGGGCCAGGTTGTGCAGCCTTTCGAAGGCAGTACGTCGTAAGGACGAACTGTGCCTGTTGAGGTGTCCGCATGGACAGTGACGCCGTCGAACTTGAGAGGCCGAAGGACCAAGCCTGACTTGTGTGGAATGTGGTAGAGCTCCTCGTCTTGCGCTTGAGCGTTGGCGATGATCTCCAGGCAGAGTGCAGAGGGCATAGCGACGGTGGCCTCGCGAGAAAGCTCATCGGCGACCACGTTATCTGACCCTTTGACGTCGACGATCTTGGAATTAAACTGGAAGATGAAATCCAAGTGACGTATCCGTTTAGGAGAAGCCTTGTCCGTAGTTTGGGAAGCGGCAAATACGAGGGGCTTATGGTTCGTGTAGATCGTGAAGCTTCTGCCTTCGATGATCCGTCGGAGGTAACGAATTGCGGCGTAGATGGCCAGGAGCTCCTTATCGTAGGCGGCGTAATTTTGTTCGGCGCTGGTCAGTTTCCTGGAGAAGAAGGCCAGGGGTCTTCAGACACCGTTCTCGTCCTGTTGCTCCAATGCCGCGCCGATGGCTAAGTCGGAGGCGTCCGTTCTCAGAGCCAGCGGCGCGTTGGGTTTGAGGAAAGTAGTCGTAGCGGCCTGGGAGATGGCGCGCTTGCTGTTAGCGGAGGCATCTTCTGCCTCCCTCGACCAAGTAATCAGAGCGTTTTTCTTCCTGGTAGGAAGTCCCTTTAGGAGGTCATCAAGAGTGGCGACGATAATAGTTTAGCAGCCCCAGGTAGCGGCGACGCTCAGTGGAGGACCGAGGGCGTGGAAAATCTGTGATGGCCTGAATCTTGTGTGGCGGCGGGCAGAAGCCCTCGGCCGAGACGGAATAGCCCAGGTAGATCACTTGGTCCTTGCCCAAGGTGCATTTCTCGGGGTTGATGCGAAGCTTGGATCTG
Organism: Agrilus mali; assembly: GCA_029378335.1. NCBI lineage: Eukaryota > Metazoa > Arthropoda > Insecta > Coleoptera > Buprestidae > Agrilus > Agrilus mali. The sequence continues at coordinate 17,406,699 of CM055655.1, read as the reverse complement.
CGCAGTACCTAGAAGAGCTGTCTGAGGTGTCGAAGGTGTTGGTCGTGGTCCGGGGACGCGACGATAATGTCGTCAAGATAGGCCTTAGCGAATGGAAGATCCCCAAGGAGGTGGTTCATGGTGCGCTGTAAGAATTGAGCTGCGTTGCGCTGGCCCAGTGAGGACCGGGAGAACTCGAAGAGCCCGAAAGGTGTTGTCACGGCCGTTTTTGGAATGTCCTCCTCAGCGATGGGTATCTGGTAAAATGCCTTCTTCAGATCTACGCTCGAGAAGACTTTTCCGCTGGTCTTCTGCGACAGGTCTTCTACGATTGGTAGGGGATAGCGATCTGGCGTTGTGCAGGCGTTGAGACGCCTATAATCGCCTGTCACTCTCCAGGAGCCGTCGGGCTTTGGAACCAAATGGAGTGGGCTTGCCCACTGGCTACAGGAAGGTCTAACGATGCCCTGGTCTAGGAGACGTTTGAACTCTTCTTTGGCGGCGACCAGTCGTGGACCGACAAGCCTCCGAGGACGCTCAAAGACTGGAGGGCCCGCGATGTGGATCGGATAGTTTCGCCGCAGAGCCGTCTTTAAGAGTCAGGTCGGAGAACTCACGGAATAGGTTGAGGTAAGAAAGTCCGAGATCTCCGGGAGAAACGTCGACCGAGCTGATGACGGCAACGCTGCCGATCGGTGCCATTGCTAAGGTGCCCTTGGAAGTCAGGCCGGTGGTGCCGTCAATCAACTGACCCCATTGAAGGTCGACGAGAAGATGAAAGTAGGAAAGGAAGTCGGCCCCCAAAATAGCCGACTGGACGTCTGCGATGGTGAAAGTCCACTTAACGGCCGGGCGTAGGCGCAGATTGAGTTCGACGTGCTGGGTGCCAAACGTGGCGATGGGCGAAGAGTTGACTGCCGACAACGTGAGAGGCTGTCGTAGCAGCTTCTTTTTGATGAAGGACTTGGGCAGCAGTGAAATGATGGAGCCTGAGTCGATGAGGAACCTGATGTTGGTGTTCCTATCGGTGACGTGTAGGCGATTTTCTGAAGGGAGGGCGTCGTCTTCCACCGCCTGAACTGGAGGCGACGCTATTGGTTTCCCTGCGGTTGGGGCAAGTAGGAGCAGGGCGCTCGGCAGTTTTTAGCACTAGGGCCGAACTTTCGGTGAAACCAGCACCACTCTGAGGCTTGTTCTGGGGTGGCTGAGCGTTTTCGTGCAGTGCTGTCGGATCTAGAGCGCGGGCGTGGGCGTCGCTACTGTTGATAAGTCGATAACTATAGCGACTGCCTCGTAAGAGTGGCGAGTTGTGTCACAGTCGTGCGAAGGGCCGCCATCTCCTGTGCCAAGGCCTCCATGGTAACTGGGGATGTCGGCGACTGTGGCTTCCATTAACCAGCGGCTGCGACGGCGGGACCAGTACTTGATCCAGATAGACTGGCGGCTGCGACGTGGGAGCCACCTATGATCAGCTCGTCAGCCAGGGACGCTAGCTCGTTCAAGTCCGTAGCCTTGAGGATCTTTAACAGCCTGCTCACGTTTGGAGGTAGCAAGTCGAGCCATTTTAACTTCAGAACGTCGTCGCTGATGGCCGTGCCAGCAAGAGACCTCATATGACGCAGAAACTGAGAGGGTTTCCTGTCTCCGAGCTCAACCTCGGTGAGAAGTCGGTGTAGCTGGCGGTCAGCTGAGTCCGTGAGGCGAGAAAGGATAGCTTGCTTAAGGTGTGGGTATTTATCGACTTACGGCGGGTTTAGCAGGACGTCTGCGACTTCTTGGATGATATCGAAGTCCGGGGTAGCTACCACCAGATTGTATTTACAGTTGTCGGAGCGAATCTGGTTGACGTTGAAGGCTGCCTCTATTTTCATAAACCAAAGCTGCGGGTTGGTCTTCCAGAAATTGGGTAGGCGACAGTTGGTCATGGATTCAACCCTTGGAGCCCCGGGATCGTTGCTGTTGTCGTTCACATTCGAGACGTTGACATTGACGTTGTTGTTAAGGTTAGGTTCCCGGTCCGGTGAATCCATGACGAGGTCGATAAACTTTGTCCGTTCGTGGCGGTTGGCCGTAGGGTTCCCCGGAACGCGACTTTAGTAGAGAACGCGGCGTATAATCCGAAACTACGATCTCGCGACGATTCGAGAGAATCGTAAAAAGAAAACGTCACTGAGCACTTGCGCGTTAAAACATTGAGGAGCGAGTGAGAGAGAAAATTCGGTAAACGCGGCGTTTCTCGAAAAACGCGCACAAACTGAACTAACGTTCTATACCGCGGACACTAACTTATTCTTGTCGTTGTGGATGCACTGGGGAAAGGCCAAGAAAAGAAATGAACTCACCGAGTCGGGGTCACCAATATGGATGCCCTACGACGGTCAGAAACGTGCCCTAGGATTCCTGAAGGCGAGGTGCGTAGGGATCACACAATGAAATACACTTTGGTAAACAAATGCACAATTATTAAAATAAAACAACTTAAGGAGCGAAATTATTGTTTCTAAAAATGGCGCGGCGTGTGTAGCGTGCGTCTCGTTGTCACATCTAGTACCGATCGATAGTCCTCTTGGCCCTCGGCTGTTGTGGCGGCCAGAAGAATTGCACGCCGGTCAAGCGGGCCGGAGATGGCAGCACCGCACGGTCTCGCGGTGGCGAAAACCTGGCGCGGGATTAAATGTTGTTTGCGACGGTGCGTCGCGCGACCGTGAGAGGTCGGCTGAGGCGCTACAATTCTACCATCAAAATAACGATTTCGACAGCTTCAATGCAGTCGAAATGTCATATTTCTATGGTAGACTTTACATTTCGATTCGAGGAGTTACACAATACCGATTCTGTACAATTTCTATTCTACCCAACCACTTCTATTCGATTTCAAGCATCTCTATTCGTTTTGGAGTTACAGAATAGGCCTGAATGTCTTAATTTTCTTCTATATTTTAATTTTCTGAGCCGTAAGCTTTTTAGAAGACGTTATCACACAAAAACTTTCATCCTCTAATTTAACCCTCTTAGGGTAAAATTTTTACAAACTTTGAATGTCGTATTTATTTATATGTAATTAAAAGCCTAAAATAAAATAATTGTGAGGCGTCACGGGATGCCTGGCAGATGTGAAACATCGAATGAAATAAAAAAATTTTTAATTCAAAAATTTATTTCAAGTTGCGACCACAATTCTTTTTCTCAGTGACTTCAGTAATTGTAACACTCGATAGGTTGTTCACTTTCACTATCTAAATTATCACTGTCAGACATATTTTATTGTTAAAAACTAACTTTTTTAATTTAAGTAAAATACAGGTTATGTGTACTACAAAACAACACCGCCAAGCTGAGTAGGAAGAGAATCGCACACTACTCCGCATAGACTATATATATATATATATATACATACCTACGTATAGCGTGGCGAGCGTCGCGAAATAAATTGCCACGCCAACGATCAGTTTAACCCGCGGCTATAGATGTTTCACATCAACATTAATTATAAGCTTCTATCTTTAAACATTACGTAATTTCCATACACACTTTCCCTATTTCTACCCCTTACAACCTTTTTTCGCATTAAAAAGTAGCCTAAGTTCTTTCTTAGGCTCTAGACTATTTCTGTACCAAATTTCATTTAAATGGGTTCAGTAGTTTAGGCGTGATTGTGTAGCATACAGACAGTTACTTCGCATTTATAATATTAATAGTAAAAATAGTAAATAATAGTATGGATTTATTAAATTGTTTACTCAAACAGAAGGTTTACCGATGGCGTCAGCGATCACACCATTTTATGCGAATTATTTTATGAAGGATTTTGAAATCAGGTTGTTTGAAAATGATTTCCACTTAAACAAAAATATTGGCTTCGATATGTGAATGACATCCTGTTTATTTAGACTGGTACTGAAAGACAGATAGAGATATTTTTAAAACATTTAAATTCGTTAAATAAGAACATTCAATTTACTATGGAAATTGGAAACAATTCCTTAAATTTTCTGGGCCTAAATATAAAAATTGAGAATTGAGATTTATGTTTGATATTTAAGAAAAGAAACATATAGCAACACTGTCATACCGTACGATTCCAATCATCATATGAATACAAAATTAGCCAGTTTCTATTCCATGGTCAATAGACTAGTCAAAATTCCTTTTACAGATAAAAAATGAATAAAGAACTATCCACAATAAAAACTATAGCCACTAATAATGGCTTCAAGGTGAATATGATAAATAAAATACTTTCAAAAAAATTAAAACAAAATTTAAATAAGCTTATCTTCCCTATAAATAAATCAGACATACCTAAAAAAACCTGGAGTAAAATTCCCTTTTATGAATTCATAAGTAATAATATAGGAAGTTATCTAAGAAAAAATAATATATTACCCGTATATTTTAATAACATAATCTTAAATAAACCCCTTCGTAATAATAAATTAGATAAACAGGTAGACGAGTCAAAATGTAGTGATGTGTACGAGATAACATGCGGCGATTGTCCGGTAATTTACATAGGAAAATCCAAAAGGGACATTGGTTACTCGTTTCTCAAAACATGTTCAAAACATTTTTATATTTTTATAACAATCACAACACAGGTTTAGCCACTCACTGCATTAATGTTGTGATTAATTATTTTCCTGTAACCTCAACATGTAAACTGTCAAATATCAAACTAGAATGAAAGATGTAATTATTATATAGTGACAATTCGACATCCGGCATTTCCAAATTGTAAGAGTGAAAGAGTGAGAGATAAAAAGATAAATGTAACATTCTAGAATAGAAAGGTAAAATGGATGTTTTGAAGAATTTTGAAAAAAAAATCGATGTTCCTATACCTTACAGCCATACGAATGGTTGATTTTTATTATAATGAAAACTCACATACGCAAAACAACATAATTAGCAATTATCAATAAAAGCCGACCAAAAAAATATTCGTTTGGTGAAATTCAATTATTAAATCCACATAAATTTTTCTTCGGAGTTCCTCATCCGAACGCCGGTGTTGAAAACAAATTTTATTCTGAAGTTTTAGAAAGCTTTACTATGGCTTGTAAAATGACTATCAATACAGTGCTGCCCTTAATAATAGATTTAGGTTTTTATAAGGCTAGTATTTGGATAGCAAACCAATTTTATTATGAATTAAGTTGCACAAAGCTTTAATCCTGCTAGTGAAATGTCTAGGAAGGAAGTACATTCCTTGATAATGGCTTTAAGTTTCAATAAGGCTAGTATTTGACTAGTAAACCAACTTCATTCTCAAGTAAATTGTTCTTAACCACAATACGGCTAGTAAAGTGACTAATAAGCCAGCACTGCTCTTCATTATTAGTATTAGCTATTGCTTTAGGTTTTAATATGGCTAGTAATTGCCAAGTAAACTAATTTTATTTTGAAGAAAGTTGTACAAAGTTTTGTAATGGCAAGTAAAATAACTAGCAAGCCAGTGCAGCTCTTAATAATAGTTTTAGGTGTTTATAAGACTAGTATTTGATCAGAAAACTAACATTATTCTCAAAGTAAGTTGTTCATAGCCTTAACACGACTAGTAAAATGAGTAACAAGCCAGCACTGCTCTTCATAATAGCTTTAAGTATTAACATGGCTAATATTTAACAAGCAAACTACTTTTATTTTAAAGTATGTTGTACAAAGCTTTATAACGATGTTAGTAAAATGACTAGCATACCAGTACAGCTCTTGGTAATAGTATTAGGCATTATTTTTTTTAACTCTTTAAGTATTAACTAAACAAATGCAAAAAAACCTGTAATAACTACATCCGGCATTGCTAACGCGATCGTCTGTAGAGACAATATTTTATAAAATTGTCACTAACAGTTGCTAAAAGAAAATTTGAAGTACTTTCAAGTATTAAGAACCTCATCATGTCTAAACAAGGAAGCTGAAGATTCTAAGAATACGTACAAGGTGTATTAACAAAAAGGCCACCACATGACAGAATGAGATAACCAAATTTATCTAACTGGGCATCTCCGAAATCCCAATTCAGAATAAACAACCAAGAGAACTGAAAAGGTCTTAGCTAAGCAGGACTAACTACGAATGTACAAGAAAAGTTGACCCCAATGAAGAATAAATTCGAGTATATTTGGTGATAGGATACAAGGTCTAGTATGTAGGACAACCGGCTCGCAGTGTACGGTGAGGAAAAAAACAAGATATAAGTACGTTTGCGTCAGCATGAGAAGTCTGAGGTGGTCGTAAAAAGAACGACTTTCTAAAATACTTTTTCGACACGCCGTGCGCGAGGCTCGATTTTAACGCCTTCCAAAGCGTGCGCGGGGACTGCGATTTACGCACGATCTCGCAGAGTGCGCGAGGCATCGTTGCTTAGCAACTACATTAATATCGTAGTACGCGAGGTATCGTTGCTTAGCAACTACATTTATATCGTAAATAATATTTATTTTTTTCAATGAGTAAACCATTCTTCGTATGTCAGACATTCGTTGTTTTCTATTTACGTGTAATGTGAAATTTATAATTTATAATATGCTTGCTTAATCATCGAACCTCGCAACACTAAAATCGAGCCTCGCAACACTCATGTCGAAAAGTAATATACGCAACACGTGCGCGGGGAACGCGATTTACGCACGAGTGGTTCGCGGCCCGAGTTGCGTAATGTACTATTTAAATTTTCATATATCAATAACTCTAAACTAGCAAGTTAACTTGCGTTATAGCTGAATATCTTTGTGTTATTAACATGTTTGTAACAGAATATTCTTACCGATTTGTTTATCTATCTGCACTATTTCTGTATTTAGATTATTGTCTTCTTCTTGTATATGTCTTATAGAGTTTTGCAATTGAAACTTCTCATTTTGTGAGGTTTCCAAGATATTTCGAATACTGTTAACTTTTTCTTCAATGTTTGACAAATCTCTAAGTCGATTTACCTTAGTTTCTTCAAATTCAGGTAACCTATAAATTGTACTTATAAAATGTTGTAAATAAGTTTTCATAATACTCACTTCTCTTTTATTTTAGTAATTTCTTGCTGCATATTTTGATAATCCAAATTTTTGTTTCTAATATCGCCTTCCAGCATATTTTTTTCTTTATTATTCTCCTCAATAGTTTTTCCTAGGGTATCAAATAATTCTCGGAATTGATAAAATTGTCTTTTCTGCTCTTCAATTTTAAGTTGCAATGCTTCTATTTTACTCTGGATTAAGCTAGTCACATAAATTAAAAATCACAACTTCATCGATAAAACAACACTAAAAATTTAAATTACAATAAGTAGAAACTAAAACGTTACTTACAACTTTTTTTGCAATTTTTTACTTTTTTTCCAAATTTCGCCCTAAAACTTTTTCTGAGTGAAATATAGACCTTATTATATTAAAGTAAAAGCTGACTTCAAACCCGTTAAAATATTGACTAGTAAAAGTTTCTACGACATATATACCCTAGATCAGGGATGGCGAACCATTGGCACTCGTGCCACAAGTGGCACGTTTGACAATTTTGATGGCACACACAAAAACAAAAAATTTTTTTTTAAGTTATCTTTTTTAATAGAAATGAATTAAAAATTATTAATCTACACTTAATTTATAGTTTATGATATAAATTTGTAGTACTGAATACCTATCTTAGTATCGTCAAATTATATATTTTATTATTAAAATATCGCATGATTTCTTTCGAAGTATATACAGATGCGCATTAGATAAAAAATTTTGCGTATCCAGTTTCGCCTTAAGGTATTTGAATGTTGTTGCTGTCGCAAAGCTCGAATCAAAATTTATTTTATATCCTGATACAATACCATTTGAAAAATTAAATTTAAAAGTCCTTGAGTGGTTCAATTTTAATAAAATAGAAATGGAATTAGTTGAATTTCAGTCAAGTACCATATAGAACCAAAAATTTGTTGATTTAAGAAATGATTTAGAAATTATTGAAAGTAATCGATTATTGGATAAAATAAATAAAATTGCAGAAGATGAAATTCTAACTATACATGGAATTCAGTTCCTGACACGTTTAATTGTTTAAAACTTTCAATTTCATCAATATTTTCATCGATGTGGGCATGTTAATCTCAACAAAAATGTGGAAAAGGGTAGTCTGTTCTTTCCCGAATAGCACACAGGAAGGGGTCTTCCATGAAGTCGAGTCCCAAAATGATGTCGTCGGTGATATCGGCCACCAGCACTTGTATGTGTAGGCTTGCGTCTCCAAGACCGATCACCACTTCGCATTCTCCATGAAACGATATTGTTTCCCCTGTCGCAGTGGTTAAGACAGCATTTATGCTTAGCGGCCGAATACTCTATTTAGCGATTATTCAAGGGTGAACTATTGTTCTTGATGCGTCGGTATCCACTATCAGTTTTCGCTTCCTGCCATCTACTGTTTGTCGCAAGTCCAACAGCGTGGGCACTCACTCACCCTTTCCTTCGGTTTTGAAGACATGACTTCTTTGGCTATTTTTACAACTTCTTGTCGAAATATCTCACCGTCGTAATCAAAATTCAATCCAGCTTGTCGGATTCTAACGTGTCCTTTGGATGCTTCGTATTACAGCAAGTGCGACAATGCTTCGCCTGCAGTTTTATTACGAGACATACGCAGGGCTTGCTGTATTTCTACATCTCGCACCCCATCGATAAACATTTGGGTGGACAACAACTGGTCTGTAAAATCTTGAAAGGCACTAGGATAAGCCAACCGCACAAGTCTTTCAACGTCCGCTTCGAATTGTTGGAGGCTTTCCCTGCTACGTTGATAGCGACTTTTTAACTGAGCCTGATACATTTGTTGTTTATCACCGTAGCGCATCTCAAATCGGTCTACCAGAATTTTGAAATCGTTTTGCTGCATTTCTGGTATATCTTGCAAAACGTCTAGAGCTTCCCTACGGAGCGCTAGGATCAGGGCAGTGGCTTTCTCCATTTCATTCCACTCATTTGCCTTGGCAGCTGCGTCAAATTGTTTGAGATAGACTGAGCAAGAGATCTTCCCATCAAATGTTGGTGGTTTTATTCTCGACATTCTTGCAATTCCTTCTTCGCTTTTGTTTGGTTTTGGATATTCTTCAACCTTTTGAAATTTTTTGTGCACGGCCTTTAACTCTTCTTGAACTTCTACTCTTACTTCCCTTATCTCTTCTTGAACTTCTACTCTTACTTCCTTTATCTCTTCTTGAACTTCTACTCCTACTTCCTTTAACTGTTCTTTCAATCCTTCTTGCTCAATTTTTATTGCTCGATCAATAGAGTACGATTCCTGGGGCGCCACGATTTTTTTAGGCTAACTAAGCCAAAATAAAACGAAAATGAAGAATATAATTTTTCGATATCTCGAGTTATCGAAGTTCGAAAGTTGAAGAATAAAAGTGAAAATTTTTATTAAACAAATGTGTTTTATTATGTAATTGGTCGTGAAAAACACGAAAAAAATGGTTAAAAAATTCCAGGTACAATATTTTTCGAGATATTGAACCAAAAATGTGAAAAAAATCATTTAATTGAAAACAGTTCAGTGCATAGCACTTTTCGGTGGTGCATACATATATTTAATACTCCTATATTGCTAGTGGGTCTGAAGCCGGGCGAAGTTCATACGGTGCAGACATATATCCGTCTATCCTTCTCGCGGAACGACGAGCCTTATACGCATGCCCGAGAATACAGCATGTGTATAAGCGTGCGTCAGTGTATGATTAGTTTGTATATGACAGCTTATACATACATATACGTGCATTACGTTGATTGGCAAGTGGCTTTCCCTACCATACGAGTCAAGACTCGTGACGCTTGCGCACAACGAGTCGAGTTTCTTGATAGAGATAGAAACAGCCATTTTCTCTCTCACTTACGGCGTGATACTTCCACTTACGGGCGCTACCAATAAAGGAGTATTAAAACATTCAAACATTTTATTCAGAGCAACCACTTCATACCGTAACCTAAGCAAAAACCTCTTAGTGATGCATAGCACTTTTCGGTGGTGCATGGCCCTTCGAACATTTTAATCAGAGCAACCACTTCATACCGTAACCTAAGCAAAAACATCTTGGTGGCGCATAGCACTTTTCGGTGATGCATAGAACTTCAAACATTTTAATCAGAGCAACCACTTAATACTGTGACCTAAGCAAAAACCTCTTGGTGGTGCATAGCACGTTTCGGTGGTGCATAGCACTTCAAACATTTTAATAAGACCAACCACTTCATACCGTAACCTAAGCAAAAACCTCTTGGTGGTGCATAGCACTTTTCGATGGTACATAGCACTTCAAACATTTTAATCAGAGCAACCACTTCATACCGTAACCTAAGCAAAAACATCTTGGTGGCGCATAGCACTTTTCGGTGGTGCATAGAACTTCAAACATTTTAATCAGAGCAACCACTTAATACTGTGACCTAAGCAAAAACCTCTTGGTGGTGCATAGCACGTTTCGGTGGTGCATAGCACTTCAAACATTTTAATCATAGCAACCACTTCATACCGTAACCTAAGCAAAAACCTCTTGGTGGTGCATAGCACTTTTCGGTGGTACATAGCACTTCAAACATTTTAATCAGAGCAACCACTTCGTACCGTAACCTAAGCAAAAACTTCTTGGTGGTGCATAGCACTTCAAACATTTTATTCAGAGCAACCACTTCATACCGTAACCTAAGCAACAACCTCTTGGTGGTGCATAGCACTTTTCGGTGGTACATAGCACTTCAAACATTTTAATCAGAGCAACCACTTCGTACCGTAACCTAAGCAAAAACTCTTGGTGGTGCATAGCACTTCAAACATTTTATTCAGAGCAACCACTTCATACCGTAACCTAAGCAACAACCTCTTGGTGGTGCATAGCACTTTTCGGTGGTGCATAGCACTTCAAACATTTTAATCATAGCAACCATTTCATACCGTAACCTAAGCAAAAACCAACAACCTCTTGGTGGTACATAGCACTTTTCGGTGGTGCATAGCACTTCAAACATTTTAATAAGACCAACCACTTCATACCGTGACCTAAAATTTTTTATTTTGATTTTTCAAATTTCGAACTTCGATAACTCGAAAACCAAGCTAGTGGGAATTTTTTTACTATTTTCCCCGTACTCAGCGTCCTCGATTACATCTAAAACGACCTTCAAATCGTGGCGCCCCAGAAATCGTACTCTCCCAATTTCTCTTGACCTGCCTTAATTTATTCTTGACCTGCTTTAATTTCTTCCTTCATTTCTTTCTTGCCTGTTTTAATTTCTTCCTTCATTTCTTCCTGGCATGCCTTTATTTCTTCCTGGCATGCCTTCATTACTTCCTGGCATGCCTTCATTTCTTCCTGGCTTGCCTTCATTTCTTTAAGCATTTCCATCAAAAATTTCATCTGCTCCTCCATTTTTACCGCTTGACTTCTTGTTACTGGCATAAATCCTTACTCCTGACACCAATTGCTTCGTAATTTTAATATTCACGTATTTTTACAACACATTTTATTAATTAATTCGAACACAAAATAACAACAATTTAAAATATATATATATATATACACCCTTGTAGAAACTTATTGTGCACTTGGCTTTTTTTTACAATGTAAAGATTCAATTTACTGTGCTATTTATTGCTTTACAACACATCCGCAGCGGCTATTTAGACGAAATAGGTAAATAGGTGTGTATAATTTGTTATAATTATATACAATAGAACCTTGATAACTTAAACCTCGATAACGTAAAAACCTCTATAAATTCATAAAATTTTGTGTTCCCTTCCCCTCGGAATCCAAAACCTCTTTTACTTAAAATTTGAACCCTCTATAACTTAAACGAATAATTTTAGCATCGCACCTCAGTAAGTAATAAAATTGATGTAGAAAGTGTGAATTGTTTGAAACAAAAAAAATTATAACCGACTTTTTTAAGTAGAATAAAATAAACTTGAATAAACGTACCTTTAACCCTAAAATAAAGTATGTATGTACATAATAACATTTCGAAGTTTCATTTACATTGAACCTAGCTCGTCTATCTCTATAATTCCTAAACAACGCTCATAAACGGACCTCTGTAAGTAAAAATATAAACCAATAAAAACTCCTTAACTTAAACCGTTAGTAAGTAAAAACCTCAATAACTCAAATTTTTCAACGTTTCCCTTGGTCTTTAACTTATCGAGGTTCTACTGTATTATATTTTGCTTTGCCTAAAATAAAGAGATTTCGTCTAAAAACTATATAAAACTCTTGCATTGCATCTAATGCAACTCTTGTATAGGCCTTAATATAGGTGATAAATACGCGTGAGCCGATTGCCATAGCAAAGATATAGCCCGCAGTAAAAATTCAAGACGCTATAAATCTGTTACTGAAGAGAAAGTTGATTTATACCGATAAAAATCACCGAAGTAAAACAACGCTAGATCGGTAGATATTTTCCAAGAATTGTGTGAAAACAAAGCCTCTCAACTCTTCCTCTATTTTTGAAGGCACGAGCCGCTACTATTGCCTATTTTTAAATCCCAGTTGTAAAATAAATCAATATAAAATTAATAAAGTAGAAGCATTCAAAATAAATTTACTTGATTTCCTCTTGGACAACTTGTTCTCCTTGATGGCAATTACTAACTTCATCTTCAATATTTCTCAATTCATTTTGAATTTTTTTCACGTCAGTCTCTTTTAGTTGCAATTCATCTTCTAAATCCCGCACCTAAGCAAAAATTATACACGCTTTCAAAAAATATATATCTAAACTTACTTTCGTCCAAAGCATTTCTTGTTGCATCGATGAAAGTTTTTGTTGTAATTTAACAATAGACTGATGATTTTCCAACTTCTGTTTTAGTTCTTCGATATCATCTTTTAATTGACGAAAGGTCTGGAAACAATACAGTAAAATAATGATTTACACTATCAAAACCTAAAATAAGTGTACCTTTTCGTGATTTTGCATTAACCTTACGGCATCCAATTTATTTTCACTGATTTGACTGTATTCTTCTTTAAGGGATTGTAAACGAGTGGCTCTCATAAATAACTTAAATTTTTGTTTTGAATCTGAGGTATTCAGAAAATTACGTGATGTATCTTGAGTCAAAATACAAACGGGATTGTCCAATTGTATATTCAAGTTTAAACAGATACGCTGAACTTCTTTGGATTGTGTAGAAATTACTTCACCTATCAGATTAATTACAATTTACTTATGTACATGTGCATAAACATAATATGTATATGTGTTGTCTATAGGCTTATAAAAATACCATTAGGTTATTCATTTTATGGAATATGTCTTTTCTTTTTAATCCAACGTTAACAAATTTCTTCAAAAATTAAAAAAATTACCCAATGCAGACTTCACTTTATAACTTCCACCGCCATTTACTAAAAAATTCCGAATTATTGTAATTTCATTTCCATAATCATTAGGTCTGTAAGCCATCGGTCCTTCGTTAATCAATGTTATTTCAACAGTTGAAGAATTTTTTCCCGCTTTTATAAAGCCTTCAAAAAAAATAGAAAGTTAAGTTATACATATTTTAGAAAACCTTATCAAAAATAACTTAAGAATATCATAATTTAAATGACCTCATATTTATATAGATATCTATGAAAGTAAACCATTATTGTCTATCTGAGGTTTATACAATTAACTAAAAAAAAAGTTTAAAGGCCGCAATATAGTACGTAATCTACGTAATATTTGCGAATCCTGTATTGTCAAATTCACTCGTAAACTAAACAGGTCAATGTTTATAGTAGGTAAATTCACTCCCAATGTGAGTGGTAAATTCACTCTGGCTATTGAATATACTGATTAGAAAATTCCTGGTAATTAGGCGAAATAAAATTAAAGTGAATACATAACACGCCAAAACATGTTGACTTTGATTGCTGAACAAATAAAAATCTGCAAAAAATGAAAAATAGAAACAATATCTTAATAATTGATAATTCCAAATTCACATTTTAAAAAACAGTTATATTAAAAAAGTACCTAACAATATTATTAAAATGTACAATAAAATACCAATACAAAAATCTGAATTTATGAATAATAAAATTAATGATTAACATTAAATATCAAAGCTAAACAACTGGTCGAGATGGACGCCGACACGAACGTTAACAATAAAGATGATGTGTTTTAAGTGTAAAAAAGAAGTTAAAAATAGTGATAAGGCGTTATTCTGTGACAATTTTTGTGACAAATGGATACACATACAGTGTGCAAAAATCAGTGTAGCTCAGCATGAGCAAATAAAAAAACTCTAAGATATTGTTTTCTGGTCTTGCCAAAACTGCAAAAGACATATAAAAAATATACAAACTATAGTAAAAAATACCAAAGGCACTGAATATGAAGTACCTGATCTTATGACAACCATAAGTGAAATAAAAAAATCATATAAAAGTCTTTTGGACAATAGATTAGAAAGCATAAACAAAGAAACCGTCAAATTAATCAAAGATAATAAGTCCTATGCTCAAGTACTGCGAGGAAAATGGGATTCTACACATGATAAAATCGCAGAAAATAAGAAAAACCAAGAAAAAGTACCTGATATAATAATCCAGTGCACGAAATGAATATGCTAATGAGAAATATAAAGACTAAACTAAGTGAAACTAATGCCAAAGTAAACCAATTAAAGAAAGTTAATGATGAAAAGGTGATAATAAAATGTGAAGAAAAAACCGAAGTAGATACTGTGATAGAAAAACTAAAACAACTACCACACTCAAAAACTGAAATAAAAAAATTAAAAAAAAAACCATAAAAATTGTAGGAATAGAACTAATAGAAGTTATTGATGATAACGAATTAGAAAAAGATTTAATCGGACAAAATAGACTGAGAGAAGGTGAGATCAAAGTTAAGCATATATACAAGCCAAATACAAATAATACAACAAGTGCAATAATTGAAGTAAGTAAATGTATAAATGTATAATGTTAAAAGGCTATCTTTACACTGGCTGGCAGAAATGCAGAGTATACGATGAATTCAATTTGACGAGATGCTACAAATGCTCAATGTACAATCATACAAGTAAAAAATGCAGAAACAAACTAAGATGCACTAAATGTGCAGGATCTCATGAGGTACAGTTGCAATAACAACTGGTAAAGATGTGCCATATGTACTGATGCAAATGATAAATATAAACTAACACTGGACGTTAATCATATAAAGCAAATAACAAAGCGTGTGGCACATACAAATGGTTGGTAAAGAAAAATATTAATGAAACAGACTATCCATTTAGTCCAAGCCTTGAATGGCTGAATCAACAAAAAACAGAAGATGAAAACTGATATAGATAGTAAAGACATCATAGCACAAGAAATAGAATTTGACAATGTCACTAGCTTCTCAAAATCAGTAGAGTATAAGAGAATAAATATACTTGTGACCAACATCACAAGAATAAGACAAAATAAGATAAAACTTGAAGTACTAATCTCCACTTTGAAAAATAAACCAAATATGGTAGTTTGTACAGAAGCATGATTATTGGGAAGTAATGAGGTGTTTATAGACATGGAAGGATACGAGGTGTATTCTAATAAAAGCGAAATAAACAGATCTGACGGAGTGCTAATCTATGTAGATAAATTATTAAAACACAGAAGCGTAATCGAAAAATTAAATCGACTACAAATAGTAAAAGTTATAATTCAAATCAACAAGATAGAATTAAAAATATCAGGAATATACAGATGTTTTGATTATCAGGTGGAGGATTTCATAAGTGACTTACAGTTGTATCTAAAAGACAATGTAAAAACGAAACATCACTTTATTATGGGAGATACCAACATTGATATAATGAAGGAAAACGAGATTAGCAATGAGTATTTATACAACTTACTAGAAAAAGGTTACTTAGGTACCTAGAATGAATGATGTGACACGACCAAGCGATGGAGTGCAGGATAACAAGGGTTCATGTATTGACCATGTCTTTATTAAATCAACAATAGATTACAATATACACAAGTTTCATGAAGGAATCACTGATCACTATCCTGTATTAAGTCTATTAAACATTATAAATGAATCTGACACAATAGCAGTCAACCATAATAAAATTAGGACAATTGCGAATAAAATTGATTGGAATTGTGTTGCAAAAATTGAAAATATAGACTCAGCAATAGAAAAACTAGTTCAGTTAATGCAGAATGGTATTGAAAAGGCTAAGTATAAAATAAATAAAGACAATAAACGTAAAAAAAAAAATGGATAACTGCTGGATTAGTGTCATGTAAAGAGAAGGAAAGATTATATAAAGAATGGAAAGCGAACGTCCATGACAAAGATAAATTCGAAAAATATAAAGAATATAACAAGATGTTAAAGAAATTATTACAATACGCCAAAAATAACCAAGATAAAAAGAGACTAAAAAATGGAGACACGAAGAAGTTATGGACATATATTAAGGAAAAGCTGAATGTGACCAAAAAAAGACCGATTTCATTAACTACATAAACGAAAAGGAAGGGGGAAACAGAATTACTGAAGCTAACAAAATAGCAAAGAAATTTAATGAACACTTCTCGTCAATTGGCAACGAAATTACTAACTCAATCACTCAACCTACAGCAAAGACACAGATAATTGAGGACGACTATTGTGAGAATTCAATGTTTCTAAATCCATGTGACACACAAGAAATTAAACAAATTATCAGTAATCTAAAGAATAAATCCGGAGGGTGGATGGTATTAACACGGGTATTCTAAAAACATTAAAGGAACATATAGCAAAACCGTTAACTGAAATAATTAATAAAATAATAGGCACAGGTTATTGCCCCATTCACTTTAAAAAAGCTGATGTTATACCTATACACAAAAAAGGTAGCACCCACGAACTTGACAACTACAGACCCATCTCCTTAGTTTCTAATGTAACTAAAATCTTTGAAAAGGTAATATATGAGAGAGTAAACAATTTTGCTAATGCTAATAAATTAATTGATGACAAACAATATGGATTTCGCAGAGGTGTGGGATGTGTCGACAAGCACTGGCTGAACTAAGTGATTATGTTTATAACTGTATGGATTCCTCAAGACCCACTGCAATAGCATTTATAGACATCAGTAAAGCGTTTGACTGTGTGAATCACAATTTACTACTGAAGAAATTAGAGAGATTGGGCATCCGAGGAATCGCACAAGAACTATTCAAAAATTACCTAAGTGGCAGGAAAATAAGAACCACTATTAACAAAGTCGCCAGTGAAGAAAACAGCATCAATATTGGAGTACCACAAGGAACTGTACTAGGACCCGTATTATTCCTCTTCTATATCAACTCCTTACTAAAACAGTTTAAAGACATCAGATCATTTGCAGACGATACAGCAGTATACTGTGAAGCAGACAACTGCGAAGATCTCAAAATTAAATTAAAAAGTAAACTAGAAATCGCCTACTATTGGCTATACAAAAACCGCCTTGCAACCAATATTAAAAAAACCAACCTGATTACCTTTAGCAAATATAAAGACTCAGTACCGAAAGAATTCATAATAAAAATAGAGGACAAAGTAATAAATAGAACCACAAATACCAAGTAGTAGACTAATACTACGATAGATTACAATTTCAAATGGAGTGAACAAATAAATAGTATGGTGCAAAGAAATAAATACTTAATTTATGTCTTTCATAAATTAAAATAAGTAATGAATACAAAAAACCTGCTGCAATTCTACTATGGTCTTTTCAATAGTGTTGCAACTTACGGGATTATAGCTTGGGGTTCAGGTTATAAAAATGTACTACAACCACTTGAAACAATTCAAAGAAGAATTTTAAAAATTATTGATGAAAACAATACTAACAGTAATTTGACCAACAAAAGGCTTTTATCAATTCAGCAAACATACACGATAGAAGCATTGATGTATTCTTATAATAACCTGAGTACAGAATATCAAAATAGAACTATTCCAACTAGAAATAAAGCAATTCCTTTATCTGCAATTAAACTAAATAGTGGACCTAAAAAGCATACTCACCTAGCAATAAAAATGAACTGCCCAACAACCTGAAAGAAGTGAATAATAAACATAGACTCTACATCAAGAAAAAAATAATTGTGGATTAGGAAGAATTGTGAAAATGTGAAACTTACATAGATATGTGCATCGACAATAATTCCATGACTGACTAATAAGAACACAAATATATTATTACCTTAGATTGCTTAGATACCTATTGATTAGTATATTTAAGCATAAGAACCTATGTATTAAAATAGCATTTCGGTGTCTTATATGAATAGTAAACACTAATTATTATACTTAATATGGTTTATCATATTATATTCTAAGTAGCTTAAGTACCTGTTAATTTTAAATAACCACTTCTGTGTACAAGTGTTACATTGCACTTTCTTGCAGTTAAAAATATAGGTAATGTTCAAGTAGAGTTAAATAAATTAAATTTAAATTAAATTAAATATGATCAAGTTAAGAATTCATACAATCTACATCGTATGATACAGATAATAAAAATAAATATAAAACTAAATAAATTTTAAACATTTTAAACAAAAGTTAAGACTCTTAATCGTTTACAAGTTGGCTCTGCTTTAGGCATATAACACCAACAACGCATTTAGTAAACAAATTGTGAATTCTGTTCTATTCTTCTACATTAAAGCAAGTAAATAATAAATTACTCCTGCCAGTACTGATTGTTGAAAACAATATTCTGTATATTTCTAGTTTAAAAAAAAACGACATCGAAGGAAATGCAAAACCTTAAATCTTTAGATGCACAATAATAAATTAGAGTAGTTAATCAGACTGATAGCTGCTTAGTAAAAGCCAGTAGTGCAGTTACAAAAACATAACATACAAAGAAGGTACATATTATCATAACCCAAATAATTATCATATATATACAATAAATATTTTTATAGAAATCTTAGATGTGTGTTTCAAGCATAATTTAATTATTTTTAAATTTGTCAGAGCAGTGAAGCTGCAGTGATAAATCTATCTACCTGCCAATCAGACAGTCATTTAATCTTTTTGAATGCAGGTCATAATAGCATAATTATAATATTTGTGTTCCGATAAATAGTCAAACTATCAATCTGAATGTATACACAGTTCAAAGAGTATGGATTATCATAGCATTTAACTCACTTTTAATACTATTTCCTCTATTAGTGTATGATGCCTTTCCTCCAAATCCAATAATTAAAGAAGATAAAATTGCACTTTTTCCACTGCCATTATGACCAACTACAAAATTTATATTCTTCTTAAACTCTACTTCCAAAAAGGCATGACACATAAAATTTCGAAGTAAAATTCGGGAAACCGTACCCGCTCGATTCTAAAATACAAAAGAAAAACAATTAATTAAAAACGAAAGGTAGGTAGGTATTACTTATTGTAAATCTTTTTTCCTGGTTTATGTACCTTACAAGGTGTCGTAGAATTATCAGCATCAGTAGTGTTAGGGCGACGTTTCTGTTGTTGTGTTGATAATTTAAAAGGACTTTTTCTTTTTTTGAACATTTTTATAAAGTAATTAGAAAATTAACATGTAGTTTCTCCCTTGCAAAACCTAAATAAGAAACGACTGTTAACACAATATATGATTTTTGGGGCTTCCCCACTATTAACCAAGTTCAATGAACTATTCTAATAACATTAAACAATACATAACTGTAATTGTTAGTAAAACAAGAGTTTCTTACAGTTATGAAAATAAAAAAGAATTATAAAACAAAGTACCTCCTAAATGTAGGTTTAAAATTACTATTGATAATAATAATCTATGACCATAGACTATCTATGACGATCTATGACTATAATGTTATGTATATTAGAGATGTGTCATTCGTGAATAATTCGATCTTTGGGAAGTATTGAATGATACGATCTTCGTTCTGCGCAATCGGTCGATCACCGAATGCTTAATCGGTATCCGCCAGCCGGTACTTCGTATTCGAATCGATACCTTATCTATGATCGATACATAACGGACGACCGGCGACGGAATAAGATCAACTATCGAGATCGGGACTATCGAGTGCAGTGCAGTATTTAGTTTGCAAGGAAATATAAAAGACTCATTGAACATATTTATAAATATTATTCATGTCCTCGCTGGTTAGTAATTTAATTTATAAAAGCAAACAATACTTACTTTATTTCAGTGTTATCGAAAAGCGATTTTTCTTTTATTATTTATATGTACATTGTTACGTTCAGAAAGAGCTTCACTATTTAATGTGTATCACTCGGTATATATGGATGTCAATAAAATATGTATCTAAACTATAAGAATATATATTTAGTTTTCTTTTTGCAGGAGAGGGTTTCTATACCAACACATTGTTACAACAATGCAACAATGTTTTTTTAACAATTTTTACTATAGAAATCTTCTCTTCGTCCAAATTAAACAGAGATAGCCATTGTATGCGACATGCGAGCCATGCGTTGCAAGTGGCAAGCACAAACAACAGAGTGATCGAATGAATGATTGATACAAAAGTTTCGATCATTTTTGTAGTCAATCACCGATCGATTGAATCACCATAAAGTGAATGAATGACACATCTGTAATGTATATACCATAGTATATACCTTGTATATTTGTATATGTTAAGTATAGGGTATTGTCATGGAGCATCTATGGGAGATACCATAGGTTATTGGCATGGAGTATCTATGGGGAACCATAGATGAAGGGACGCGCGATGATGTGTCGCCAGTGTGTCCAGGCTATGAAATGTCGAGCGACAGCGCCACCTTAGTTTGCCCCACATGAACTACAGATATTTTTTAAATTACTAAAATCGATATTACCGACATACATTACTGATACTTTTTAGTGAAACGACAACAGATCACGCGACGGCGGTTGTTGTTATAATTTGTTATCAGCAGAGAAATTCCCCATTAGCTGGAAACGTTGCTAAAACGTTTGTGGCGTTACAATTTTTTAATCGTAAGAAATTTTGTTAAAAGTGCTTGTGAGAACTAGTTTTACCTGTCCTGAAAGTAAGTAATGTATTAAGTACGTCAATCATGCTTTACAATAAGTAATTATATCCTGAAATAGTGCTTGTTAGAAACTTTGCTCTTCGAATCAAAGCTAGTTAAAATAATAGGTAGTAATCGTTTATTAATCGGCTGTTGATATTATTACAGATAATAAAAAAATGGAAATACACAAGAATATGCTGCGTCGAAGGATGTAGGGAAATTACCCCAAGGTAACAATGAAATGATGTTCAGTATACAAGAGAATACATTTAGGTATTTGTTGTAATTCTTGTAGGAACAAGTTTCCCAAACAACCCCATTTGCAACGTGTATGGGTGGAAAGGGTGTTTTCTGTCCCACACAGAACAAAATTGCCCGGAAGTTTACACCACTGTGGGGTGAAAATCCAGAAGCCTTACGCGGATCCACTCATTAATCTGGCTGCTGCTAAATGCAGCAATTATAGGTAATTTGTTTATTTATTAGTTATATTTATCCTTATTATTGTATTTATGTATTATTTCGCATGTTGCCCAATTTTTTGTTTGACCCAACACTTTATCGTACAGAACTTTGTTATTTTTATAACATGTTATTGACGTTTTAACGTTTGGCTCCTATTTTTTATAACAAATTGAAATTATATATATATAATATTCTGAACAAAAAATATATGACTAAATACGTTAAAACGTTTAAATTGGGTTTTATTTGATAATAACATAATTACTTTTTTAGTATTTATTAAGTATTTTAATTTGGTGTTTTGCTATTTACTCGTATATTGTACTAATTGTACTTATTACTGCATTTTTACTTTGTTAATAAATTTGTTTATATAATATTTGTTTTTTTTTCAATTTCCAATAAAACAATTAAAATTTGGTTTAATTTGAAATTCCCGCGCCTTAAATGATGCTTCATAGTTTTATGTATAGATGGCGCAATAGTTTAGAAAGTTTTCTTTGTCATTTCCATTTATATATATTCCAAGTAACGTCTTATTAATGTGGGGCAAACAACGGATGGCGCTGAGTGTCCATCCCAAAAATACCGCGAGTCGTGCATCTATCCTAGTCTATGAGTGTGTCGCCAAGGACGCTAGTCGAGCGGGAGTCGTCGTGAGTTAGTCATCGTGGTCCAGAGGTGGTCTTACAAAAGTAATCAGTCTTGTCCTTTGTTGTCTTAGTCGTTTGTCTTATTATAATTAGTGTAATCCATACATATTGTGTAAATAAAGTGTATCATAGAAACCTTCGTTAGTCAGTCATTAAGTCTAAAGTTTAGTCATATCCCGAAACACAACATATAACAACCCTAGATGACGATAATAGATGTAAATCTCGATTTCTTAATTTGACATCTGCGCCATCTCACCAAGTGTCTTCCCAAGCTAAATTGAAGAGTGAGAGCATAAGTGAGACAGAAGATATAAAATTCTACATAGAAAACTACCATGCCGGCTATGGCGCGAATTTTAAAAACGTAAAGCATATAGGGTTTTTGTTATCTTAATTTATTACTATAAAAATAAAGAAAATACGGTATCATAAAAGTGCATATATTTAATTAAAGGTATAATTACAGTAACGTAATAAATAGTGCGACTACAATAATACAAATACAGAGTTACAATTTTATAGAAAAGAACTATTGCATTATTCTTTTTTAAAAGTAACTATAAATATTACCAAATTTTAAATAAGACATAAAAAATTGTAAATTTCGATAAAATCCAGTAGCTTCTGTATAACAGCAGTTTGATGAAGGAGATCTGGTAACAGTCGCAACGCCTGAGTAGTGATGTTTATAATCAAGGCAGTAAACTTAATTGAGGGAAGGAATAATTTATGCCCCTTATACCCTTTCAGGTAATTCACACTTTATCAAAAAGTCAACAAACAAAAACGAAAAACTTATAACACAAAGCCATCACAAAACTGTACAACGATTGATCGATCATACGACAACAAATTCATAAACCATAAACAAATTAATGCACATATGATAGGAAATCTCAAATTTTACGGGCACACTGGTACGCACCCTATGTGTATTTATACGCAACGACAATGAACGACAATTTTTAATCGTCATCACAACCAAATTTTCTCTACTGTCAGTAATTTAGAGATAATAAACAAAGGCGATTTAGTTTGGAAGACAGATGCTACGATGACGCTGTCGTCGACATTTCATACCCTGATAACAACTCACATGTGATCTATTGGATCCAGGGTATGGGATGTCGACGACAACGCCATCGTAGCATCTGTCTTCCCAACTAAAACGCCTTTGTTTATTACCTCTAATTTACCGGATTTGATTGTGATGACGATTAAAAATTGTCGTTCATTGTCGTTGCGTATAAATGCACATAGGGCGCGCACCAGTGTGCACGTAAAATTTGGGATTTCCTATCATATGTGCATCAACCTAGTGCATCAATTTGTTTATGAATTTGTTGTCGTATGATCGATCAATCATTGTACAGTTTTGTGTTATAAGTTTTTCGTTTTTGTTTTGTTGACTTTTTTGATAGTGTGAATAACGTAAAAACTTGTTTTTTCACTTGAAAGAGTACCTTTAAGGGCATAAATTATTCCATCCCTCAAGTAAGTTTACTACCTTTATTAGAAGCATCACTACTCAGGCGTTGCTAGTGTTACCAGATCGACCAGATCTCCTTCATCAAACTGCTGTCATACAGAAGCTACTGGATTTTATCGAAATTAACAATTTTTTATGTCCTGTTATTTAAAATTTGCTAATTTTTTTATACTTTTAAAAAAGAATAATGCAATAGTTCTTTTATATAAAATTGTAACTGTATTTGTATTATTGTATTCGCACTATTTATTACGTTACTGTAATTCTACCTTTAATTAAATATATGTAGTTTTGTGTTAACGTATTTTCTTTATTTTCATAATAATAAATTATCATAACAAAAATCTTATATGCTTCACGTTTTTAAAATTCGCGCCATAGTCGGTATGGTAGTTTTCTATGTAGAATTTTCCATCTTCTCTCTCACTCTTCAATTTAGCTTGGGAAGACACTTGGTGAGATGGCGCTGATGTCGAATTCAGAAAACGAGCTTCTTATCTATAATCGTCATCTAGGATTGGATCTATTTGTCTTTAAACACACAAGGTCACATTTTTTGCCGGAAGATGTTGATGCTAGGTGTTGATGGCGCAGTTGTTAAATTGGCCATATATTATATCTATAGTTATTCTCCGTATTTTGTTAATCGTTTGAAAATGAATGTTTTTTATTTTTTAGAGAATGTATAGTTTTGCCAATCAGTTTATTAGATAACTATTGAGTCTATTCTGCCTACCGCTTTGTTCTTCAAAATCTGATACTTCAGAATTATAGTGCCTACTATTAATTGCATAGTCCGATGATACAGCGCAATACAGCGCTTGATTACCGTGCTGATCGCTCCCGTTCAATTATGTATTGTCAAACGGTACGAGACTTTTTTCTTCTGAATTTAGCTTTATTTACCTATTTTCATTTTTTTTGTATCTATTTCTATGTTCTTCTTGGAATAGGTTGAGTTTAGTTGAAGTTACTCTGGTTCTAATTATATAAACAGTAATGGTCCGGCGTAATATTAATAATATTTATACACTCCCTTAATTTGTATATAATAATATTGTAGGTTAGATTAGGATATGTAAAGGTTCCCCGTTCCCCCCTCCCCTAAACCTACATTGATTACAAAAATGTATTTTGTTTGGAATTGATATTTCATTTACTTTCCCGAGAATAACATACTTTTCTAAAGAAAAACATCGGTTTGGCAATGGTGCCATCAAAATGAAATGTCAAAACCATTTTGACTTAAAGAGGAGTTATTTGAACCATAGAATAAAACAAGAAGACTACAGAGAGAAACTCAAACTTCTTAGCTTAGACGCTTAATTAGACTACGAAAAAGAAATATGCATAATTTTCAACGCTAAGGTACTTTTTTCAGGCCTATTGCCTCCAAACGACGAAGTTTAATAGCGCAACATATAGTAATTGGTAGTAAAATAGAGAGTTTGTTTTATAATTAATATTTGTATAAGTAATGTTTGTGCAAAAGTTATGCACGAATATTTTAAAAAAGGAAACTATTTTTTAGAAAAATGAATTTGATACTAAACTATTAAGTAAAAGAAAGGTCTTACCCCGTTTTACCACAACACTATTTTAATACGGACACGTGTTTCGCTCACTTACTTAGCGTGAGCATTTTCAACGCAAGACTGTCTTGTCTAATATTCAAATTATAATATATTCTAACTACGTTTTTTAATTTGTGACTACTAAATGGGACGCCGCCATTGGAAATACACATCTTTGTAAGTAGTTTTTCTTGAGAAAACTGACAAACTCATTCCAACAAAAAGAAAATATTAAGCATTAGGGTCTTCATTAGTAAATTACTTCTTGGATATTTTCAATTATACATAAGCCACAAACAAATTAAACGTTAATTCCCTTACTTAATAATAATACAAACAATTGTTTCTACTTGTGAAACTTGACTCTTGTTACTTTTTCATACTCTACGACATTACAGTCATAACTATAACAAATAACCAATCTGTTTTTTCAAAAACACAAATAAATTAGACAACACTTTTCATACAACTGCACCACAAAGTTTGGCTCCAAAAACTTGCCGTCCATCTCAATTTTAGCATCAAAATACGATGCAGGCATATAGCATACGAATTATGTGTTCCCTCTCTTTCCTAATCTAAAGAACTAGAGGCGACTCTAATTCTCACCACGAACCGCCGCTAATGCGCATGACTGATGAATGATGGACTGAATGGTCTAATCTAATCGGTAAATTTTGAAAATTTAAAATGAATAAGAAATAATGAAATAAGAAATCCAGAGTCTGAGTGTTTATAGATTAAGTTAATACGAGAATAGGAGGCAGTAGCCAGTAAAATAAATAGTTTAAAATGTAAATTATCTAAAAACAACTGGATAAATAATTGATTTAGTATATTAATAACAGTTTGATATTATCTACTTATTTTAATTATGCTTTTGCATATTACGTTAAAAATCATAATGGCTGGAAACTCAAAGAAAATGGCCCTCAGTCCCCGGCAGGCCTTAGATGGTCAGAGGGTGCGAAGAATCCCCGGGCTGGCTGTGAAGATTGCAGCATGGAACGTGAGAAGTTTGTTTTCATCGGGCAAACTTGATAATGCTGTAGCAGAGATGACCAGATTAAACATCGATATTCTAGGTATAAGCGACGTCCAATGGCCAGGGTCAGGCAAATGTCACACCAAGAACGGCATGATATACTATAGTGGCAATAACAAACCAAATCATCGATACGGTGTCGCTGTTATCGTGAACAAACATGTAAACGGAGAAGTTACTAGCTTCATCCCCTATTCAGACCGAATCATAATGTTAAAGGTAGAAACCAAAACTAATATTATAAACATAATTCAGATATACGCACCAACTGCAGAAAAAGAGGATAATGAAATAGAAATATTTTATGAAGATCTAAATGAAGTTCTTAAGACAACCAAGAAACAAGAAGTAACCATGATATTGGGCGACTTGAATGCCAAGGTGGGATAAGGCAGAGTTGAGGGATGCGTTGGTGATTACGGCCTAGGAGACCGGAACGAGCGGGGAGATCGCTTAGTGCAGTTTTGCCAGGATCAAGAATTCATGGTAACCAACACCTACTTTAAACTGCCAAAACGCCGACTTTATACCTGGATGGCACCCGCAGATGGTAGGAATGGTAGGAGGGTGAGAAACCAAATTGATTATATCCTAATTGCACAGAGGTTCAAAAACGCCGTGAAAAGCACTCAAACATACCCAGGTGCTGACATTAACTCAGACCATAACCCACTAGTATCTACCATAAGTATAAAACTTAAGAAATTAAAGAAAAAAGATCTCCAACAAGAAATAGACACCAAAAGATTAAAGGAACCAAACTTACAGGCGCAGACAAAAGATAAGATTAACGAAAAACTTAAAGATATTAAAGACAACCAAAGAACAACTAAAGACATCAACACAAGATGGGAGGACATACAAAAAACATTAATAGAAACTGGTAAAAAAATACTCAAACCGTTGAAAAATAGAAAAAAGAGATGGATGACTGAAGAAATACTTAATCTCATGGAGGAAAGACGTAAAAATAAACAAAAACCCAAGAAGTATAAAAAATTAAACAATATTATCAAAAGAAAGATCAAGGAAGCTAAAGAAAGCTGGCTGTCTGAACACTGCAATGAAATGGAGGAGTATGAAAGGAAATATGATGGCTTTAACTTGCATAAGAAAGTAAAGGAAATGGTAGGTGTAATGTTTTGGGCGGGTTCTTGTAAGATTAATACACACAACTATTATAACAATAGGAACTTTTATTACATACACGTAACACGGTAGTAACGCTTTTGTTTTTCTTTATACACCTTATATAACATGAACATGAACGAGAGCTATTACAATGTGTTATAACAAGATGGCCAAACTGGCAAGATCAATAAGGAGGAAGGAGCGTGCTCCCAGACAACCTAGAGACCTCTATGGGCCATGGCCAAAACATTACACTCCTTTCCCCTTAGTCTCCATGAATCTTACAAAAAAAGAGAAAATTAAATACAACGTTGATTAACACAAAATATTTAAGTGCTACAAATCAAGCCGCTCAGACCGCTTGCTTATTCTTGATGATTTTCGAACAATTGCTTGTTTCCCTGTTTTACACTTATAATGGGTGTTTTTATCGTTTGATACAGTACAATTGGAATTATTGCTAGTCTCAGGATTAATAGTTACATTATCAGTTGGTTGTTAAATATCAACCCTTACTTGTTGATCATTTACAAATTCATCTGTTTCACCTTCTTTAGTATCCTTCATTACTACATCATGTATTAACATATCTGTATCTAAAGAACTAGAACTAGAGAATTCAAGTTTACATTGTTTTGAAGTTCGGCTCTAGGGACATTATCTGCATTCTCCAAACAAAGTTTACATGATTTAACTACACCTTCAATATCTTTATCTAAACCGGGCCACCAAAAATATGACCTCGCCATAGACTTCATCTTGACTACACCCATGTGTATATTATGTAACTCTTTTAACATTGACCCTCGCATACCCTTTGGAATAACAATTCTATGTCCCCACATGAGACAGTCGTTTTCTAACGTTAACTCAGACTCACGATTTTTATAGGATTTCGAATTGCCCTCAACTTTCGATGGCCAGCCGTATTTAACATAATTGCAAATTTGTTTAAGATCGTTATCCAACTTACACTCCCGTATTAACATTTTATCATCAATTCGTATAACATTTTCTAATACATATTTGAGATGAGTATATTCACTTTCCACATACTCTCCCCCTGTCAATTCGTCATTATTGAACTCATTCTCTTCCCCTTTATTTTTATCGTATAATCTAGAGAGATAATCAGCATTCTTATTATCAACCCCTTTTATATATTTAATTTTAAAATCATAGCCTAATAAAATCACTGACCACCTCTGCAGTCTACTAGCTGCCATCTGTGGTATGCCTTTTTTTGAACCAAAGATGTGAATCAAAGGCTTATGATTTGTTTCTAAGGTAAAATGTCGACCGTAAAGATATTGATGAAATATTTAATTGCGTAAATTATTGCCAACGCTTCTCTGTCAATTTGGGAATAGTTTTTTTCTGTTTTTGATAATGCTCTAGTAGCATAAGCTATAGGTTTAACCGTATTCTTATCCATAATATGTGCCAAAACAGCTCCAATACCGTGTGGTGAAGCATCACATGAAACTTTAATTGGTAAGGATGGATCGTAATGAGTTAAAACTTGGTGAGATATTAAACAATTCTTTGCTCTTAAAAATGCACTATTATGTTTATCTTTCCACTCCCATACCTTGTCTATTTGAAGTAATTCATTGTAGTTATTTTAATTTTTAATCAGAGACTAACTCGTTTATTTATTAATGCACAGAACACAAACTCTACACAGAAATGGCTCAACAACGCTTGGCCATCTTTTTTGGTTACAAAATTGTTTTAATGTATTCATGTCCATTAAAAGCATAAAGTTCAACCTGTCCAATTCCTTGTACATTTAATAGGGTACCATTTCCCACTTTAACCATTCTATTTCCTTTAACAAGATCTAACTTCGAAAATTGCTTTTTGTCCCAACACATATGTTCACTTGCCCCTGTATCCAGGCACCAATCATCAATAGTTTGGCTCGTTGACGTGCCAACAAATGCATTCATTACAGGATATTTTTCTTTTCTTTCAGTTTTCTTGTTTCCTTCTTTTTCTTTTCTAAACCAACAATCTACCATCAAATGTCCTAATTTTTTACAGTACTCGCACTTCTTGATTTCATTTGGACAATCATTCTTTAAAGCATTTCTTCTCTTAAAGCAGTTTTTGGCATAGTGACCAGGCTTGTGACAAAAATTGCACTGTCCTTTTACACCCCCTTTTTGATAAGTTTCTTTTTTCTTATAGCTTGTACCTGCTAAAGCTGTAACTTCTTCAACTGATTGTGCTCTTTCTTCTTCTATTAATAAGCGCGATGTTAATTCTTCTAAAGTTTGACTCTCAAAAGGTACAGATTCCCATGCAGATCGGAAATGTTTATATTTTTCTGGTAACGACATTAAAATCTTAGTTATTACCATTCTATCTGATAATTTTTCTCCAGCTTGTTTTAGTTTTGATTTTATTTCTTCTAGTTGTGAAATATATGTTGACACAGATTCTTTACCAAATTCTATTGAGAAGAATTTTTGCTGTAATAAATGTACACTTACAACAGATTCCTTATCGTATATAGACTTTAATTTAGACCACATATCTCTTGATGTTTCACATGACAATAGATGTGTTAAGGGTCCCTGTTCCATTCTTGTTACTATAATTTCCTGTGCTTTGGCATCATCTTTCAACCATTTCTCAATTTCATTTTCCAATTCGGGTTTCAACTTTTTACCTATTACAATGTCGAAAAGACCTCGACCTTTCAAAACAACTGTTGTTTGAAATTTCCATACCACCCAGTTATCTCCATTGAATTTTAATGACTGTGCTTGTGGTTTGTGCTATCTGATCCATTTTTGCCACGCCGTTCTATTCTTCCGTATTTACTATTTTTCTCTGATACTTAATATTACTTATAGCTTGCCTGGGCCCATAACCTGTAGTTATTTTAATTTTTAATCAGAGACTAACTCGTTTATTTATTAATGCACAGAACACAAACTCTACACAGAAATGGCTCAACAACGCTTGGCCATCTTTTTTAGTTACAACCATGCGTGCGTATAAAAATAACTGAATCGATGAACCTTAACAAGAAAGAAACCATAGATATATTAAATTTACCATTGACTACAACATTCATATAATGGACTAACTATATCTGTATAATTTTTGATGAATTTAGCATAATAGTTCATGACACCTAAAAATGCTCTTAACTCGGTTAAATTCTTTGGGTTGGAAATTTTTAAAATTGCATTAATTCTATCTTTAGAAATGCTGGTTCCATTTTTACTTAACTTATACCCTAGAAATTCTATTTCCTCAACAAAAAATTGACATTTATTACTCTCAGCTGTTAATCCGCATTCTTTTAATTTCGATAAAACGTTTTTTAATCTGCATTCATGCATTGCTTTATTAGGGCCAGAAATTAATATATCATCATAAAAACACACTACCCCAGGAATATCCTTTAGTATTTTTTCCATTTCTCCCTGGAATAAACCAGGCGCAGGAGATACGCCAAAACATAAACGATTATATGTAAACAGCCCCTCTATATGGGTAGTAATGACTACTAATTTTTTTTTATATATTTAATATATATATATATATGAGTAAAGCTAGTGATAATACGATTTTTGAAAAATATATTGCCCCTTTTAACGTGCAAAATGGTCCTGAAAACTTCTAGGAGAGTAAGGGTACCTATTTGTACAATATTGGATTCAAGTAATCTTTTATTCCACATATGCAATATCTAGAAATTTTTTTTAAGAATAACAATAAAAGTGCAGCGTTCTTTATAAATCACTGAACAACAAGTATTTTTTAACATGTCCAGTCCTAATTATACTACTAATCATTTTTATTGAATGTTGGTAACGGCCATTGCTTGAAAAATACAGGTGGTGCATATCCTTCAATTCTTTTAGAATTTCTTTTTATTAAATTTGGCAATAGATATTGTGAAAACTGTTTTTTTTCCTTTAAAAAAAGGTTGACTTGCAGTTCCCCTGTCCGACCTACGATAATGTTATACCTGGATACTGGGCGAGGAATAACTAAAGTAATGGTAACATTACTTTCAATCTCTTACCGATTACTATTGGATTGCTATTACATTAAATACAGAATAAGGCAATTGGAAAATTAGATGACCAAATTCAACTGTTAAGCAGAAGACACCAAGGTTTCAAAAATGGTCACCAACTTGAAAATGATTTAAATGATCTTTTGTAAGTAATAATTTTAATTTGTTTTTAATTTACTATTATTAAATTTTCCCTTAGAAAATGCTGTTATCGGAAAACCACCTACAACCTGCACCTAGTGTAATCACAGAACGTTATAAATTTAAAGAATGTCGTCAAGAAAGTGGCCAGGGAATTAAAGAATACTTAACAAAACTGAATAAATTGTCTATGAAGTGTGATTTTGGTGAAAACCTACAAACAAATATTCGTGATCAGTTCGTATGGGGACTGAACAGCGATGCCATTAAAAGAAGACTCTTGGGGGAACAAAATTTAACCTATCAGAGGGTAGTTGAATTGGCAACAGCTTTGGAATCAGCTACCCGGGATGTTCTTCAAATGGGCAATTCATGTGGCGATCAACCGTTAAACAGTATTAGCAAGTTCAAGCAAGGAAGACGAGACACCAACAAACCATTGTCATCAACAAGTGACTGTTTTTGTTGTGGTAAGCCTAACCATAGGGCAATTCAATGTAGGTTTAGATTTTTGAAATGCAATATATGTAATCGTGTAGGACATTTAGAGAGAGTATGTCGAAATAAATCACGTGAAAGTATTTTTATTATTTTGAAAGTAGAGGGAATGGAAGGAAGG
Source organism: Agrilus mali (assembly GCA_029378335.1). Classification (NCBI taxonomy): domain Eukaryota; kingdom Metazoa; phylum Arthropoda; class Insecta; order Coleoptera; family Buprestidae; genus Agrilus; species Agrilus mali. Next base: position 17,374,529 of record CM055655.1, on the reverse strand, counting down.
GAGATTATAATAGAGAGAAAAAGAGTAATTATTATAAGGAAAGAAATGTTAATGCAAATAAGGGCAACAAACAAAAGAAAAATTCTCAAAATTTTATTGAATGTTTTGAAGACTTAGATCTTGAAGGTGATTTGGAGAGACTTTTTCATGTGAACGACAAGCAAATAAAAATTGTAAAAAAGGGAAATAATCCAATAACTGTTAATTTAATAGCTAATAACGAGGAAATAAATTTTGAAATTGATACTGGTTCTCCGATAACAGCCATTTCAAAAGAAACATTTAATAATAGTAAATTAAACAAATTAAAATTATTACTTACAAAAAGATCATTTAAATCATATCAGGGTGACATTATGAAACCCTTGGGGATACTTAATGTAACAGTTGAAATTAAGAGTAATCAATTCAAGTTGCCATTATTTGTATTTAATGGTAGTAGCAATCCAATAGTTGGAAGAGATTGAATATGTTTGTTAAAATTACTTAAGCTTGATTCTTCCCCAGTATCACAGGTAATAAATTATTATTCGGACAGGGCAACTGCTAAAGCTCAACTATTTAAAGAATTCAAAACAGTTTTCACAAACTTGGCAAATTTAATAAAAAGAAATTTAAATTAGAATTGAAGGATAATGCTAAACCTGTATTTTGCAAGCATAGGCCGTTACCCCATTCAATAAAAGAGAAGGTAGAAAAGGAACTGGAGAGATTAGTTAAAAATAATATTTTGTCTCCAGTAGAAGATAGTGAACGGGCAACTCCTATTGTTCCCATTCTTAAAAAAAATGGTCAGATTCGCATATGTGGTCACTACAAAATTACCTTGAATCCGAATATTGCTACAAATAGGTACCCTATCCCTAGAGTTCAGGACCTTTTTGCCACGTTAAAAGGGGGCAAATATTTTTCAAAAATCGATTTATCACAAGCTTACCAACAGTTAGAGTTAGACGAGGAATCAAAAAAATTAGTAGTCATTACTACCCATATAGAGGGGCTGTTTACATATAATCGTTTATGTTTTGGCGTATCTCCTGCGCCTGGTTTATTCCAGGGAGAAATGGAAAAAATACTAAAGGATATTCCTGGGGTAGTGTGTTTTTATGATGATATATTAATTTCTGGCCCTAATAAAGCAATGCATGAATGCAGATTAAAAAACGTTTTATCGAAATTAAAAGAATGCGGATTAACAGCTGAGAGTAATAAATGTCAATTTTTTGTTGAGGAAATAGAATTTCTAGGGTATAAGTTAAGTAAAAATGGAACCAGCATTTCTAAAGATAGAATTAATGCAATTTTAAAAATTTCCAACCCAAAGAATTTAACCGAGTTAAGAGCATTTTTAGGTGTCATGAACTATTATGCTAAATTCATCAAAAATTATACAGATATAGTTAGTCCATTATATGAATGTTGTAGTCAATGGTAAATTTAATATATCTATGGTTTCTTTCTTGTTAAGGTTCATCGATTCAGTTATTTTTATACGCACGCATGGTTGTAACTAAAAAAGATGGCCAAGCGTTGTTGAGCCATTTCTGTGTAGAGTTTGTGTTCTGTGCATTAATAAATAAACGAGTTAGTCTCTGATTAAAAATTAAAATAACTACAGGTTATGGGCCCAGGCAAGCTATAAGTAATATTAAGTATCAGAGAAAAATAGTAAATACGGAAGAATAGAACGGCGTGGCAAAAATGGATCAGATAGCACAAACCACAAGCACAGTCATTAAAATTCAATGGAGATAACTGGGTGGTATGGAAATTTCAAACAACAGTTGTTTTGAAAGGTCGAGGTCTTTTCGACATTGTAATAGGTAAAAAGTTGAAACCCGAATTGGAAAATGAAATTGAGAAATGGTTGAAAGATGATGCCAAAGCACAGGAAATTATAGTAACAAGAATGGAACAGGGACCCTTAACACATCTATTGTCATGTGAAACATCAAGAGATATGTGGTCTAAATTAAAGTCTATATACGATAAGGAATCTGTTGTAAGTGTACATTTATTACAGCAAAAATTCTTCTCAATAGAATTTGGTAAAGAATCTGTGTCAACATATATTTCACAACTAGAAGAAATAAAATCAAAACTAAAACAAGCTGGAGAAAAATTATCAGATAGAATGGTAATAACTAAGATTTTAATGTCGTTACCAGAAAAATATAAACATTTCCGATCTGCATGGGAATCTGTACCTTTTGAGAGTCAAACTTTAGAAGAATTAACATCGCGCTTATTAATAGAAGAAGAAAGAGCACAATCAGTTGAAGAAGTTACAGCTTTAGCAGGTACAAGCTATAAGAAAAAAGAAACTTATCAAAAAGGGGGTGTAAAAGGACAGTGCAATTTTTGTCACAAGCCTGGTCACTATGCCAAAAACTGCTTTAAGAGAAGAAATGCTTTAAAGAATGATTGTCCAAATGAAATCAAGAAGTGCGAGTACTGTAAAAAATTAGGACATTTGATGGTAGATTGTTGGTTTAGAAAAGAAAAAGAAGGAAACAAGAAAACTGAAAGAAAAGAAAAATATCCTGTAATGAATGCATTTGTTGGCACGTCAACGAGCCAAACTATTGATGATTGGTGCCTGGATACAGGGGCAAGTGAACATATGTGTTGGGACAAAAAGCAATTTTCGAAGTTAGATCTTGTTAAAGGAAATAGAATGGTTAAAGTGGGAAATGGTACCCTATTAAATGTACAAGGAATTGGACAGGTTGAACTTAATGCTTTTAATGGACATGAATACATTAAAACAATTTTGTCAAAGGTTCTATTGGTCCCAGACCTTAGGTTTAATCTATTTTCAGTAGGGTGTGCTTTGGGTAATGGTTATTCAATGATATCAGACAATCATATATGCAAATTGATTAACAAAAAGGGGCACACATGTGCAGTTGATAAAAGAGAAAATAAGTTATATAAGATGGTCTTTATTAAAGAAGAAAAGTTATGTGTGGCTCGGATGATAGAAAATGATGATGAAAATTTAACAATAACTGAGTGCCACTCAGCAGAGACAGCAACATTAAACGTATGGCACAGGAGGTTAGCACATCAAAACATACAGCAAGTGAAAAATATTCTAAGAAGAAGTAACGTAGGTTTTAACGAAAATAAACAGAAATTTATATGTGAACCATGCTTGTCTGGTAAGCAGCATAGAAAACCTTTTCCTAAAAGTAACTCAAGAGCAACTAAACTGCTCGAACTGGTGCACGCAGATGTATGTGGTCCCATGGAAACTGAATCACTGGGAGGCTCTAAATATATATTGCTTCTCAAGGATGATTATTCCTCTTATCGATCTGTATACTTTATGAAAAATAAGTCAGAAACAAAACACAATATAGAGAAGTTCATTTTATTAGCCGAGAGAGAAACAAATCATAAGCTAAAAATATTTAGATCAGATAATGGACTAGAATTTATTAATCATGACATGAAAGAACTCCTAGAAAAGCGAGGTATACGCCATCAGCGGACTGTGATGTATACACCTCAACAAAACGGAAGGGCTGAACGAGACATTAGAACATTGGTTGAAGCAGCCAGGACCATGATCAGTGGGATGGAAAAGAAATTTTGGGCTGAGGCTGTTAATAACGTAGCATACACAATAAACAGAAGTGGCACAAGCTCTGTTGATGATAAAACCCCGTATGATTTATGGTATAAAAAATCAGTAAATTTAAACGAATTTAAAATTTTCGGATCGAGAGTTTCAGTACATGTACCAAAAGAGAAACGTTTAAAATGGAACGTAAAAAATAAAGAAGGGTACTTCATGGGATATGGTGAAGATGTAAAAGGATATCGAATTTACTTACCTTCAACAAATAAAGTGGAATTTCATAGGGATGTTATATTTCTGCCAGACAATAACAATTACAGAAAGTTAGAAGAAAAATTGGAACCTGTTGATGCAAGTAAATGGGTGGAAGACGAACATCAAAATATTGAAGAGAGAAGAGAAGACATTACAGATATAAATTCAGAGAGTGATAAAGAAACCGAAGATAGTGAAAATGAAAATAGACAGAATATAAGTGTTGAAAACCAGGACAGAGAAAATAACAGTGATTATAATCTACGACGAAACATAAAAAGGCCTACAAAATTGCAAGACTATGACATAAGTTACGATTCAAGCTTTATTTCGTTTATTGAAGATGAAGAACCGAAGACATACGATGATGCAATGTGCAGCAGTGAAGTTAATAAGTGGAAAAGAGCAATTAGTGCGGAAGTGAAAGCCCTCGAAGAAAATGACACGTGGACCATATGCCTTGAAGATCCGAGTGATGCCAAAGTAATTGACAGTAAATAGATATTTAAGAAAAAGAAAGATGAATATGGAAAGGTTGTAAAGTATAAGGCGAGATTAGTAGCACGAGGATTTCAACAATCAAATGTATGCTTTTCAGATAACTATAGCCCTGTAGCTAAAATACCATCTGTGAGGATTTTCTTGGCTGTATGCAACAATCTTCGAATACCAATTTATCATTTGGACGTATGTAATGCTTTTCTTAACGGTGAAATTAATGATGAAGTACTTATTTCGTTACCTAAAGGTTTTGAACAGAAAGAGGGTACTGTATGCAAGCTAAGAAAGTCTTTATATGGTCTAAAAGGTTCACCAAAAGGATGGAATGAAAAGTTTCATAAAATGATGGTTAGTTTAAATTTCGAACGATCAGAGTATGAATATTGCCTTTATGTCAAGGATGATAAAAATGTTAAACTTTTTATTTTAATTTATGTAGATGATCTCTTGGTAGCTGGAACTGACGAAAATGAAGTTAATCAAATGAAAACTATTTTAGATCAAAATTTTAAAATGAAAAACTTAGGTCGTGTAAAACATTTTCTCGGGATGCTTATTTCGCAAGATATATCGAACAGTGAAATTAAAATTAACCAAACTACGTATCTAAAACAAATTTTGATAAAATTTAATATGCAAGATTGCAAACCGTCTACAACGCCGATGGAAATAAATTTTAATCATGGCATACTTAAACGAGAAAAATCTGAGAGTTACGAAATTGAAAATAGATGTAGAGCTTTAATAGGTTCATTGATATATGCAATGATATGTTCAAGACCGGATTTGTGTGTTTGGTGAGCATACTTAGTAGATATCAAACATGTGCTAGTGAAGATCTATGGATAGCTTTAAAGCGAGTATTGCGGTATTTAAAAGGCACTTTAAATTTAACCCTTGTTTTTGATGTTTATAATAGTATAGGAACAGAAATAGTAGGATATGTGGATTCTGATTGGGCTGGAGATAGAGTTGATAGAAAATCCACATCGGGATACATATTTAAAGTTTTTGGATGTTCAGTCTCTTGGGCATCTTGCAAGCAATCAACAGTAGCTCTATCTTCAACTGAGTCAGAGTACGTCGCATTAAGTTTGGCCGTAAGTGAAGCCTGCTGGATTCGCTATTTATTAAATGACTTTAAAATCTTGAAGGATCATATTTGTGTTAAATTATTTAAACCGCTGTCACTTCGTAGCAGTATCACTTCCTCGGAAGGGTTTCCCAACTTAACATGGACCTTTCCCGTGTATCAGTTGTGCTTACACCTTTCAGGCGCAGTTGGAACGTCCTCCGACTACAATGTATACTTTGTCAACGTCTTCGCATAAACTGTACGGAAGAAACAGGATTCTATTGTCAGCTATGTATTGATAGCAGACCTCTGCGTTTCTGTCACAGCTGTAGAGAATATAATCTCGATGTTGTAAACTTCTGCTGTCGATCTTGTCGTCAGGGGGAAAACTCATACCTCTGCGAGAAGACTGGCTTGGTTTACGAGATCGCAGATACACATACTCTCTACTGTTTACTCTGTAGTACAGCTCAGCAAAGGCGTCGATTATTTACATCTATTATGATGCAACAACCCTTTACGTAGCTATCCATTTCAATACCTTCCTTTCCCTTCCTTTTTAAACATTTATGACCTTGACCCACTTTCCGTTAGAATACAACAACTGTTATATCATTTCAAATTTAATCGTTATAAATCAATATCCTCTGTTCCAGAAGCTTCACAAAGCGAAATGTATTACTTATACATAGAGCAGATATTATAAAATATTCAATGATTAACCCAAGTGTGTTTTCTATTGTAGTAATCAGGATGAACAAACAGGCGTTCTGTTTTATTAATTTATTTAAGCAACTTGGTTGTTATAACGACGAATACAGAATGTAGAATGTGCCTTTTGGTCTTTAATACACAATATAAAGGAATGTGTGAACATTATTTATTCCCGCATGAACAAAAGGATCTGTTCTTGCAGACTAAACTAACTAGTCAAGGAAAACAAAGACATCACTCAACCAGTAATCAAATAATAAATGCTACAGTTCGGCTGTCCTGACAAAATTGACGTCCTCGTCAATAATACTTATCTAAATTACTAATACATAGGTAAGCATAAAACTACGTGAGTTTAGAGGCTACACAACAGAACAAAATTTAGATAGAAACTGGTCTTAATATCTATTTATTCAACATTATTTATATAATTATAAAACGAAACAAACACATACCTTTTACAAGGGAAATGACTCAATTACCTCATGCCTTCCGATACCAATTTTAACCGTTCGCTTGACAAAATACCTTTGTAAATGCGGTAGCCCTGTTGTTGCCCCTCTATATCCTCTATTATGTATCTATCCTTATCTAAAACTTTCGTTACAATGTATGGGCCTCTGAATTTTGCCTGTAATTTTCGACTTTCCCCTGTAGCGGGTATTTGATCCTTTACTAAAACTAAATCCCCAACCTTGAATGATTTGACCTTACGCTTTTGTTCGCAAGACTGGAATTGTTTACTTCTGTTTTCATCTAATAAGTTTGAGACTTCAGTTAAATTGACCTTATCACTATTTATTTGTTCATTTAACTAAATTATTTCGGCTGTTAATGGATTTTCGTGAAGACCTATTTGTTTGTTTCTGAAAACTAACTCAAATGGAGTACATTTGGTTATTCGATGTACGCTGTTATTGATACTCCATTGGACTTCATATAATTTTTCGTCCCACAACTTATCACCTGATTCGCAATCCATGCTTGTAGACAAACACGACAGTATCGTTTTATTTAGACGCTCTATCTGGCCATTTCCTCTAGGAGTTCCCGCCGCGACTTTAACATGAATTATATTGAATTGTTTACAAAATTCTTCGAATACGTGACCGGTATATGATGTGCCCCGATCGCTAATTACTCGAAACGGTTTTCCATAATGTGACACGAATTCCTGTAGGAACTTTCGTGACTCATAAGCACTCGTGTCCTTGACCGCCTTTAAAACAATGTACTTAGAAAAACCATCAATTATACCTATGATATAACTGTTTTTAGAATCTGTTTTCACGAGAGGACCCAAGTGGTCAATATGTACGGTGTGGAAACATGAAGTTCCTTTTTCTAACGGGTGTGCGAATCCTAAATTCTTTTCAGTTGAGTCTTTATGATATAAACAACTTATGCATCTATTTATATATTTTGTTATGAATTCCCTCAGCTTTGGAAAATAATAACACTCTTTGACTTTATTGACAGTCTTATCAATTCCTAAATGACACAAACCTTTGTGAGTTTCACTTACTATGTCATAACGTAAATCTTTAGGAACATATAGACGAAATCTGTTTTTGGTAAATCGAAATATACGACCGCTACACATGGTAAATTTTTTGTGAGTTTCCGAATCAGCAGCTGCCAATTTCTTACTTATTTCTAAGATTTCGGGATCGGTTTGTTGTAAAGCAGCAATCCAGTCAGTGGTAATATTAATAAGGTGAATCGGTAAACCTACTATCTCGGGTTCAACGCCATCTTCGACAGGATATCGACTTAGTGAGTCCACTACCACATTGACTGACCCGGTGTGGTGTTCAATAGTATATTGGTACTCCGAAAGTCGTATAAACCATCTGCCTATCCTGGGGTTAAGGTCGCGTTTGCTCTCTAACAATTTTAAGCTGTTACAGTCAGTCTTAATGACAAAATGTATACCTATCAGGTAAACCCTAAACCTTTCTACTGAACAAACTATAGCCAGGGCTTCCAGCTCATACGCATGGTATTTCGACTCATCCACGGTAGTCTTTCGGCTAAAGAAGCTAATTGGATGCATCCTTTTGTCATTTTGCTCCTGATAAAGAACACCGCTTAACCCAACTTTACTCGCGTCTGTGTGTAACTCTGTTTTCGCGTTCGGATTATATATACTTAAAACCGGTTCATTAACTAATTTAGATTTTACCATGTCTATCGATTTTTGTTTAACATCGGTCCAAATAAATCTCCTATCTTTCTTTAAAAGTTCAGTTAATGGATGAATAATGGTAGCGAAATTTCTTACGAACCTTCTGAAGTAGCTTGCCAATCCTACAAAGCTACGTACTGATTTTACGTCAGTTGGTATCGGAAAGTTTACAATACTTTTTAACTTAGTTTTACCTGGAGAAATGCCATTCTTACTAACTTCAAAACCTAGATAATCAATTTTTTTAACAAAAAACTGGCATTTGTCAATTCTCAAAGTTAAATTGTTTTCACGTAATGTTAACAAAACTTGCCGTAAATTTCGCATACCTTCCTCTATTGTTTCACAAGGCACAATTATGTCATCTAAATATGCCATTGCAATCGTATATTTAAAACTACCCAAAATTAATTTAATAAATCTTTGGAATACGGATGGAGCATTACAAAGACCAAAACTCATTCGTTTAAATTGATACGAACCATCAGGGGTGACAAAAGCAGTTTTGGACTTTGAACCCTCCTCCATCGGTATTTGGTAATACCCACTTCTTAGATCTAACGTTATAAAATACTGCTTACCATGAAGCAAATCGAGTTGATCATCAATACGAGGAAGTGGATAACGGTCTTTCTTCGTGATGCGATTCAACGCTCTATAGTCTACACATAGCCTGAAATCTCCAGTTTTCTTTCTCACCAGGAGGCAGGGGCTAGCGAATGGTGAACTAGACTCCTCAATTATATCCGCGTCTTTTAAGTCGTTCACAATGTTTTGCACTTGTTTACGTTCGTACACTGATAGTCGATAAGGCTTATAATATACCGGGTTATCACTAGTTAACTCAATCTTCATGTTTATCTTGTCGGTTACACCTAACTGTCGCGTATTTCGCGCAATCACGTCTTTAAATTCGTTAATGAGATCCAAGAGATTTTCCGCATCTTCATCTTTTAGATCCGTTTTAATTTCTTCACTTGTCACTTCTTTTTCGTTAATTTCGCGATCCGGACTTACACTTATTTCTTTGGGTTTTACTTCGTCGCATATTTCACCCCGAGTAATAACACTTCCGTCCGTAATTTTAAATCGTTTTCGGTTACATTCAAAATTTCTAATACGGATTGTCCTTCATGATCCGTTGTCACTACACATCTTGGAATGGCGTGTCTTGTGTAGTGTAACTTACCAATTTAAATTGATCGTCATAGAATACCTACGTTGTGATAAAGAAATTCGTTTTCCAAAAATGGAACGCTCTACCATGGTACAGGTTTAATTGTTTAGGAACAAGGCTTTAAAATAAAAAGACAATCTGTGTTTGAAAAACCCTAAGTTTATTTGTAAATGCATGATTGAGAAAATTTTGTATTTTACTCACCTTTGAGTAAACACAGTTAAATAAATGTAAAATAGAAAATATGTTTGAGTGAGTGCATGAATAACACAAAAAAAACAAAATGAGCAACAATTACAAATGTCAAACAAAAATTATTAAGTAGTGCCAGGCTCAGCCTGAAGCTCACGTGGAAAAAGAGCGATGGCAGAGAAAACCACGATCATTGCTCCTCAAAATGAAAAGCAAAAATGCAAGTAATAAAATTCACATGAAACACAAAAATCAAATAAAGTTTCAAATCACAGGAAAAACAAGTCAAAAAAATGTAAATGGTAAATGCAAACAATTCAAATAAATGGAAACGTCAAAAAGAAATAATTCAAATCAAATAGTAAATGTTAAAAATAATTCAAATAAAAATCATGGCACAAATAAGAAAGTCAAAAACAAGTACAAAATTAAACAAATGAAAATTAAAAACATGTGTAAAATATGTGATGGCAAAATAATAAAACATTTCAAATAATATTGCACAAAATAAACAACCACAAAACAGGCAAATAATATAAAATAATAGCATTTCAAAATAATCTTGCAAAATAAAATATTCAGAAACAAATTATACGCAAAAGTACCACAAATTGTAATTCAACCATCTCAAACAAAAGAACATTTTAAACAGTACATATTTTGTTAGTTAGTTTATAAGTATAAGTCTGGAGTCCTGGTATGGATGCAATCCAGATAACGTTGAAAATAAAAATGTGATTTGGGCATACGCAAAACAAAAAAATAAAGTAAAGTCTGGAGTCCTGGTATGGATGCAATCCAGATAACGTTGAGAATAAAAATAAATATGTGTGTGTAAAGTACAAATTGCGTAAATACTCCCAAAATCACCACGGGAGAAAATATTAGTACATACATAAAAAAATCTCTTTCAAAAATTGGTTGAAATATAAAATGTGTTCAAATACAAAAGAAAATACGCCAATTGCACAATGTTGTTTAGGGTTGCCTGAGATTGCACAATGTTATTTATAGTATAACGTAATAGTATAATGTTGTTTAGTTTTGCACAAAATTGCGCAATATTAATCAAAGCGCCTGAAAAGCACTTCCAATACAACAAAATGATTCTTTCAGAAATTACTTCACATTTGTTTAAAATAAAAAAAAAACAATTATAAAAAAAATCATTAAAAAAATATAAAAGTAATTGTAAAATCGATTGATTAAAATAAAGGATATTAAAAATCATTTGCAAAAATTATAAAAAGAATTATAAAATTGATTTGATAAAAATTACACAAGAACAAATAAAATCAAAATGAATTATTTTTTGTCGTTTTTGAAATAACAAATTACATTTTAAAAATTAAAATTATAAAATCAAATAGATAAATAAAGATTTTCATTACCTGTTGATTGTTGTAAAATCAAGACACAAAAAAATTAAAAAAAACTTTTTTAAAAAAAAAGTGCACAATATTATAACAAATAATTTACTAGTTCTTTTGGGGAAGTTTTTTTACCTTTGACGTCACTGAACTACTGTTCTTCTTTCTTCTTTTCCCACACTTTTATACTTTTTAATCACACGTAAAAGGGGGAAACCGAAAGAAACGCTGGAACACCGCGATGTGGTGACCGGGCACAAATGCTTTTGTATTCTTTTTTTAAATTTTACTTAGCTTCGACTTCTCTCCGCGAGATGGGAGTTCGGGAAGAAAATTTAAAAGTTTGGGTGCGGATACTACAGAACGCCCCTTTAAAGGATGTTTTGGAAATGCAGAGGATCTGTCAGTGAGAAAACAGCCTTTAACTTAAGGTTTCGCGCAATTAGTATTATAATTAGTATTAGTTTAGTATATAGTTGTGATTAGGGGTACGAGTAAAATAAAGTTTCAAATTAGTAATGTTATAGTTTCCCTTTCTTTCGTTGTTTGTGGGGTTAGACAGAGTGTACACATTTGGGTAGGGGAGACCTGTTATACGATAAGGGCCTGAATACAAAGGACAGAACTTATAAATTAATTTCTTGGATGCATCAGACACAGCATTTTCTCGCAAAAGTACAAGATCACCGATTGACAAACTATCGAATTTTTGTGCACTAGATTGAGCAACTCGTGAATTCAATTTGTGGAGCACCTTCTCTCGTATTTCCTGGACAGTTTCTACACAACGTGAAGGAAGATAAGGGGTGATGAATTGTCTATGGGAGTAGGTGGATTTTTACCAAAAAGAATTTCCTGTCGTGAGTAACCAGTACTCAAATGGGGTGTGCAGTTAAAAAGAGTTTCAATATTTTTTAGATGAGATACCCAACCTTTATGTGAGAGTTTACAATAGGTACGAAAGAGTCGACCTAGCTCTTTCATGACCCTCTCAGTGGGATTCGACTGGGGATGTCTTATTGAAGATAACGTTGGAGTAATGCCGTTTTTCTTTAGCATACTTTGCCATACATGCGAGGTGAATTGTGTTCCATGGTCGGACAACACAGTTTTAGGTGTAATAATCTGCAAAATCATTAATAATTTTAGAAGCAGAAATTTTGGCTGTGGCTTTACGAAGGGGATAAAGGCGTACAAACTTGGAAAAATAATCTATTATGACAGAAACATAAGCGGCCTTGGAACGTCCTTCTGGAAGAGGACCGAAATAGTCGACAGTTACCAACTCTCCAGGATAAGTGACTGAAATGAAATGGGGTGTACCTGACAAATAGCGGGAAGGATATTTATTCTTCTGACAGACGTCGCAGCAACGAACAAGTTTCTGGATGGTGCGGCGCATGTTGGGGAAGAAAACACTTCTGTTCATTACACAGTACATTTTTGAAATGCCCATATGTCCATACTGTTGATGGTAACCCTCGATGACGTCTTGGACCAAATTGGCGGGAAGTACGAGCCTGTAATGTTTTTGTTGAGGGTGGAAATAGACAAGAGTGTCTTCATTAAGTTTTAAATAGGGTACTATTTTAGTCTGAGAGTGATTGAGAACGGTACAGTATCCTAGCAGGAAATGTCTCATGGGTTCCAAAAATGGGTCACAGATCTGAAATTCACGTACATTCTTGAAAGAGGTGCGTAATTCACCTAAATTGTCGAATTCAAAGAAACTAGCTATGAAAGTATGTAAAGGAGAAATAACTACAGGTTGGTTTTCTGAAGACAAATGGCTATGTGTTAGACCAGGGGGAAATCTCGACAGTGTGTCCTTTGACATGTTCAACTTCGAAATTAAACTCATTCAGGTACATCATCCATCTAGTGAGTCTATCATTCAGGAGGCGACACTGTTTTAAAAATTTAAGAGCGTAATGGTCTGTTCTTATTATCAATTCATGACCTAAAATGAGAATCCTAAACTTCTTTAAACCAAAAATTATGGCTAACAACTCCTCTGTCACAGTGTACAGAAGCTCAGGACCATGCAGGATGCGGCTTGCAAATCCTAAAACTAAATGTTCACCATCATCGTCCTTTTGATACAATTCAACACCTACAGCTACACTGGAACTATCAGTTTGTAAATAAAATGGTTTTGTAAAATCTGGGAATTTAAGCATTACACAATTTAAAAATAAAAATTTGGTCTTTTCAAAAACTTCTTGTTCTTCTGATGTCCAACGCCACCTAACATTTTTGTGAAGTAAACGGGTAAGGGGAAAAATTGTGGAACTGTAAAGTTTGCTAAAACGTCGGTAATAATTGCAGAGACCTAAGAATGAACGAAGTTGTTTAACATTTCGGGGGACAGGGAACTCTGTAATCGCTCTGGTTTTGTCAGGGTCAGTGAGGACGCCCCCCTAGACAAATAGATAGCCAGCTTGAACTTGGCTGCAAATGTGCTGCCATCTGGTCAGTGTGTCTAAAAGGTTATTCGGCAATTAGCCACTTAAAACTAATAATATACAGGAATTTCTGCTGCTTTAGGCGCCATCTATAAATTAAAAGAACCTCGACGTATGGCGGCAATTTTGAAATTTATACGAGCGTATAGGGTTTTACTTATTTTTCTTTTAAATTTAAACAAAAAAAATGGTGAAATCCAAAATTATTTATTTGTATATAAAATCATACAGCATTTGAGCATCTTAGCGATAATAATAAACTCAATATCTACTTAAACACAAACAGTAAACAATACAATAAAGATAGTTAAAATTAAAATTTAAACACATAACTTTCACAAACATTACTAAAAGGAAAATACCAGTAAATTAAAAATAAAAAGTCCATATGAAGTTTTGGCACAACTACTAAACAATAAACTGGAGAATAATATCAATTTATCAACGACCTGTCGAATGCAGTATGTTGGTTTACTTCTCTTAAAAAAACAACTAAATCGTTTTTAAAAAACTTACACAATAAATACACATAACACAGAACTTGTTTTACATTTTTTTAAAACGTTTATGAATGCTGAATATTAAGTGCCTTACTTAATATTGGGTATGTGAGTGGTGTACGTTTTACCCTTATCAGTAGGTGATATTAGACTTCGGAAACGTAAGAATTTAGAGGGGAATTACGAATCAAAGCAAACAGACGAAAATAAATCGCATACATAGACAATTTTACTTAAGCGTAATCTACTCATAATAATTCGAAATAGCAATTTTCGGTCTATCGGTCGCTGCTTAACCGGTTAACTTCCGAAGCTTTTTAAAATGACTCGTACTGGACATACTTACTAGGTGGCAGGCTAGTTCAACTTCCCACACACTGGACGCCCCTAGTTGTTAGAATATGGCCGAGATACTTTACTTCTTGTTTTAAGAACTCTGATTTTTCTAGGTTAAGTGTTAGGTTAGCGTCTTTTAGTTTAGTAAATAGTTGTTCTAGATGTAAAATGTGGTCATCGAAAGATTCAGATACTATCAGTAGATCGTCAACATACTTAAAAACAAAGGATTGCAGTTCGCTGCCTAAAATAACGTCCATAGCACGTGTAAAAGAACCAACAGCTGTTTTCAAACCAAAGGGTAGTACTTGAAATGTGTATGATTTGCCCTCGTATGGAAAACCAGTGTACTTAGTACTATCAGGGCTAAGTGGAATCTGCCAATATGAAGAGCGCAAGTCAACCAAAGACATACACTTGATATTGTTAAAAGAACTAAATATTTCTTCAGGTGGAGTTGGAGATTCATTGTCCGCAATCATTTTGGAATTCAGGGTACGAGCATCTAAACAAATTCTAACGGAACCGTCTTTCTTCCTGACGATAGTGACGGGACTAGTGTACTGGGAAGGTTCTCTCTTAATGACGCCTAGATCTAACATGTTTTGTACACACTTGTTTGTTTCTGCACGAAGACTGAAAGGTACTGGGTAAGACTTCCTATTGAATGGGAGGGTGTCATGCAACTGTATATTATGAAAGTACTTGTTTGTCCTTCCAGGATATTTGCTAAAGATGACCTGAAAATTTATCAAAAGTTCAAGCAGTTTGAGTTTCTGGAACTCTGGAACATGGGTGATTGTCTCAACCTTTTTAGTTAAATCCTCAACAGAATTGAGTGGATCAACATAACTACATAGGGAAGATGTGGAATTTAAGTTGAATAAGTTTTGTTTTAGCATGTTGTTAGTTTGCTCGATACAGTCACAGTTGGAAGGGGTATCAGATTCTGGTCTAAGACCTACATTAAAGGGAACAGTAAAACGACCTGTACTATTTTGGATAATGAGGGAGTTAGTACTGAAATCAATTTGAGTAGAATGATGATGGAGCCAATCGATACCAAGAATCACGGGTCTTACTAAGTTTTTGACGACTAAAAACACAAAAGAAAAAGACAGAGGCACATGGAGAATGTGGAAATCTAACCAAACCTGAATTTTCACTCGAGCACTGAGTTGTCCCATTGCTCCTCGAAGGTGAATTGAAGCGACAGGTAAAGTGGGAAACTGAAATGAGTCCTTTAATTTCATGTAGCAGTCTTCGTTAATGCAACTGACCTCACAGCCAGAATCAATCAAAGTTAAAAGCTCTAAAGTGTGACATTGAATAGTGATATGGGGAAGCATGCGTGGTGAGGGTTGAAGTACATTTGGGATTGACTGATGGTATGCACACAAAACAGGCATACGGGTAACAGGCAAAAGTGCAGGAGATGCTACCATAGTGGTGTGTTTACGGTTGGTATGGACAAACTCTAAAGGTGTTTGTAATGGAGTAGTGGTAGAGAGGTGGTCATTTAAAAAGTTACAGCCGGAATTCTGTAAGAGAACAACGCCCCTAGGATAGATAACGGACAACTCGGCCTTGCTTAAAACTCTGCAGGATGACAACCTGATTGAAAAACAATTTGAAACTGAAAAAGATCCCTGGTGATTCACTCGAGTTCATGGTCATATCACATTTGTTGCATCTCGCTAATTTTTCGAAGAAATACTCGGTGATATTCTGGTTACTTCTCCAACGGTAATTTTGTGCCTCAAGCCTTCGAGTTATTGCACTATCAGCGGTTCCAAAAGTTTCTCTTAAAAGTACCGTCCACTCAAACCACGTTTTTCTTGCGTCGGGTTTAAGACTGTGGAGCCACGTTTTTGCTACTCCGGATAATTGTAACAAACCGTAATGTTTTATTGTAACTTCTGTAGGGCGTTGAAAGAAATAAAAAAATATAGTCAGGAATATATTTTAAACAAAATTTAATATAAGTAAATGAAAGTAAGATATTATAAATATTAAATGAAGCAAAATGGCGCTACAGGTCCGAGATGACACATCTGGAAAATAAACAAAAAAAATATATGAGCAACCAATTAAACCCATAAAAAAAAATAAAACATAAATGACTATATAAATAATAATCGATGTCTTTGCATTGCAATCATTTTCCGAATCACAGGTATTAAGGGTCAACTCGCGAAATACCTCCTCGGAAATAAATCAATTTAGTCTAGAGTATCTACCATGGTAAACAGTGTAACAGTATACTTTCACTAAGGTACTAAGGGTCAACTCGCATAGTACCCACTCTATATATGACTAACAGAGTATGAAGGGTCAACTCGCATCATACTCAAAAACAAAGCACTAAGGGTCAACTCGCATAGTGCTCAGAACGAAGAATATTATATTGTAATGCAAATTCATAAATAAATAACGTAAATAACTTACAGTCAGTTGATAAAGTAAAATTGGTCACCCTGTGAGATAACTCACCTTTTAAAAAAATTAAAGAAACAACACTTTCTTACAAAAACACACACTGATACACAAATTGAAACTGTATCGACTGCTGTGAATAGACTGATTTGTATATGGATAGTTTTCGTCTGAAAAATGCATGTGTTTATAAAAGAAAAGGGAGGTCGCTACCTGGTTTATGTCCGTTAACAACAACATCTGGAAATTCGAGCCAACATTGAAAGAAATCTGGTCTAAATATTTGTCGTATTATATTAAAAAAAAAATCCTTTCAAATTTACTTACTTCTTAAGTCGGCCATCCTCTATCTCGTCCCGGTAATTTGTTAGTTCGCTTCCTCGTCTGATGTACGAAACACCATTTCTCACTTTCCTGTGGAAATGATACTCCTCCAGGTGGAACCAGGGCGCATTCGATCAACCGCAACGTTTTTTCATATGTGGCCGTTGGAGTGCGATGATTGGTCATGTTTAACTCGTCCGGTTTTTAATACGCTTTGAACAATGGTGGAAGGGATTCATTTCTTCTTGACAGGGATTGGTTTTGTTTTATTAAAACCAGTCGCCTTCTTTATCCTGGTTTTTTTTTTCTACAAAGTAAATTGTTTGGCTTTGCGAATCTTGTTTGAAGCTCTTGTCTGGTTTTTGGTCTTCACAGGTGGAATGGTTTTATTTCACCTGAGGATTTGATGTTGAGTGTCTGTTTTTCAAACATGTTGGCTGGTGTTTTTCTGGCTTTTGTTTTCCAATTGTTAATTGAAAGTACTTTACGAAGCTGCTCTCCCAACTCTTCCTTGCTATTTCTGTAACAACACGAAGAATGGTGCGTTGAGGCGTTCGACCTGCCATTTGCCCTTGGAGTAGCTACTGCATTAGGAATGTTTGATGTTATTTTTTGAAAAGGTCGAATTGTTTAGATGAAGAACTTCCCATAGAACCACTACTCTCGTATAAGTTGCAAAAACCCTAAATACGTACATATTTCGTTTGGTGTCTTAGCAGCTCGCAAGAAAAAAACTTCGTAAAAGCATCGATCCCAACAATTAGGTATTGGTGTTTTTCTGATTTGGAAAAGGTCCAAGTGATCCACATGAAAAACACTAAGACCATTCCTTTTGGTATAGGTGTAAATAACCTCTTTCGTAATTCTTTTGTTGTATAGCAAGGTATGCACAAGAAATGTACTTCACGATCTTCATACGAGGAAACCAATAATGTACACATTTTTAGAGTTTTCTCAATCCCAAAATTCCAGTCTCATGTGCAGCTTTAACAACAAAAAATTGTATCTAATATTAAAGAGCAAAAGTTACGTCAGGAATTGTATATTGAGTTCCAAATAAATTCTTTAATATCTTTTTATGATCTTTGATTGGTGGTTTCGAATAACGTATTTACCTTAACTTACATCTTAAGTTGTCCTGATGTACCCATCATTCTCTTGAATCAATCCCTTCAACAATGGTATCGCTGTGCTGGGTTATATTTAAGTTCTATATTTATACGGATAAAGAATGGTTTGAACATTTAAAAAGAAAAACATTTTTCAAACCCCATCGCGTCGTTGGGAAACTTTAAGTTTTTCTCTAAAAAGCGGTTTTAAAAACGCAAATTTACTGCGTTAATTCTAAAGAATACAAAAGGAATTTTCTCAATTTTCCCAAATTTCAATTCCGAATGGTATTTTATTCTCGTTGAATTTTGACGGATAAATGAAGATGTAATATTCGGAATTCTTTGTATTTGTTCTCTCATCCCATTGGCTAGCATTCCCGTGTTTTCTTTCTTCTGAATTAAAAATTAAACCGGGCAACACTAAGATTCCTTTAAAAAATTACTTAAATTGATTTTTGTTAACCCAAGCCTGCGGTTCTTTTTTTAATTAAGACTGTTTTTAAAGAATAATTGCCTTTGGTTAATACCAATATAAGATGTGTACTTTTGATGAACGTTGTTCTGAGTAAATTGTAGGAAAAAACATCCTCCGTTTTAATGTCATTTTTAATTATTCGAGTAATTACGGTTTTTAAAACGATTCTTTAAATGAATTAAACATTTTCTTTGTAAATTAACGTTAAAAATTATATTTTTGCAACTCGGTCCTAAGTATATAACTGACGTTAATTGATGGGTGTGGGTCAGGATCAGTTTTCATCACGTTGAAATTGAATTTTCCAATAAAGGAAGCTGTTTATTTTAAATTTTCTTAGCGTTAAAATGCCATTAGTGTTTTAGGTGTTTCTTTTATTGAAGATGTATTCGGCTTTAAACTAGAGTTATGTATAAATTACTTTTGGAGTTTAATTTCTATCGTCTATACGTCTATATGGCTATTTTGACATTGGTATTTAATAACTGTATAAGTGTTTCTTATTTCTAAAAAGTTCACGAATAGATTATCAACCTTTACGTTTTATTTTAATTTTGACGTTTCCTTTCTACGTTTTGGTTGTCGTGTCATCCGGTAATGTCTAGTGGATTTTTGTTTGTTTTGTTAGTTGGGAGTTTTCGAAAGTTAATGTTTGTGTATGTACAAAACAAATACGGGAATTCGTTGCAATTTTATAAATTGGGTGTTCAAAAGTCTTTAACAATTTCCCACTTAAATTTCATCGTTAAATCCCTTTGTTGTTTGTCTGTCATTACATTGCTTTGGTTCTGGTGTTATCTCGTTGCATTGAATGTCTAACATCCTATATTGTTTAACAGTTCTCGGCGGTTTTTAAACTATGTAGGGTATAAATATTTTGTTTTTCTTATGGTCACTAACGTGGATGAATAAAAAATTCTTTCCTCATGCAATTTGCTTTATTTATAAGTATCATAACTATTTTCTGGTACCATCATTGGTGGGTAGATCGGAATTATGAAGCTTTTAATTTTTTTCACTTCTTTATTGCGGAAGTTCGTAATTTTATGGAAAATGACGTTATATTTGTTGGGGGGGTTTTTTTTTTTTTTTTTTTTTTTTTAAGCAAAATGGCGCTACAGGTCCGAGATGACACATCTGGAAAATAAACAAAAAAAATATATGAGCAACCAATTAAACCCATAAAAAAAAATAAAACATAAATGACTATATAAATAATAATCGATGTCTTTGCATTGCAATCATTTTCCGAATCACAGGTATTAAGGGTCAACTCGCGAAATACCTCCTCGGAAATAAATCAATTTAGTCTAGAGTATCTACCATGGTAAACAGTGTAACAGTATACTTTCACTAAGGTACTAAGGGTCAACTCGCATAGTACCCACTCTATATATGACTAACAGAGTATGAAGGGTCAACTCGCATCATACTCAAAAACAAAGCACTAAGGGTCAACTCGCATAGTGCTCAGAACGAAGAATATTATATTGTAATGCAAATTCATAAATAAATAACATAAATAACTTACAGTCAGTTGATAAAGTAAAATTGGTCACCCTGTGAGATAACTCACCTTTTAAAAAAATTAAAGAAACAACACTTTCTTACAAAAACACACACTGATACACAAATTGAAACTGTATCGACTGCTGTGAATAGACTGATTTGTATATGGATAGTTTTCGTCTGAAAAATGCATGTGTTTATAAAAGAAAAGGGAGGGTCGCATACCTAAGGGTTTATCGTGCCGTTAACATAAACAACATCTGGAGAATTCGAGCCAACATTGACAAGAAATCTGGTCTAAATATTTCGTCAGTATGGATATTAAAAAAAAATTCCTTTACAAAATTTACTTACTTCTTACACTTCATCCCATTCGTACAATTCGCCGTACTCTTCAATTTTATCAATCCATTCGTTAATAGAAATGTTGTCTTTGACAGGATCAAATTCCGGCAAAGCATGTTGAATATTCGGAAAATATCTTTGTCCCATTTCTCGGTTCTCGCTGGTCGTTGCCATCCCCATCGCCGTCGGTGCGTCTTCAGACGATCTTCCAGTCGACATTTTTCTTATCACAGTTCTTCCCGTGTCAAAATCTATCAGTAGGAATCTCTCTATACACTCGTAGGTCAAACACTAAGATCTGCCTTCAATAAACAAAACCAGGAAAATTCACAACAAACGTTGCACACGGACACTTTGGATTTTTGTTAATCCCACTTCTGAAACTGTAGCAATCAGGATGAACAAACAGGCGTTCTGTTTTATTAATTTATTTAAGCAACTTGGTTGTTATAACGACGAATACAGAATGTAGAATGTGCCTTTTGGTCTTTAATACACAATATAAAGGAATGTGTGAACATTATTTATTCCCGCATGAACAAAAGGATCTGTTCTTGCAGACTAAACTAACTAGTCAAGGAAAACAAAGACATCACTCAACCAGTAATCAAATAATAAATGCTACACTATATATACATAATTATTAATCGAGTCAACGTTCATCGGTTCATATGTAAATAACAAAACTGCAGCTCTCTTTATAAAACAATAGAATTCAATAAACCATTTTTAACAATATACCTAGTACCTAAATTATACGTAACTATAAAAGTATTTATATTATGCTGATGCAACGTCGATGCTATGTTGCTCTAGATGTTTATAATAATACTGAACAGTACTGATACTACTGATGGGATGTGGGGGATCAGGAGAGTATCTATATGTAATTATTAATCGAGTCAACGTTCATCGGTTCATATATATTGAAATTGTTTACACAATAAACGTGTGTATATGTGTGTCTGTTGTCGATTGTCTGGTAAAATTTTCTTTAGCGTATAATAACCTTGCCACATGTTTCTAGAAAATGTATATATATTAGGTGTGGTGATACTTTGATTATTATTGTATTTAAGCATGATATTCGGCAAAACTGTTGATAACGTAGAGTTATCCATTAGATATAACATATTATACATAAATTTATTGGTATTTCAATCGTTATAAATTAATATTCTCACTCCTATGTTCTATAATCAGTTCTTACACTATCGAAAGCTATGTAATTAGAACATCTAGTGATATTTAATAAAACTGCTGATAAAGTAGTTATCATTAAATTTCAGTAAAAAGTTTCAACGAAATAGATTTATCTATACCTTTACGTTTGTATTTGTAATTGTTGATCGTATATTTAAAGCATTCGTTTTAATAGCAAATTACAAAGTTGTTGACGTAACTGTCGGTGTTCACGGTCGACGACAAGTAATGTCTGTATGTGATGAACTTACATATGATAGCTTGTAGAATTATTAGTAGGTATGAATGTTGTGGCAGGTTATCTCGAAAGTTAAAATAGTGTGTGTGTATATGTATACATATTAACAACAAAAGTAACGGGAGCTAATGCTGCGTCTGCAATTTGCTCGATATAGACGGAGTATAAGATGGAAAGCGCGTGAATATGACATAGAGGAACGGGTACAGGTTTAAATCCATTGGATATAACACAGCTGTTACGTCATACTTAATTCATATTTCAATCGTTACAAATCAATATCCTCACACCTCTGTTCCAGATGTATATGTAAAGTAGACATGTATGCGCGATATCAGCAAATTGCAAAGTTGTTGGCGTTTAACTGTCGGTGTTCACCGTCGATGACAAGTGATGTCTGTATGTGAATGATGAACTTAAACATGATAGCTTGCATAATTATTGGTAGTGTAAGCAGTTTGACGATTCCCTGAAGCGGATTATGTTACGTTTATGAGAATCTAATATTGTTTATATTGGTGCTTCCTGTTACATACAATAATTGTTTTAGTTATTTCTTATCGGCCGGTCCACGGTAGGTAACCGTGTGACCATGATTCATGCAAAATTGTATATTATCTTTTAACCTTCGAAAAATTGTTCAAGACAAAGTTAGTTGCCTTTTGACTTTTCTTCAATATAGTTATCAATAATCGCCTATGTTTTTTTCTCTCGGTCATCCTGACAACTACAAATTCAGAAGTGGGATGAAGATCAGGAATTAGTGGATTATCCGGTTCGCATTGTTACGAGTACGGTAATTGTTTTGTTTGATGGCGAGCTTCTTCAAGTATTGTCGGAAGGGTTAACGTAGACTTTGTGGGAACTGGGAAATAGTGAAACAACGCACAAGTGGTGCATATTGGTTGTGTTTTTGTTTTTCCATCTACGCCGCCCAACCTCAAGGATGTCGCAAGATTTCACCGTACCGGAGTTGAAAGAGTTTTTGAAGACTCGAAATTTGCCAGTAACCGGCAATAAGGCCGAATTAATTGAAAGATTGGAGAAAAGCGATGAAAATATTTGGAATATTTTGGCTGTAGAAAAGGCACAGCGACGGGAAGAACAATTGATTCCACAAGATGAAGGGACCGATGTTGAGGTAACTTCATCTAAATTGATTCAACAAGAACTCGAACTTTTGAAACGGGAACGAGACTTGATGAAGAGAGAGGTTGAACTTCTTAGACAAGAGCAAGAAGTAGCAACCGAAAATGTGAGACTAAGGGAAACGAATAGTGCAACAAATAGCAATATTGGTATTCGAGCGATGAGTGACTTGTTGAGTGACTTTGATGGTTACGACAACTTTGAGACATGGGAACAACAAGTAAAGCTTTTGCAAGCCTCTTACAAATTAGATGACAGTGCTGTAAGAGTGCTAATAAGTTCAAAACTCAAAGGACGAGCTTTGTCATGGTTTCATTCATAGCCTGAATACTTAACACTCAACGTTCCGAGATTACTTGAGTTAATGGCAAAAATGTTTAATCATCGTCTAAGTAAATTGTTACTCAGAAAAGAATTTGAGAATCGGCAGTGGAAATCGGGTGAGAGATTCACAGAATATTACCACGATAAAGTAATTTTGGGCAATCAAATATCGATTGATGATGATGAATTGGTGGACTACATTATTGATGGAATTACGGATCGTCAACTTCGAGACCAGGCCCGCATTTTGTGCTTTAGAACGGCTCCAGATCTGTTGGAAGCATTTGAGAAAATAACATTGGATTCCAGAAAGTTTAGTGATCGTGATCGTAAAGTGAACAGTGGTCGTTATAAAAGCGATCAAAATATAGTGGAAAATAAAAAAATTGTGAGGTGTTTTAATTGTCAAGGCACGGGTCATATTTCCACAAAGTGTCCAAAACCAAAAAGATCGCACGGTGCGTGTTTCGAGTGCGGCTCAACTTCCCATCAGTCGAAGGAGTGTCCTCGACGTGTGTCCAGACGATCTTCGGAAGAACCGCGGCCACTGACTTCGACCAATTTACTTCAGCCCGCAATAAGCGCTCCGTATATGTTAACCGTAAGCTATAGCGTTTCCGATAAAGATGGATCAAATTGTAAGTACTCTCTTAGTGCTATGTTAGATTCAGGATCGCCCATTAGCTTAATTAAGGAAAGTTTTGTTCCAATTGATGTCAGATCTCCAGTGTGTCAAGATAATGTAGAATTTCGCGGAATTAATGGTTCGCTTTTAGAGATAGTGGGAATATTTTATAGTAAAGTAGAAATTGAGGGAATTGTTGTTGACATGAAATTTTATGTAGTACCCGATCGGACGATGGCATTCATGGCTTTGCTGGGACGGGACTTTTCAACACAACCATCAATTAATGTAACACTTACTGATCGTGCGATAATAAGTAAAAATACCGATAATTGCGAGAATATTTGTTTGGTAGATAATTTCAGTAAGACAGTAAGCGAAATCATGAATATCAATACTGATGACAATGATATTAGAGAACAGGAAAAGTTGCAAATCAATCCAAATATCGAAATTCAAGAAGTTGGAAAAATAAAGACTATGTATTTAGAGTATACAAAAGTTAGGGATTCTACATCATGTCAAATTGATTTCGAAATGGAGATTAAACTTAAGCACGATCAATCGGTAAGTTTTAGACCGCGGAGACTCTCGTGTCCGATAAGGAGAAATTACAATTAATACTGAATGATTTATTAAAACGGGGAATCATTCGTCCCAGCGAATCGCCATATGCCAGTCCCATATTTCTTGTTCGGAAAAAGAATGGTGAAACCAGACTTTGTATTGACTATAGGGAACTGAATAAGATTACAATAAAAGACAATTTCCCAACTCCATTGATTGACGATAATATTGATTTGTTAAAAAATAAAAGTTATTTTACCTCACTTGATTTGAAGGACGGGTATTATAATGTAAAAATGGCTAAAAATTCCATAGGGTTCACATCGTTCGTGACACCTTTGGGCCAATTTGAATTTTTGTATTGTCCTTTTGGTTTAACAAATGCACCAAAAGTATTCGGTAGATTTATTCAGAAAATATTTTGTGAACTAATTCAAAGAGGCGAGATGTTGCAATTCTTTGACGACTTTTTGATTGCAACATCAACTTTAAAAGAACACCTTCAAATACTGGGTGAGGTATTTAAATTGGCAGGACAGGCTAATTTAACTTTCCGATTGGACAAATGTTTTTTTGTCCAAGAGGAAATCGATTATCTAGGATATCGTGTTAGTTCAAAGGGAATTCGACCTACCGATGAAAATATTATGGCGGTATTGAATTATCCGGTGCCGAGGAACACCAAGGAAGTGTTAAGATTTGTATCCCTGGCAAGTTACTTCCGTCGATTTATTCCCGCTTTTTCGGTGATTGCAAAACCATTGTATGACATTGCAAAGAAAAATGCAAAATTTGAATTTGGAATAAAAGAAAATGAAGCTTTTGAAATTTTAAAGGAACGATTAGCAAGTAAACCCATTTTGGCAATCTATTCACCGACAGCAGAAACTGAGCTGCATTGTGACGCGAGCGCGACGGGATTAAGGGCTATTTTATTACAAAAACAAGATGACGGGGTATTTAAACCAACGTTTTATTTCAGCCAACGTACTACCCCAGCGGAGTCAAAATATCATAGCTTCGAACTTGTAGTGTAACTTACCTAGGCCAACGTGATCGTCAAAAACTTCTTACCCTTTGTTGTGTTGAAAAGCCAGGTCTTGCCAAAAATGACAAATTGTACTCTGGTACGGGTTTACCATTAGAGGAACAAGGTTAAATAAAACACAATGAATTCATTCCTACTGTTTAATTCAAAATCAAAATGAAATGTAAATTTGGAAATGAGAGTGTCAGACTCAGCCTGTGGCTAGCGTGGAAAAAGAGCCTGACAGAGAAAACCACGATCTCAGCCACTCAAATATTTAAAAACAAATTCAAATAAACATAAAAATCAAAAATATCAAATCCAAGTGAATCACATATAAATCAAATATCCAATGTAGAAATAAATTCAAATAAAACACAAATAAATAAAAATATCAAATATAAAAAAAATAAGTTCCAGTGAAACACATGTAAATCAAAATATCAAATACAAACATTATATTCAAATAAAACCACAGGTAAATCAAATTCCAGTAAAATTGTAAATCAAAATATCCAGGTAAAAATCAATTCAAGTAAAACACAGGTAAATCAAATTCTAGTAAAATTGTAAATCAAAATATCAATGTAAAAATCAATTCAAGTAAAACAGGTAAATCAAAATATTAAATTCAAATAAAATGGTAAATCAAAATATCAATGCAAAAATAAAATCAGGAAAAACACAAATAAATCAAAATGTCAAATCCAAGTAAAATGGTAAATCAAAATATCCAGATAAAAATAAATTCCAGGGTAACACATGTAAATAAAAAAATATCCAATGCAAAAATAAAATCAAGTAGAACACATAAAAATCAAAATATCCAGTGTAAAAATAAAATCAGGTAAAACATGTAATTGCAGGGTAAAACCAACACAAAATAAAAGGCACATAAAAATAAAATCAATAAGAAAATTCAATAAAACACATAAAAATCAGGGTACACAAAAACACATAAAAGGGTAAAAACACAATAAGACAAAAACCAAATAAAATGTATGTAAAATAATCAATAAGAAATTGGTGTAAATTTAATTAAAAATTCTCAAATAAAATGAAATCAAAAACAACTTGGAAAAGATAAATGAAATTTTGTAGTTTTCAGGCTCAACAAAAATGAAACATAATTTGTGTAATAAAATTTAGAAAAACTTATGAAAAATTTACAAAAAGTAAAACACCCAAATTTTATTATAATTTCCGAATGTTTGATAAATTTTGACACAATTTGAAATTCAATCCCTACAAACAGCAGCACATTTTAAAACCAAAAACATATTTGTTAGTTAATTTAGGAGTCTGGAGTCCCTAGGGAAGCAATCCAGATAACAATGATCGTTGGAACGCATCGGGCTACACGACTAATATTTGTTTGCATTTTCTATCTAGCCTAGACATCTTTCTGCTTGAGCGAGGCATCATCGATAAAACCCTCAATATAACAAAAGCCCCTGTTATACTCCCATCAACGTCCACACGGGAGAAAATATTAGTACTTACAACAAGGCATTTCATACTTAGATTGAACCACAAAATGTTTTACCCCTTTCGAAAATATACACAAATTATTATAAAGTGAAAATTGAATATTAATGTCAAGCCTGAAAAACTTTTTAGGTGAAATAATTTTTAAAAATATAATTTAGTAAGATTTACTTGAATTGAAATTATTTTAAAAAAAATGTAAATTATTTAATTTAGTATGATTTACCTGAATTGAAATTATTTTAAAAATGTAAATTATTTAATTTAGTGAGATTTACCTGAATTGAAAATAGTTTAAAAATGTAATCTATTTAATTTAGTGAGATTTACCTAAATTGGAATTAATTTAAAAATAAAATAGTTTATTTAATTTAGTGAGATTTACCTGAATTGCAATTATTTAAAAATTTATAAACAATTGAACAGAATTTCCATAGTTATAAAAGAAAATAAGAAACAGTGAAATTAAATTTGAAACAATTAAAATTATAAAAATGATAAAACAAAATAATATGAATTTAAAATAATGGAATAATTATCATACCTGTTAGAAATGTAAGTAATTTGTAATAAAAAGTGAAATTAAATTTAAAACAATTGAAATTTTAAAATGGTAAAAATAAAATTATTATTTCAAATAATTATCCTACCTGATAGGAAATGTTAATCCAATTTGGAACAAAAGTTTACAAAGAAAATACACAAACAACACAAAATACAAAATAAACGTATAAGATAAGTTTTACACCCGGATTTCAAAATCTGAATCTGAATTGAATATGAACCAGGATTGAATATATCGAATTGAATTGGATGAATTGAATGCCTTAAAAATCACCTCGCAGCCCTTTTAAAGACTCGCACTAATACGTCATCAAGACCAATCGAACCCACGCCGCATCTAAGAAAAATTCCCACAGGAAATCGATCTACGAGACAAGTACCAAAATTTTAACTAAACGAGAACATGTCTCACGTCAGCTCAAGAGTATTTATGGTTATTACACCCCATGTGTGCGAAACGCCTGAACACCAACAGAAATTAGGCAGACCACACACAAAAAAAAAAAAACATGTGGTTGTTTAGTTTATCTTACTCACGTAAAATGCAGGCAAATATTCAGAAAGTTATCAAGAAATTTAACAAATAATTTTGTAATACCATGATCGAGAAACTATAATAAAAAAAATTTTTTTTTTTTTTAAAGAAGCGTGCGTAAAATATTTAAAGGATTAAAGATGACCATCGGATACCACAAACTCGAATGTCTTGCCGTAGTAAATGCTATCAAACGTTTCCATGTATATCTTGGAGATATAAAATTTAAAATATTCACTGATTGCGACAGTCTTAGATTAACGCTCAGTAAACAGAACGTAAATCCACGAATATCGCGCTGGGATGTTTTTACAAGATTACGATTATGAAATATGCCATCGGCCTGGTAAGCGCATGAGTCATGTCGATGCTTTAAGTCACAGTGTTTTGGTAATTGAAAATAACACATTCGATCAGACTCTCGCAATTTCTCAGGGTCGCGATCAGGAAATTTGTAAAATACGGGACGAACTGGAATGTACTGAAATGAAGTTGTTCGAATTGCGTGACGGACTTGTATACCGGAAGGATAGAAACAAAAAACTTCTCTTTTATGTACCGCAATCGATGGAGAACAATGTAATTAGAACCTGTCATGACGATCTTGGACATGTTGGTTGTGATAAAGTATTGAAGAATATTTTAAAAATATACTGGTTTCCTAATTTGCGTGAAAAAATTAAGGAGTACATTTCAAACTGTTTACGTTGTATCGAATTTGCGCCTCATTCCGGAAGACAGGAGGGATTCCTGCATAGTATTAACAAGGAGAAAATACCATTTCAAACGGTACATATCGACCATTTAGGGCCCCTTGAAAAAACGTCAAAAGGTTTCAAATATCTGTTAGTTGTGATCGATGCGTTCACGAAATTCATTAGGCTGTTTCCGTGCAAATCCACAAAGTCAAGTGAATGCATTCAGCATCTGACCGATTATTTCAGGGCATACAGTAAACCCAAACGTATCGTTTCGGACAGGGGAACGGCATTTACATCAGCCGCGTTTTCAGAATTTTTGGAATCGGAAAAGATTGAACATGTCCTAATAGCAGTAGGTACCCCTCGGGCAAATGGCCAGGTTGAGCGTTACAACCGAGTGATAACGCCAATGATGGCAAAGATATGTGCATCACCAAACAAATGGGATCGTGTTCTCGGAAGAATCGAGTTTTCTTTGAACAGTACAGTGTCTAGGGCCACGAATAATACACCTGGTCGACTATTATTTGGAATCGATCTGCGAGGCGAAATTAATGATTGCATTAAATTCGTATTAGAGGAAAATTATGGTAACGATGAAAGGAATTTAGACCAAATTCGCGAAGAGGCTAGAAATAATATTTTAAAAATCAAAAGTCCAATGAGCATGCTTACAATAAAAAACGTAAAGACGCATTAGTTTACAATGAAGGTGAATACGTGATGATTAAGAATGTTGATACGTCTGCGGGTGTCAACAAAAAGCTTATACCAAAATTTAAAGGTCCGTACGTGGTAAAAAAAAGATATTGGATTGTGATCGTTATGTAATCACTGATGTCGAGGGATTTCAAATTACCCAATTACCATATAATGGTGTGGTGGCCCCGGACAATATGAAACCATACATGGCATAAACCGGGCAATAATAATATTTTTTTGTGTATTTACTGTGTATTCTGTATTGTATTGTTATATTAAGTAGAGTTAGTTTTTATTTCATAAATTGTAGAATTGTTTTCTTTTGATAATTATAACCCATAATTCAAATTGTGTTTTGGCAGCCGAGACGGCTGGATTGTCAGGGTTGGCCGAACTGTAAGCAGTTTGACGATTCCCTGAAGCGGATTATGTTACGTTTATGAGAATCTAATATTGTTTATATTGGTGCTTCCTGTTACATACAATAATTGTTTTAGTTATTTCTTATCGGCCGGTCCACGGTAGGTAACCGTGTGACCATGATTCATGCAAAATTGTATATTATCTTTTAACCTTCGAAAAATTGTTCAAGACAGAGTTAGCTGCCTTTTGACTTTTCTTCAATATAGTTATCAATAATCGCCTATGTTTTTTTTTCTCTCGTTCATCCTGACAACTACAGTAGGTACGAATGTTGTGGTACGTTATCTCGAAAACAAAAGTTAAAGTAGTATGTGTATTAGTGATGAGCTTGTTGGTGATTTTGAGGTCACCGGTATACTGGTGACAGCGACTTGTAGGTCACCGTTTCTTTTAACAGCGACTTAGGTCGCTGTTTCATTACGTCATTTGTCCTTGTCTACATTTGCATTCGATGTTTGTGCTTTTTAATCGAAACCCAATATTAATTATTTCAATTCGAATATGTGAGACTTGAGAGTGAGTCGCAGGTCATAACAATAAACAAAACATATAGAATAAGAATAACGAACACGTTATAGTTAAATCAAAGTCAGCCGCTATGAAATTTTATACTTAGGAACATAACGTAGAGTATTTGAAAGTACTTTCGTAAAAAATATAAAAAATAATTATAATATAAAGAAATGAATGAAAATTGGTACAAAAATCCAATTAGAAAAAATTAAATTGGCATAGTGATCAACATCAACCGTGAAAAAGTTCCACATATCACTCGTTTTTTGACGTTTAGGAGGCGACATTTTATAATAAAATAATCAGCCTTATTCATAGTCAACGGTTTAGTAGAATCTAAGTAGTTTACTAACTAGTAGCTACTAAGACGCTACTATCTGCATCGTATTCATAGACGTCAGTTAGTACGCTACTAGCTAGTAGAATGGTTTGCGTCGAAACGATTTGACAACGGCGCGAAATTGTAACAAATGACCTACTGAACGTCTATTTTTGACGTGTAACGGCCTAACCTTACTTTTAAGTTAACTTATTATTCAATACAGTCATGGAAGAGTTTTTGGTGTGTTTTCTCTTTTACGTATTTTTGTAGTAGTGTAGCTGTTATTTACGTTCAACATTCCCATAACAATTAATATCGAAAAAATTATCAATTTAAGAAGTTACATTACAAAAAATACTCAGAATTGGCTATACATATTTAACACATGTATACCTAATGAATAACTACCCCACAATGTACAAACTGTAACACCAACTCCATCCAAACAATGGGATATATCATCAACTGCCCAGGACTAAATACCCAAAGAAGAATATATAACAATATCTAATCGATAAAGGACAATTTAAACAACCCAGAGTTGTATAAAATGCAATGATGTTCTCGAAGGAAGAAATCAGCTTCTAATATTAACAACCTTTATTTTGTCCGGTCTACAAACAGGATTTATTTCTCTCAGTGGGATGTATTTACTGACAAATAAATAAATAAACTTACTTATGTTCTGAGCCTGAATAAATTACTAATAAATTCAATTATTTTTCATTTACGAATCATTATTACGCAATTTACTTTAAAATATACAAACTAGATGTTAATTCAATAAAGTTTGTAATTATTTCAGAAAAAACGATTGAAATAATTTTTAAAAGATAACTGCCCACTGAAATAAATTAACACGACATGTACCAGTTTGATTTTTAATTTTTCAATTCAATTTTATAAATCCTTTCTATTTTCCATCTTATTCTTGTGGTATTCTTTTTAATTTTGTATTTTGTACCAATAACCCGCTTCTTAAAAGCCGTAGATTAATTTAAAATCTACTACTCGAGGTTATGTTTATCGTATTTGTACCACTTAAACACGGGCCACCACGCTACTAACTTTTTTAGTAGCTACTAAGCTTAGTAGTCTACCAAATGTCACTATGAATACGATTTTCTTAGTACGCTCTTAGTAGCTTGCTAGTAGTCACTACTAACTGACTATGAATAAGGCTGAATATGTTTTTATTATATTTAAATTAACTGGATAACTGGGACTTTCGAACCAAAAACTTAAACTACTTAAAACTTAAAATAACGCAAGACGGCAACCATCGTCCAGCCGGCGACAAGCCTGCCGGCGACCAGCGAGCCGGCGACCAGCAAGCCAGCGAATAAAAAAATAAATATTATCAGCCATACGCTACGCTGCGACCGTGTTACGATCTTACGATGCGAGATATCTGAATCGCGAGATCGCGACCAGCGAGCCAGCGACCATCCATAAAACAGCGACCAAAGTCGCCGTGACTTTGGTAGGTAAGTAACTGGTGGTCGCAGCGACTTGTCACCGGTATAAAAATATCGCCCATCACTAATGTGTATATATATGTATACATATTAACAACAAAAATAACGTGCAGCTAATGCTGCGTCTGCAATTTGCTCGATGTAGACGGAGTAAGATGGAAGACGCAAAGCATGTGAATTTGAATACATAGACATAGAGGAATGGTTACAGGTTTAATTAAGACGTGTGTGCGTAATGTAGACATGTATGCGCGATATCAGCGAATTGTAAAGTTGTCGATGTACTGAACGACAAGTGATGTTTGTCTGTGTATGATGAACTTACACATGATAGCTTATTGTTTGGTAAAGCAGAGTATGTATAGGTGTGTGTGTGTGTGTGTGTGTGTGTGTGTGTGTGTGTGTGTGTGTGTGTGTGTGTGTGTGTGTGAAGGTATCCACGGATGCAATAAAAGTCACGTGGAGCTAATGCTGCGTCTGCAATTCATATTTGCTATTTAACCGACCTCCTCGCTCTCTACAGCACCATTCCACCTATTTCAACAACCGTTGTCACAGCATCGGAAGGCTTTCAAGCAGATGTCACCCGACGTGGTTTACGCAATCGCTACTATAGTAGACGTTTCAATCAACCGACAACGTCGAAAGGACGCAATCGTTGATAAAATGTACCCTCTACTGTAGTAGACATATGAATCAGAAAAAGACGCGATCGTTGATAAATACACTCTCTACTGTAGTAGACATATGACCTTGAACGACATTCTATCAATTACAATTACGTCACAATTGTCAGAAATTACAACCCTCTCATCCTCTGAGATAGAAACGGCCCTACTGTAGTAGACATATGAATCATGAAAAGACGCAATCGTTGATAAATACACTCTCTACTGTAGTAGACATATGACCTCGAACGACATTCTATCAATTACAATTACGTCACAATTGTTAGAAATCACAACCCTCTCATCCTCTGGCGTAGAAACGGCCATCTACCCCTACTGACTCTGAAACAGACAGACTTGAAAAAACTGGAATCATATTAATTATGGTGCTACCGAAGGATTCTAAAAATATCATGGATGGATAGAGTAACAAACGAGGAAGTTCTGCGTAGAATTGGTCAGGGATGTGAAGTCATAAACACCATAAAAACAAGGAAGCTTGAGTACCTTGGTCACATAATGAGGGCTGAAAGATACTCACTGCTGCGACTTATAATGCAGGGAAAGATAAAGGGAAAGAGAAACGTCGGTCGAAGAAGAGTATCCTGGCTACGTAACTTGAGAGAGTGGTTTGGCTGCAGCTCCACA
Organism: Agrilus mali; assembly: GCA_029378335.1. Classification (NCBI taxonomy): domain Eukaryota; kingdom Metazoa; phylum Arthropoda; class Insecta; order Coleoptera; family Buprestidae; genus Agrilus; species Agrilus mali. The sequence goes on along the minus strand of CM055655.1, from coordinate 17,340,794 downwards.
GAACTATTTGGAATAGCGGTAAATAAAGTAAGAATAGCAATGATGATTTCCAACCTCCGATAGGAGACGGAACTTGAAGAAGAATATTACGTTATATTACGTGATGGGTGTTGCTGGTTATAACTATTAATTAATTAATTCCTGCATTAACCGGATAATTAGCGAAAACTCTTAAAATGCCTGTACACTTATAATAATTGTTTTATATTAAGCAATTTTTATAAAATCACGTTTTAGTTCTAGTTTCCGAATTTCTCATAATAACAATAATACGTACACCTATAATACCTGCATGCACTCAGTTGTAACTATAAATTATAAGTATGCAAAATTGGTAGTATAAATTAAAAAAAAAAAATGCATTTGCCATATTTTATTTAGATGGACATAGGAGGTATTTCTAAATGAATGATGATATGTATTTTCTTTATAATATCATAAAAGCTAACTATTAAATATGTATATTAAATTAACTGCCTTATTCATAGTCAACGGTTTAGTAGGATCTAAGTAGTCTACTAACTAGTAGCTATAGCTACTAAGACGCTACTATTACTATCTGCATCGTATTCATAGACGTCAGTTAGTACGCTACTAGCTAGTAGAATGATTTGCGTCGAAACGATTTGACAACGGCGCGAAATTGTGACAAATGACCTACTGAATGTGTAAATATCGGTACTTTTGACGTTTAACAGCTTAACCTTACTTTTAAGTTAACGTATTATGCTTATTATTCTTATTCAATACAGTGCATGGAAGAATTGTTTATGTGTTTTCTGTTACTTATTTTTGTAGTAGTGTAACTGTTATTTACCATCAACAACAAAAACACACAAGTGGAATGTTTCACCAATTTATTGAAAAAACTCAACAATTGTTTCGGTCTTTGACCATTATCAAGAGTACAATTAATTTACTAAAATTTAAAATTTATGTCAACGCATATATACCTACTGCGTCTTACATAGAAGGAGAGGGGATGGTTCAGATACTATTTCAAGTTGATTATTTACTAAATTCAATTTGTGAGCTAGGGCTTTTTTTATTTCTAAATTTTCTAGCAAATTTAGTTTTTTACTTTTTGAAACGTTGCAGTGTAAAATTTTGATACTATCTTGATCTAATTCATGGCCGGAATCGATGCAGTGGTCAGAAAATCCTGTATTTTTTATTTTTTTATTGATGCTATTTACGTGTTCTTTAATCCTAATACTAAGAGCCCTTCCACTCTGTCCTATGTAATGGTTGTTCCCGTTTTTTGTAAATAATAAAATATGCATTACATACTTACAGTTGAAATACTGTTCAAATATTTTTTAGATTATACCAAGCAAGAGTAGCTGGCCTATCTAGTCAACTTTCACCTCTGTGATGAAAAGTAATATGTCTCAAAAAAGTATATCTTGATAAAGGAAAAGAACAGGTTTTACCCTCATTAGGTATTATTTATATTTTAGTATTTTATAGTTAGTATAGGGTCATCAGTTTACTCTTTTGTCTTTATGTTTGAATAATTTGAGTTGAATTGAATAAATGATCACATAAAATCCATAAAAAATTCAAATACATGTACAGGATTTTCGGAACATTCAACAGGAACATAATCATTTAGGCAAAGGTCTTAAATATTGCCCTAATGTAAGTAACAAAAAAGATCTAATTTACCTAGCAATCAACACAGAATTGGCGTTAGATAATTAGATTCTTCTATTTCAAAAAAGACCCTTTGTTCAAATATTGTAAAATAACATATATCACATAGTCCGAACTTTAACGAAATTAAAACAATAAAAAGTATTCAACAGAAAGTTAAAGATAATAACCTGATTATTTGTAAAGCAGATAAAGGTAATACGGTAACTATTTTAGAGAAATCTGATTATATTAATAAAACCTTATCTCTAATTGAAAATGAGAATTTCAAACTTCTTTCGTCAGATCCCACAGCCAAATTTCAGTTAGAAATTAAAAAAGTTCTAAAAAATAGCTCAAACATTCTCACAGATAAAAACTATTTTTTAACTACTATGAATCCCCAAGCTCCCATTCTATATAGTTTACCTAAAATACATAAACAAGGTTTTCCCATGAGACCTGTGGTGTCTTATATAAACGCTCCTGCCTACAAACTTTGTAAAAAATTAAACTCTATATTACCAAATTTAATTAATTTCAACCCTAATTTCGCGATAAAAAATTCTTTAGAACTTGTAAACAAAATTAAAAACTTAAAAATACCGACTAACGCCAAGTTAGTTTCTTTTGATGTAACTAATTTATTCCCGTCTATTCCTCAAATCCCTTTACTAGAAATTGTTTCCCACATAATATTCAATAGTCAAAGCCTATCTATACCCCAGAAACAAGAATTAAATTTACTCTTAGAAACCTGTTTAAATCAATCTTATTTTAAATTCAATAGTAAATATTACAAACAACTTAATGGCTTACCAATGGGTTCCCCCTTATCATCTCTCTTAAGAGAAATATTTATGTCTAATTTTGAAAACAAACTATTCGCACAAAAAAAACAACCTATTAAATCATGTTTTCTTTTGGACAAGATACGTAGATGACATTTTTTGTATTTGGACAGGTTCAGACAGGCAGTTAAAATTATTTTTGAATTTACTAAATAGCTTTTACGACACCATTAAATTCACAATTGAATACGAGACTGACAAATTCCTCAATTATTTGGATTTAACCTTGAAAAGGAACAGTGATTACATCTCATTTGGTATTTACAGAAAACCTACTTTCACCGATATATTACCCCATGCAGATTCCAAACAGTCAAATAACATTAAACTAAGTGCATTCCATTCATTTATACATAGATTATTATCTTTACCTCTAAATACTGTTGAATACAAAAAAGAATTAAACGTAATTAAAACTTTAGCTATAAATAACGGATATGAAATTTCATTGGTTAACAAATTAATCGCAAAGAAGAAACTTAATTTATTACAAAGAAAATTTTATACACCCACGTCACAAGATATGAAAGTAAAAAACTATTGTTTGATTAATTATATTCCTGATTTAAGTTATACTATATGTAATAAATTAAAAAAGCTGAATATAAAGACAATAAATGTAAATAACACCAATTTAAAGTCATTATTGGTCAACAATAAAGAAAAAAATAGATCTATTATCATTCCACTTATGGTAGGTTGGCTTATACCGCGTAAGTCACCCGAAACAACCTGAAAATTACAAGTTGCATAAAAGCGTAAACAAGTTAAAAGTTGAATAATCGGCGGTATAGGCAAGCCACGGTTACTAGGTTTTTGGAGCCCCTCAACAACGAGAGGCAAAACCCTATCCCTCACAGTCTCCTTCAAAAACCTATACCGTTCCCTGAACTCCCTGGCGTTAAAAAATTCCATTGGATTCTCGCCATCTCGGATGTATCTCTTCGGTACGCGCTCCTGAATTTCTTCGTTTCTTACTTCAGCTTCGATGTACTCCTCAAATTCCTCAAAATCGTCCAACATTTTCAATTTTGCTTTGATGAAAATGTAATTAGCAATAGGCAATAGTTAACAGTTCAACAAGTTGTTAGTACAGCAGGTTCAAGCAGTTGGATAAGCAATGGTAAGCAATATTATAGGTTATAAGCAACCCAAATAGCGCCAAATTGTCAAAAAATTGCTGCCGTCTGCCAATTTACGCTGTCAAATGTAGTCAAATGCAAACAACTCGTGCTCAAGTCTGGTCTAAGGTAGTCTCAAGTACGACTTATGTAGTTTTCCCGTATGCGCATGCGTTTATACTCGAGATTCGTTTATAAATCAGAAACTTGAACTTGGCTCGGCTCGGCTCATGCTTGAGTACCAAGTACCAACTATAAATATGGCCCTAAGTCGGGGGTGTATGAAATTAATTGTAAAAACTGTGAAGCAATCTAAATTGGACAAACAGGTCGATCGCTAAAAAATCGGATAAATGATCACATAAAATCCATAAAAAATTCAAATACATGTACAGGGTTTTCGGAACATTGTATTTTTGAATAAACACTTCCCAGATGTAGATAATGTTAAATTACTACACAGTGTCCCGAAAAGTAAACGCCTGAATTTATTAGAAATTTTCGAAATAGCTAAGGCTAATAACAACAACAGGTTAATCACCAACGACCAATTAGATTTCGTCATTTCACCGCTATTGAACTTATTATTGTGAGCCAGGTATAAATATTGTACATCTTCAATTTTAACATTTATTGTAATATCTCTTTGAAAATGGCCTCATAGCCGAAACAATTGTAAGAGTTTCAATAAATCTATTGTGAAACATAGTCAAGTGTATTTATTCATCATTGTTAAAAAAATTTTTTTTTAAATCATGTTTCACCAAGTGCCGTGCGAAGTTTCATATTTACGAATAATTTTCAATTTTGTTTGTATTTTCCTTTGTCCTTTGTTTCAAATTGTAATAATTTTAAGTATTCCTATTTTAATTATAATAAAAAAACATACTTTACATTTGTTAAACTTTCGATAGTGCAACGTTTGTGAAACATTTTCTATATGAACTGTAAGGAACGTAGAATAAAACGCAATGTTATTTCACTAATTTATTATTATTCTACGTTCCTTACAGCTTTACATTTGTTTTTTTTTAACAAAAAATAAAGAAAACGCAACAATCCTATGCGTTACTACAAATTTCAAATTTTCCGCCATATGTTAATGTTCTATTGATTGTTAGATGGCACCAAAAGAAGGACAATGTCCTATATTTTAGTAGCACATAGTAGCTGCGTCCCGTATGAGCTTTTTGACATTTGCTACAGTGGGCAGCACAATCGTTCAAAATTTAAAGCTCCCGATCTATTTTGTCTATGGTAGTCTACCAAATGTCACTATGAATACGATTTTATTAGTACGCTCCATGTACGCTCTTATTAGCAGCAATTATTTATCCAGTTGTTTTTCGATAATTTGCATTTTAAACTATTTATTTCACTGGCTACTGCCTCCTATTTTCGTATTAACTTAACCTATAAACACTCAGACTCTGGGTTTCTTACAGTTTCTTATTTCGTTATTTCTTATTCATTTTAAATTTTCAAAATTTACCGCTTAGACCATAGATCGCTATTAGAGTCGCCTAAGAACTAGGGTGTATAGGCGGGCTAATGTATCAGCATGTACGGATCGTTCTCCTTCTCTCTGACCTCCATGGTGTATATACTCAGGTCCTCAGGTCGTGTACAAGTGCTAGGGTATACAGGATGTACATGTCTTTGGATAATATTACCATAGACAAGATTAGAGAAATATATATCTATCGATAGTAATATACAGGGTGTCCCAGAATTCCATGGACAGAACAACCACAGGTTCCTACGATTAACAAAATGAGCCTTGGTTTGTTGCAAAATATCAAATAGTTTCGGCCAAAAAATCTAGTGTCGGTTTCGGCCATAAATCAGCCGAAACATCGGCCGCGCCGAAACTCAATGTTCATGAGTTATCGCGTGTCGTCCTTTACATCATTCATGACTAATATGAGTCTTTAATACGTTTGTTTATTTTTATTATTTTTGTTCATGTTTAATTTTACATTTTTAATTAATATAAATAAAAACAATTTTTTTTTACATCCTTCAACCGTTGTTTTTTATTGCATTTAACACGAGTTAACTATTTGTAGGTATATGTGTAAAAAATACAAATACAGTATACAATAGAAATTTTAACATGTCTAGATAATTTTCAGTTTCGGTTTCAGCCAAAACTTAGAATGATGCCGAAGGTTTAGTTTCGGTTTTGGTTAAAATGGATTTTTGGTTGTTATAAAAACACGTATTTTTAGCTCAACTGGGTGTCGAGATATGAAAAAATTAGTTTTTGGTAATTCTTGCAAATATTTTAATTTGAAAATTCATTTTTCAATCAATTGAGTGAATCAATTGATAAGAATAATAATACTACTATTCCTTATATCAAACAATATGCATTTTCAATGTGCTATTTAATTTATTATTTATTTATCCAATTTTACAATTTATAAAAGGCCCAGTAGAATTTCTACAGTTGTGTGTTTATAATTTATCATGAAAAAATAATTTAATTTATTTTATTAACAGATAAAATTTATAAAAATATTTTTTTATCCCCATTTTCCGGCGTTACGTACGCATTCCATTTCGTTATTCATTTCAATGTATTTACACACAATTCACCTATGCAATTCACCATAGACTAGTCTTGAATTGCTTATTGCTGTGCATTGCTGTGAATAATAATAATACATAACATAAGTTTCAGTAGAGGGCGCACATTTTGTGTTTTGAGAACAGGATCTATAGAGAACAAGGAGAACAACCATAGCTTAGGAGAACAACTTTTCTGTCAACAGTGTGGCCATAGAGTGGTATCGATTTCTATTGGCTGCATCAACCGACGCCATGTTTCCTCCAAATTCGTTTGTTTACAGTCGTATTTACATGTATATTTGCTGTTTTTTGAACCAGGGTATGGGATGTCGACGCTAACGCCATCGTAGCATCTGTCCCACCAACTAAATCGCCTTTGTTTATTTCCTCTAAATTACTGACAGTAGAGAAAATTTGGTTGTGATGACGATTATAAATTGTAGTTCATTTTCGTTGCGTATAAATGCACATAGGGTGCGCACCAGTGTGCACGTAAAATTTGGGATTTCCCATCATATGTGCATCAATTTGTTTATGGTTTATGAATTTGTTGTCGTATAATCGATCAATCGTCGACAGTTTTGTGTTATAAGTTTTTCGTTTTTGTTTGTTGACATTTTTGATAAAGTGTGAATTACCTGAAAACTTGTTTTTTCACTTGAAAGAGGATAAGGGGCATAAATTATTCCATCCCTCAAGTAAGTTTACTGCCTTGATTAGAAACATCACTATTTACTCGTTGCGAGTGTTACCAGATCAACCAGATCTCCTTCATCAAACTGCTGTTATACAGAAGCTACTGGATTTTATAGAAATCAATAATTTTTTATGTCCTGTTATTTAAAATTATCTAATTTTTTTATACTTTTAAAATAGAATAATGCAATAGTTCTTTTATATAAAATTGTAACTGTATTTGTATTATTATATTCGCACTATTTATTACGTTACTGTAATTATACCTTTAATTAAATATATGTACTTTTGTGATAACGTATTTTCTTTATTTTTATAATAATAAATTATGATTACAAAAACCCTACATGCTTTACCCTTTTAAAATTCCCGCCATAGCCGATATGGTAGTTTTCTATGTAGAATTTTCCATCTTCTCTCTCACTCGTCAATGTAGCTTGGTGGGACAGTTGGTGAGATGGCGCTGATGTCAAATTAAGAAATCGAGCTTCTTATCTATAATCGTCATCTAGGTTTTGAACGTTTCTTGCGTAGTTTTGCGATAACCTGTGAAGTTTTGAATTCAAACTCTAGCATACTATCGCTTACTGGTTTTTCGGCATTGTGCCTGTTTGAGAACGTGCAAGAAGTGTCGTGAAAAGCAAAAACAGCAAATTTATGCTAGTAAATCTGTAATGGTTTCTCACTTGTAATTATTTAATGAAATACATACAATACTTTACTCAATACAGTTTGTTTTATTTCAATTTGCAATAATCCTGTTATAAATCAGTCTGAGTGCTTGATACTAAGAGTGGGAATCGAATACGAGTAATTGGAGTAATCGAATATTTGAATAATCAAATCAATTTTTTAATGGGAAGTTATTCGAAGAATTCGAATATTCTAACAATTTGGATATTCGAAAAATCGAATTTTCAAATACTGCGAATATTCCACTAATTCGAATTAGTGGAATATTGGATTAATTTGAATAATTCCATTTTTCAATTCAAATATTTGAATAACTCGAATTTTCAAACAATTTACTTTGATTAATCTAAATACATCCACACTTTCGGAAAGGGCTTTTTCTAAGGCAGATAATATTGTTACTTCCAAACGTTCCTGCCTCAAACCTGAGAATGTAAAGAAAATTTGTTTTTTAAGTGATATGTAACATTAAGGACTTGATATTTGCTTTGGTTTTTTTTTTATTATCGGTATAAATAGTTAAAATAAAGTGTGAGTGTGACCGAGCGGCATGGTCTAGTGGTCTAGATCATTGCTTAGCATTCGGGAGGTCACCGGTTCGATTCCGGGACCGACTACTCTGGTCCAAGTTTTTCTGTGGTTTCCTTGGACCATTTAGGCAAATGCTGGGGTAGTAATATTCCACAGATAATATTTCACTTCTCTTCTGTCTTCATTTCATCCGTCTCATCTTTCTCCCCTACACCACCACCCACCCATTCCCACGATTCCTCAAGGAGGCTGAAGAGGGCCTTCCGCCCTACTTTGCACAAGAGTGTATGCCGGGGGGGGGGGGGGGACAGCCCGCCCACCAATATTGGTGGGAATGAAATACCCAAAAGTTTTTTTTTTTTAAGTTTGTGATTGTGGTTTGTTTAATGTTGCTCAGTTATTCCGATTCTCGTTTCCATTGTTTATTTTGAATATTTTATATTAGGTATTGTTAATATTTTAGAATAGTCGATTTTGATTTAAGTATGAAACCCAAATGTAACCATATACCTTCAAACTGGTATTTCCGGGCTAATGCATTCAGACAGACCAATTACAACCAGATACCCTTCCAGGTATTACCCTTCTTACATTCACCAACAGTACCGTCTTGTGCTAAAAATAGCTTGTGAGGATGAATATCTGAAGGTTATAAAATAGGCTTGTTCCGTAATATTATTTTTTTATGTTTTTTTATACATATTTGTATAGTACTCGATATTCTTATTATGCCCTTAAAATTTCATATTATTAGTTTTTCCGTTTTCGAGATGTAAGAGGTTGAAGTTAGTGATTGTCACAAAGCAGTGCACCCGCTCGTGACGTCATTATACGCAACTCTGACATTTGAGATCTATCGAGACACGCGGCCGATAAAAGTCGTTCAAATCAAACCGTTAACAATAGTTGTTCAAATCAAACTTGCTTTTTTATTTCGTTGTTCTGATCTTAATGTTTAGCTAAAATGTATTCAATTGAAGTTGGATCTAGTAAAGCTGATTCTGGTAATTTAAAAGATAGAAAGGAATTTTTGTAGTCGCAGATCCCCAGTTTGAAACTACAAAAAATATCTCTGTTAAACATTGTGATTATGATTTATGAGTGAACTTGTTAAAAATATGGTTAATGACTTTTGGTTTAGTGCAATTAATAATAAAGTCGTGTAACGTTTCAAAATAGAAACAAATAAAAGTTTAAAGTTGTTCATTATTTAATTACAAAATCTTGGAGATTAATGTTTCCACAAACAATATGTACCATTAAATGTAGGTATTTGATCAACTGTAAATGAATTCGATAGTGGGATTGAAGTATACGATATTCCCTAATTCTTGATATTACACGTTCAATGTGTATGCGTAAACTTGCTATCCGCTTTCCTGTTTTTACTTCTTCTTTTGTACATTTTTGTGTAGATGAAACAGATGGTGGCCTCACTAGGTGGGCATTTTTCGCTGCCAACTGCTCTTCAAGTTGCTTAAAACCTCTGTCTGCCATAATTTGTGCTCAATCTTCAACCTATGCAACCTATCAAATACTTTATAGTATTACAACCTTTATATTGAGACCACGAAAACGATTGGTGAATTGGGTTATTTGATTTTTAAATAAATATTTCAAAACAATCTATTATGCACGGTACATTTTTGTATCTGTGTCTAAATGGGATAGGAAGGTGTTGTTGAATTTCAAATAGTTTTCCACTGAACAAAAGGCTTCAGGAATTTAGCCAGTAAAGGGATACAATTTTGTATTATTGAACACACTTTTGTAATTGACAAACAGAAGTCATCAGCTAATATCTTCTACGATGTATCAAGTTTTATTTTTTTAAACGTTATAAATATGTCGAGCTTCGCAACTTTGCACTTTTGAGACAACATCTCTGTAATAAACAAGGAATTACTAGGGATTCCTAAATAAAGTTTTGGATTTTTTTCAATAAAATATGTAGCTCTTTTTTGAACATATTCTGTAGTATCCCAAATTTGTACAAAATCCTCCGACACATTGTCTTCAGATATTGAAAATGTGGATGTGCTGGATGTAGTGGAACCACTTGTGGATACCAAAAAATTTATTGAGGAACATTGTTGAGATTCAAATAGTGACTGACACGTTTTTGTTTGTCTTTTATTGACTTGTTTACTACTCGTAGTATCTTCGGATTTACGTTTTTGGCACGTTATTTGAACCAAATCGCTACTTAGACATTGGATAGCTTTGGATCTTGTTGGTGGTTTCAGATTAAGTTGAATGCTTTGATCGGTTGAAGCGCGCCCTTGAATTTTAATTTCTTTCTCTTTAATGTCTTCCAAATTAACTTCCTCATTTGCCAAATTTTCACGTAATAATTCTTCTATAACGGCTTTTTGTTGTTTTTCTGTGTAATTAATCGAGCCTTAGAAGTGTGTAATAGGGAGCGATCTTTTTGGCAATCAAAAATATGCGGAATAACACCTAGTTTCAATTTTATCCTCCCACATTTCATGGTTTCTCTATAAAGATAAATTTCTATGTCATTTTCAACCTATATTTAAACAATAAACACATTATACAAGCATTATCTATCTATACTATGAAATAAGCTTATATTAAAATGATCTTCACAACAAAATCTCGTGCCTTTATCGGATAGAAAATCGGCTCTCCGCATTGCACGTTACCATGCTTTTCTTATCTTTTGATTAGATGGTAAAGAAATAAACAATTTTTCCGGTGCGCTTATACTTGTATTGGTGCATTTTGGAACATGCTTAAGGCACGTTCTTCCGCTAGAGCTGAATTTAGTGCATCTTGTAATGTTTCATATTCTTTTCCACGCAAGAAACGAGAAATTTCTGGCACGGAATGGAAGATAAACCGCTGTAAACAAATTTCTTGGATGGTAGCAATTCTACCTTCCCTTTGATTTAAATTACATATGAGTGAATTAACAATACGCGAATATAATCGCTCGATACGATTATAGAATAACAAAACAGATTCACCTTTATTTTGTTTTACAGTGTTTAATTCTTCCATTAACGTACTGTAGTGTTTTTTGTCGGAATAAAATTGTAATAAAATGGCTTTTAGGTCCTCGTATGAATTAATTAGTTTATCATGCAATTGAACTTTTGCGACCCCGATTATTCGAGATACTACAAATGCTAATAAAGCGCGATGCTGGCTATCGTCAGCCAATAAAAACGCATTATCGCAATTGCTTAAAAATTCGTGAAGTTTTCCACGCATGCCGTCGAAAACGGTATGTATAAGTGAACATAAAAATGTTAAATTAAATGGTGGACCTACAGTTTCGTTGTCGTTAGGCGTTACTCTGCCTGATTGATTTGGACTTGACATGTTTAAGTATTTTGTTTTAAGTTAATAATATTTCCCAAAAATACAATATCACTCGATGATGATCAAAATATATCTATATATATATATATATATATATTTTTTCACACTGTTGTGATTTCAAAAATAAAATTTCACAAAGGAAATATACAATAAGAACAAAGAAAAAATTTGGGAAAAAAAAAAAAGGAATTACTTACTGTTGAGTAGCTATGGATGAACCAATTTCAATTGCAAACTTGGTGTGATTCGGTTCCTTTTTTCGGAATTAAAATTCCAAAGCCTGGGATGATTCCAAAAAGCCCAAAAGGAATCCTACCGACTGCGCCAATTTGATGTTGCAACTCCACTTTGCAGTAGAATTGTTTAAAGAAAACCAAGTGGCAAAGCTACTAGCAGTTTAATTCTTGAACAAAAACTTACATGGATCGAGTTGAGTTGATGAGTCTGTTATACACTGTTCTGTTACATTCTGTTCATGATAATACACTAATGAATCGCTTTGCAAAAGCGATCTTTTATATTAAAATTTGGTTCCGTCTTTTGGAACGTTACTGGTCATGGTATTGCCAAAACAAATGGTATTTTAAAGAAAAGTGAACACTATTGGTTTTGCAATAATAAAAAGTAAGTGACCCTTAAAGAAAAGGTGATATAGTAATAAATCAAGTGACCTATGGGTCCAGCAATGATAAAATTGTTAATAAAAATATACATAAATTAAGAAGATAAAAATAAGATAAGCGACCTTACGGGTCGAGCGGTATACATGAAATAACATGATAAAATTAGTAAAAATACTATGTATATACAGAATGTTGGGTAAATATGTATATATAGGGTGGATCCTAACACACCCCCCGCCTAAGAGTTTGGATTAAACAATATATTAGAATTGATCCAAACGAAACCTTAATTTAAATTTTTACAGATGGGTCCTTAACTAATTTACGAGAACGCATACTTGGTGAAGAATATAATGGTTCACTTAGTTCTTCATGAATTGAACGAATAGATCCCATAGTGTTTTTAGGATCAAGTTCACTTAAACGCACTGTTGGTTCATAAACACTTAGATCACTTCCAGAACTGTTTCGATTATTTATGATTTTCCAATCGATTATTATTTTTGTACAATGTTCTTGACATTGTTTCGGAAATATGTTGAACCAATTGAAATGTTTAAAACATGAGCACTTGCAGCAACAAAAATAACATAATAACAATAAGATTATTACGATTATACTGGCAATGACAATGTTGTACCATTTTTCGTATTTGCTCATGAATGGTTTGTTGATATTAGTCTGAAGTATTTCATCAAACTGTTGTAATTGATGCTTTGCAGTTCTAAGCTGATTTAGATCGATGTTTGTAAGACGTAATGGTGACATTTCTTCATCCTTAAGGTATTCTTGTTGTTTGATACAACAATCGTCCTGGGTGATGTCGATTGTGGGTATATAATTTGTAAAGTTCCCAGTTTCATTAAATGATGATGTAAGAACAGTCTCAGGTGTGTAGCATCTACATTTGGGTGACATTGAAAGAACGCCCGTTCCGTAGAGATGGACTTCCATTATTGGATTAGCCAGATCCTTACAGGTAATGGTTCCCTTGATTGGTTCCGTTAAAACGAACAGCCAATGATTTTTAGTAAGGGGATGCCAAATTTCCATCGTAGTTTTTACTATACGAGTTGTGCAATCCGAAGGAAGTGAATACAATGAATGCAATTTTAATTTGACTTCGCATGTAGGATTATCGTTTGTTCCATGAACTGTTATCTCAGAGCAAATAGTGTTCTGACTCTGTAGGCTTTTGCAGTTGTTTAGATTTTGCATTTTTCCATAGTACATTTGATTTGCACTCAACAGAAGATAAGGATAAGGTGGATCTATATAGGTATAGATAGTGGAATTCGAATAACGATTTGGTAAGGGAATAAGGAAGTAGAGATTATATATTTCCTTTGTAACTACTGGTAGATGAATTCCGTAAATTAATAATTGTTTATCATAAATGACATTTAATGTACAGTGACAGATGTGTCATTCTGACGTTGACAAGCGCCGACTGCGAAAATTGTGTGGAAATAATCTATGACGCGTTCCAGAAAGTCCGAGAGTTGCTGTACGTTTCGAGAGTTGCCTAGAAACGTCCATACTACTATATAAGGAACAGCGTTGGACAGTTTGACAGTATTTTGATAGAAGAGAGCGACAGATAAAAGCGAGAAGAGAAGAAAGCGATTGACAAGCGAAATAGTTATTGAGTTGTTGTTGTTATCAAAATAGTTATTGAATCGTTGTTGTTATAAAGTTAATTTAATAAAAAGTGTTGAGATAAATACGTGATATTGTAAATTACGTAACAACTGGTGTCAGGAGTAAGGATTTATGCCAGTAATAAGAAGTCAAGCGGCAAAAATGGAGGAGCAAATGAAAATTTTGATGGAAATGCTTAAAGAAATGAAGGAAGAAATTAAAGCAGGCAAGGATGAAATGAAGGCAGGCCAGGAAGAAATGAAGGCAGGCCAGGACGAAATGAAGGAAGAAATTAAAGCAAGCAAGGATGAAATGAAGGCAGGTCAAGAGAAATTAATCGAAGATATGAAAACAATTAAAATTGAGCAAGAAGGATTAAAAGAACAGTTAAAGGAAGTAAGAGTAGAAGTTCAAGAAGAGTTAAAGAAAGTAAGAGCAGAAGTTCAAGAAGAGTTAAAGAAAGTAATAGTAGAAGTTCAAGAAGTTCAAGAAGACTTAAAAGAAGTAAGGGCCACACACGAAAAGTTTCCAAAGGAATTAGACGAAATGAAGGCCAATCTGAACGTTCAAGAATATCCAATACTAAAGAAAAGCGAAGAAGGAAGTGTAAGAATGTCGAGGATAAAACCACCAACATTCGATGGGAAGGTCTCTTGGTCAGTGTATCTTAAACAATTCGACGCTGCTGCCAAAGAAAATGAATGGAATGAAATGGAAAAAGCCACTGCCCTGATCATAGCGCTACGTGGGGAAGCTCTCGACGTTCTGCAAGGTATACCAGAAATGCAGCAAAACGATTTCAAAATTCTGGTGGACCGATTGGAGATGCGCTACGGTGATAAACACCTACAACAAATGTATCAGGCTCAATTACAAAGTCGCTATCAACGTAGCAGCGAAAGCCTCCAACAATTCGAAGCGGACATCAAAAGGCTTGTGCGGTTGGCTTATCCTAGTGCTCCTCAAGACTTTACAGACCAGCTGTCCACCCAAATGTTTGTCGATGGAGTGCGAGATGTGGAAATACAGCAAGCCCTGCGCATGTCTCGACATAAAACTGCAGGCGAAGCTTTGTCGCACGCACTGGAATATGAAGCAGCCAAACAAGCTTCCAAAGGACATGTTAGAATTCGACAGGTTGGGTTCAATTTTGATGAGGACAGCGAGTTACTTCGGCAAGAAGTTGTAAAAATTGCTAAAGAAATGTTGTCTCCAAAACCGAAAGAAGAGATGCGTGATCGCCCACGTTGTTGGACTTGTGACAAACAGGGTCATCTTTCACGGGATTGTTTCAAAAGAAAGAGAGAATTTACTTGCTGGAATTGCGGAGGTACGGGGCACTTGAGCAGCGGCTGTCCATCTGGAAGAAGACAGACGTCAGCCGCCAAAGGAAGCAAGCAGGGAAACAAAGAATAGCCGGCCGTACGGGGCGAAAGTCGGCTTTGCGTCCCCAAGCCCCAATCATCATTTCCGTATCGAAAACAACCACTGGTAATTCCCTTACTGTGGATGGTTTTGTAGACGGCAGGAAGTTAAAACTGATAGTGGTAGGTACCGACGCATCAAGGGCGGTAGTTAACCCTCGAATAATAGCTAAATGGAAGATTCGACCGCTAACCATGAATGGTGTTTTAACCACTGCGACAGGTGAAACAACATCGTTCCAAGGAGAATGCGAAGTGGTGATCGGTCTTGGAGACGCAAGCCTATACCAACAAGTGCTGGTGGCCCATATGACCGACGACATCATTTTGGGACTTGACTTCATGGAAAGACACCGAATCCAGCTAGACATGGGCACAAAATGTTTACGAATAGGAGATCAAGAACTGCCACTACAAAGAAATGGGACTGATCAGCGAACACTACGGATCGTCGTTGCTGAAGATCAAGTTTTACCTGGACACTCCGAAGCTGTTGCCCGAATTACAATAGAGGACAATGTCCCTTATGAAATAACTGGAGTCATAGAGCAAGACAACGAAGAATTGAAGCAGAAGGCTATCCTTGTCGGAAGAACTGTGGTACAAACCGGCTCGACCACGATTCCAATCAGAGTTATCAATCTGAAAGGTTTTGAACAAAAACTTACGAAAGGAACACCAATAGGGACATTAGAACCAGCCATTACCATCAATCATTTGGACCAAATGAGAGAACAGAGGGAAGAAACCGGGAAGCTGCCAAAAGCATTGAAAGAATTAATCAACAAGGCAACTGAACATCTAACTGAAGATGAAACTAGAAAGCTAGAACACCTTATTCGAAGTTATAAGAACGTCTTTGCGATTGATGACACCGATTATGGAAGAACCAATTTAGCGTATCACCGAATCAACACAGGAAATGCAAGACCTATCAAACAAGACCCAGACGAGTACCATGGGCCAAACGAGAAGAAGTCGATTCACTGATCAAAGACATGCGCGAGAAAGGGATAATAGAACCATCGAAAAGTCCATGGACTTCCCCTATCGTTTTGGTACGCAAGAAGGACGGATCAACGAGATTCTGTGTTGATTATCGACGATTAAACGAAGTAACACATAAAGACAGCTATCCTTTGCCACGAATCGATGATACGTTAGATTGTCTGTCGAGCGAAATTAAATGGTTCTCGACGTTGGACCTTAAGAGCGGATATTGGCAAGTCGAAGTACATCCTGAAGACAAAGAAAAGACTGCGTTTACTACTGGGAACGGTCTCTGGCAATTTAATGTAATGCCCTTCGGCCTATACAACGCACCAGCTACTTTTGAAAGATTAATGGAGACCATTTTACAAGGACTGAATTGGGAAATCTGCTTGGTTTATTTGGATGACGTCATTGTGTTTGGACGAACGTTTGAAGACCATCTCGCCAATCTAAACAGAGTACTTCAGAAAATCACAGCGGCAAAGCTAAAATTAAATCCCAAAAAGTGTGCGTTGTTTAGAAGAACAGTGAAATACCTGGGCCATGTCATATCAAGTAAAGGCGTTGGTACAGATCCTGACAAGACCGAGGCAGTTCGTAATTGGCCGCAACCAACGAATCAGCATGAACTGAGGAGTTTCTTGGGACTATGTTCGTACTATGGAAGATTCGTGAAGGAATTTGCGGATGTGGCTCGCCCCTTGCACAGACTTACCGAGAATGGAGTGCCTTTTGATTGGACGAACACCTGTCAAGAAGCTTTCCAAGTTCTGAAAAATAAGTTGTCTAAGACCCCGATTTTGACTTATCCCGAATTTGGAAAACCATTCATAGTCGACACCGATTCGAGCAACGTGGGTATTGGAGGGGTTCTTTCGCAAGTTCAAGACGGCAAAGAAAGAGTAATCGCATACTTTAGCAAGACACTGTCAAAACCCGAAAAGAACTATTGTGTGACCCGCCGAGAGCTATTGGCCGCGGTAAAAACTATAGAACATTTCCACAAATATCTATATGGGCGAGAATTCCTGCTGAGAACTGACCACTCTTCTCTTAAATGGTTGCTGCAATTCTGAAACCCTGAAGGACAGGTGGCCAGATGGTTACAGCGTTTACAAGAGTACAATTTCAAAATTGAACATCGGCCAGGAAAACACCATGGTAATGCCGACGCCTTATCAAGACGACCATGCCCGCGGAATTGCAAACACTGTTCTTCTGTGGAACGAAAAGAAGGGTTAGAACAACTTCAATGCTTACATATCACCGTGAAGAGACAAGAAAATTGGGAAGATACAGTGTTGATTGAAGAACAGCGAACCGATGATGACCTTGGACCCATCATGAAATGGAAGGAGACAGGAGAATCTCGACCAACGTGGGCAGATGTAAGCCCCCTGAGTACTACGACGAAATGTTATTGGGCCCAATGAGATTCCTTAAAGCTCGAGAATGGAGTCCTTAAAAGAATCTGGGAAAGTCCGGACGGGACCAAGAAGCGATTACAAGTTGTGTTGCCCAAGAAAAAGACTAAAGAAGTAATAAAAGAGCTGCATGCTGGGACTGGAGGTGGACATTTTGGTGTGAAGAAGACCTTAGAAAAACTACGTGAACGGTATTACTGGGTGCTAGATTGGATGTGGAAGACTGGTGTAGAAGATGCCAAGTATGTGCTTCCAAAAAATGTCCGAGAACCAGAACACGAGGAAAAATGCACCAGTATAACGTCGGAGCGCCATTCGAAAGAATAGCCATGGATATCGCTGGTCCCTTTCCTCGAACTGAAGATGGAAGCCGCTACATCCTCGTTGTGATGGATTACTTCAGCAAGTGGCCGGAAGCCTATGCAATCTCCAACCAGGATGCAACCACCGTGGCGGAGGCAACAACAACTGGATCAGCCGATATGGAGTTCCTATGGAAATTCATACTGACCAGGGCCGAAATTTTGAATCAGAAACATTCCAACGAGTATGTGAATTGATGGGAATAAGGAAAACTAGAACAACTCCGTTGCATCCTCGGTCTGATGGCATGGTAGAGCGATTTAATGCCACTATAGAAAACAACCTGAGGATGACATCCATACACGAGACCACTGGACAGACCCCTTCCTGTGTGCTATTCGGGAAAGAACTGAGACTACCTGCTGATCAAATGTTTGGTCGACCTGAAGATACTTCGCTGTCCACGGACGATTATGTGTCTAAACTACGAGAGCGGCTTAACACCATCCATAAAGCCGTCAGAACAAGAATAAAATTCGAAAGTGACCGGATGAAGACCCGCTACGATCAGCGAGCGAATTCCACTGGATTCAGGGAGGGCGACCGTGTATGGCTCTATAACCCAGTTCGCAAGAAAGGAAGGTGCCCTAAATTACAACGGAATTGGGAGGGCCCGTACAAAGTGATTACCCGGATAAACGATGTCGTCTACAGGATACAACGAGGCCCCAAATTGAAGATGAAAGTTGTACACCTCGACCGGTTAGCTCCATACACAGTGGAAGAAACTGATCGGGACGATCAGCGTTAGAGGGGGGGCAGTGTGACAGATGTGTCATTCTGACGTTGACAAGCGCCGACTGCGAAAATTGTGTGGAAGTAATCTATGACGCGTTCCAGAAAGTCCGAGAGTTGCTGGACGTTTCGAGAGTTGCCTAGAAACGTCCATACTACTATATAAGGAACAGCGTTGGACAGTTTCACAGTATTTTGATAGAAGAGAGCGACAGATAAAAGCGAGAAGAGAAGAAAGCGATTGACAAGCGAAATAGTTATTGAGTTGTTGTTGTTATCAAAATAGTTATTGAATCGTTGTTGTTATAGAGTTAATTTAATAAAAAGTGTTGAGATAAATACGTGATATTGTAAATTACGTAACAGTACTGATAGTATAATATTGATATATTTCGTCATAATTGTGAACATCGATTGGGAAATCATAATTCGGAATAAAAGTTACTTTCATCAATTCCTCCCGTAATTGTTTTGGAGTTATAATTGATGGATGTAGTATATTTTGTTTAGCGAATAAAATTGAAGATATTATTTCTGAGAAATTATCTTCTAATTAAGATATTAAATTTCTTAGTTAATTAAAATGTTCTATTAGAGTTTGTGAATATGTCAATCGATTTACGTGTATGGCAGTAGTAGTGGAAAATTTATTGAATTTTTGAATATTTTCATTTAATTTTTCTTCATTAATTTGAAGTGCAATAACCGATTTATTATAATCAGTAATAGCATCCGAAATAATATGCACTTGTTGTTTGAGTAGCATTTGTACATCATGATTTTGAGATCTTAAGGCATTAATTGCGTCATTATAATATTCTGCATCATCCGCAGAAGGAGTACCGAAAAGCCATTTAAAAGCTGAGGAAACTCCGTTAATTACACCTCGTTTACGCCTATTCAGTGTTTCAATGTTATGTCCTGTTAAATGGCATATTGATTCATATTGTTCTTTTAATTTGTTAATGTCTTTTTGAATAAATTCCATTTGTATTTTACATTTATGTAGAACATAATATGTTTGGTTTGTATTAGATCCTCGTGAACAAAGATAATTTGATTTGTCAAATATTGTTTCAATAGTTTGTAATTGTTTTTCATAAACGGTGATGTTTTAAAACTTAGCAATCGGTAATACGTATTCGAAATTCGTGCTTTACCCAAGTCATGATAAAATAAACCTCCAGTAGAATTTAAATTTTAAATAGTGTAAGTGGTTATGAGAGGTATAATTATTGGAAATATAAAGAAAATTGCAATTTCCATCTGTAACAAATGAAATAATTTTTTTTTTTGTTACTTATTTGAAAGACATTAGTCAATTAATATTTTAATAAATAAGCTAATGAAATAAACACATATTTTTAAGATAAACTGGAGTTCGAGCGTCAAGTCAATTATGATAAAAGTCGTGCATCATTAATTCTAATTAGAATTATACCCTTTTTATATTTGCCGATCAATTTGATTCAACTATATTTTATTTCGGGGGAAAACGATTTATAGTTTCGTAGATAATGTGTTTATAAAAGTGTAGTGAAGTTTAGATTTTTGTTTATTCGTTAAGAAAAATGGAATTGAGTTATTCTAAAAGTTACCAATTATTACAAATAATGCGACAGCAGCACCCTTCACTGGTGGTAAGTAATATGTGTGTTTTTATATTGATAGAATGATTACTATCAAGATATACATATATTTGTTTGATAAAGTATTTATTTTGTTTCTAGGGTCGATCATTCGCTATGACGCGATCTGCCCCACCCATGCCACCGGGACAGGGTCGCCCGAGGGGTTTTGGGTTTAATGTGGCGGACCACCTGATATATTATGTCGTTAAAACTAGAGGGTCAATTGGCCCTCATTTGTTATAGTATTATTATTAGTTAAGACAAACAAATATATGTGAAAGTTTTTTTTTTTATATAAATATATAGTGTTAAAACAAAGTGATAATAATTTGTGGCGATAGGTTCTGTGTTTAATTAGTGATATTAAATACCACAGGTAAGTAGGTAATATCTTTACTTTATTTTCCTTTATTTTAATTTAATTATTACTCAATGATTAAAATTTTACTTGTTTGTCATTATATATTTTAGTAGACATTTATTCAAAAGACATTATGTATGGATTCCCGCGATAATTACGGTAGTTTAGATATTGAAGTAATTTTAAGATTAACATTAATTCGCACACCATTAGTTTTAATATGAATTATGAAGAGAGTATCATTATTTTGATTTAATTCATTTCTTCGGAGAAAAGGTTCGGTCATTTGTGATATTGAATCTATAAAAATGTTTGCAATCTAGTTCTTCTTTATTTGCCTAAAAGATAAAGCAAGAAAAAAAACATACATTATGTCTGACAACTACTTAGTAGTGACAGAGATCCCTTTCTTTGTACAGGAGTCGAATTCAACACCCCGTATTTTATGTGAGAATTCCTTGTCTTTCTTTTTGTCATTATTTTTTTGTTATTTTTTTTTTTTCAAAGTTTTATTGTGTTTATTAATAGGGTATGACCTTTTCAATTGCGCTATCCTCGATGTCAGCACAGGAGGTGCTGAATAATTTCTCGGGGTTTGTCGAAGTAGGACAAAGGTTTATTTATTATACGGCTGAATTGTACGAGCCCTATGTGTACGTTTGGTATACTATTTTAATTTAAACAAATAAAATTTTATAAGAATGTAAGTGTATTTAATTATTTTCGTTAATATAAGGTTTTAACATATTGTGGTGATAAACTTGGTGTTTTGTTGGTGTTAATTCGATATCGTAAGTATTATTTTTATTTACTTTAATAATTTTTAAAAGGTCCTTTCATATTAGGAGATAACTTTTTATTTTGACCAAAACTCGTTGTATTGTTTTTTAATAAAACTAAATCATTTACTTGATATTGATTGAGATTAATATTTTTATCATAATATTTCTTTGAAATTTCTTTGTTGTTAATTAAATTTTGTCTTGCTAATTCAAATGTTTGATTTAATTTTAATTTGAGATTATGATAATAATCATCATAAGTATAACGAAATTCTGGTTTTGTTGTTAAAGAGCTAGGGATTTGAGCTTTATGTCCAAATATTAATTCATAAGGAGTAAATTTTGTTGATCGATGAATATGCGTGTTATAAGTAAACATAGCCAAATTTACATATTCATCCCAATTAGTTTGTTGTTTATTCAGATAATGTTTTAAATAATCTTTTAAAGTAGAATGACTTCTTTCCAATGCACCGTTAGTTTGAGGGTGATATGGACTAGCAAAGATATGACGTATTTTAAAAAGTTTATTCACTTCTTTGATTATACTTGATGTAAATTCAGTGCCATTATCAGTTAACAAACTTTCTGGAATACCAAATATAGTTATAAAATTAACAAATTTATTTGCTATAGTTTTTGCTTCATGATTTTCAATTGCAACAGCATAAGAATATTTTGTTAAGTCATCTTGCATAGTCATAATAAATTTATTTCCCTTTTCGGTAATAGGTAAGGGTCCTACAATATCAATTGCTAATCTCTGAAAAGGACGACTACTAGTCGTAGTGATTTCCATAGGTGCTTTTGCTTTTCTATTTTCTTTCTTATTTAATTGACATGGAACACATCATTTTATTAAATTACGAATGTCTCTTTTCATATGTTTCCATTTATAATTTTCTTTAATTCTAAGTCCTTTTGAAACCTGAATGACCTGATACTGAAGACTCGTGATTTTCTGAAAAGATTTTCAAAATTTCTTCCTTATTATTAGGACTAATTTTAGGACTATTAACAAGAATAATTTTAATGTTGTGTTTGTTAAAAATAAAGTGAATCATTTCCTGTAACATATCTATTTTCAAGATAGTGTTGTTTTCTAATGGATTTTTAAGATACATAATGTTGACTTTATTTTTAATTAATTCATTTCTTAAATTTTGGAGAGAATAAAATATATTATTATATGAAATTTTATCGAAATGATTTAATGTAACAAAAAGAAAATATGTTTGATGTTGATCATTTGATAATTGTATCACATCATATTGATTAGTATCTTGAGGTATTGAATTTAAGTCATAAATTTCACTTAAATTTTGAAAATAAGGATTATTTGTGTGCAAATCCTTTGAATAGAAAAAACCATTAGGTCGTTTTAAACAAATATTTTCCTTTATTACTGGAACATTGATTATTTGTTCATTTATATAATGAAATTTAATAAAATCGCTAAAACTTTCTTTATTTGTTTGTATATTACAAACAATAGGTGGATTGCGGGATAAAGCATCCACATTAGAATTTATTCGGCCTGGC
The DNA here is from genome assembly GCA_029378335.1 of Agrilus mali. Lineage (NCBI taxonomy): Eukaryota > Metazoa > Arthropoda > Insecta > Coleoptera > Buprestidae > Agrilus > Agrilus mali. The sequence goes on along the minus strand of CM055655.1, from coordinate 17,317,826 downwards.
TTATAACGAATTTCGTACTGAAATTCCTCAAGCTTAATTCGCCAACGAGCGAGACGATTATTTTGATTTTTGCAATTAAATAACCATGTTAATGGTCGATGATCAGTAATAATTGAAAATTTGCGACCATATAAATAAGGTCTGAAATGTTCAGTAGCCCATACAATAGCTAATAATTCTTTTTCTATTGTTGAGTAATTAATTTCAGCAGAATTTAACGTACGCGACGCATATGGAATTGGAAGATCTTTACCTATTTCACCTTGAGATAAAATAGCACCGATAGCAAATTTTGATGCATCTGTTGTTAAGATAAATTCCCTTGAAAAATCTGGAAATTGTAAAATTGTAGAAAGATTTTCCGGGCTAATGAGCCGTGGTCCAATGGAATTTGTAGATTTTCCAGACGTTTCGTTCGGATCTGCGCCGAACATTTTCAATGGAGACGATGATGGCTTCGAAGTATTCTTCTTGAAGAGTCAGGAGCGTCTGAGTTTGCATCGACCGTGTCGGCCGCATTTATAGTTATCGGTGTTGTGGAATTTGTCTCGCTTGGCGCTGATTGGTCGGGCGCCGGATTCGCTCTGCTAGCATCGTTTGTTGAGTGGCCTTGGGGTTTTTTCTTTGTTCGTATTAGGGCTGGGTACCAAACGCTGTGTAGTTTTACGGCTTCCTCCTTTCGATTAAAATTATCGCCATGTTTATAAATCTCTATGGCTTCCCTGTAAAGCACGTCCGTTTCCTCAAATTTTATAATGTGTTCATTCCCAAGGTAGGCATGTTCTGCAACGGCTGATTTTTCTGATTGGCCTAAACGGCAACAACTCCGATGTTCTTTCAGGCGTGTTTTTATATTCCGTTTTGTGGTACCAATGTATACAGACCCACAAGTGCAGGGTATTCTGTAAATACCTGCAGTAGATAGTTTTTCCCGTCGGTCTTTAGTGGAGCGGAGTAAATTGCACACTTTGTTAGTGGGATTGTAGATGGCCTTCACGTTGTGTTTCTGCAAAATTCTACCTATTCGATCCGTGACCTTGTGTATATAAGGTAAAAATG